>JAJIBD010001139.1:0-271181 GCA_021461705.1 Cryptotis parvus | reverse complement strand
CCACCTGAGCCATGGTGGCAATTCAACCAGTACTCATGGGGGAATCTGTTCCTGTTGGAGCTTCGAGTGGGTGCCCAGCCAATGGGAACTGACCTAGGTTTGCCTGGGCTCACTTCCCCAGCCCTCCTCATTTGCTTACTTGGTTCTTCTTCAGCAGTTTCTAGATTAGTTTTTTGTTTCTTTGTTTTTGTTTTTATAACCTGGGGATGGATTAGAACTGAAGGTTCTCAAGTCATTTGAGCAGGGACATTTACCTTGCAGTGCAGTTGCCCCTGGGAGTTAGCGAAGGGATCTAAGCAGGACTTGGGGAGGCGGGGCAGAAGGGGCTGATCACTGCACTGATTATGTTGCTGACGCCAGAGAGCCACAGTCCCTGCATGGCTTAAAATAGTAACACATGACTAAGTCAAGGCCACAGTTTCATCATTAGGATTAGAAGGTGGAGGAAGAAGAAAAGAGAAGCCTCCTTAGGCTAAGCAATGTGTGAAAAGAAGAGACACCCAAAGGGTTTGAAAACCAAGAGTGATAATTTAGTATTGACTATCAATGAGAAGTCAAAAAATCTCTGACAGGAAGCACCCAGCCATCCACAACAAGCTTTGAAAAAGCACAGGCTGGCATTAGTGTTCAAGAGGCTCAAAGACTGGGTTCCTAATGACTTCACTTTGTAGGAAAAGAAAAAGTTTCAACTGTATGCCAGATACCTGGTTGAAGGTCTCACAGGAACTAAAGATGGGACCCGACTCCCCCACCTAACACGCCCTGTCATGCTACAGAGACTTGACCTAGACTGTCATTTTCATCACGAGGTCCCCAAGTCAAGATCTGCCAATAAACCAGCAACTTATCTGCCCAACCTGTACTGGCAACAAGAGGCACTCTGAGGAGACTCAGTCTTTTTACAGCATCTTAGCAATTTCTTAAAAAGCCAATCAGCTCAACCGCAGTTCCATAAAATGGCCAAATTGAGATGGCCCCTGGATCATATTCCAGCTCTAACTCTTTCTGAGTTGGGTGATTTAAATGTATATATATATATATATATATATATACATATATATATATATATCACTTGTATCACTTGTCTTCCCGTTGTTCATCGATTTGCTCAAGCGGGCACCAGTATCATCTCCATATGTCCTGTTGCCTGCTAGTGTAGCCCGCTCAGGAACACAAAAATTCTCCCACCATTTGTTCAGATCATGGGAATGAGATCTATAATTGTTGCTGGTTTTGGCATATAAAATACAACAACATGGGTAGCTTGCCAGACTATCTATCTATCCCTCTATCTATCTATCTATCTATCTATCTATCTATCTATCTATCTATCTATCTATCTATCTATCTATCTATCTATCTATCTATCTATCTATCTATCTATCTATCTATCTATCTATCTATCTATCTATCATCTATCTATCTATCTATCTATCTATCTAAAATCGTTATTCATCTATTTGCTTGAGCAGGTGCCAGTAACATTTCCATTGGACCCTATCATGTGCCAATGTAGCCCAATGGCATCTGGTTGATTCAGGAATATGAAGATCCTCAAACCGTTCCTTCAGGATCTTGACAAAGAAGTATATATATATATATATATATATATAGACCATATATAAACCATATATATAAACCATATATAAACCATATACATATAAACCATATCTATATCTATATCTACATCTATATCTATATCTATATCTATATCTATATCTAAATCTATATCTATATCTATATCTATATCTATATCTATATCTATAACTATATATATATATATATATAGTTTCTGGGCCATACCTGGCAATGCTCAGGGATCTATGGGATTCTAGGGATCAAACACAATTGGCTGTGTGCAAAAGCAAGTACCTTCCCTGCTGTACTATCTTTACAGTCCCAAAGAGCTGAGTAATTTTTTCATTTTTTTCTTTTTCTTTTTTTCCTTTTTGGGTCACTTCCGGCAATGCTCAGGGGTTACCCCTGGCTCAGCAATCAGGAATTACTCCTGGCTGTGCTTGGGGAACCATATGGAATGCTGAGGATCAAACCCAGGTCCAGCCTCATGCAAGGCAAACACCCTACCCGCTGGACTATAGCTCCAGCCCTGAGGTGGGTAATTTTGGATGAAACCCTTCCCTTCCTTGGTTTCAGCTTCCCTATTGAGAGATGGGATGACAATCTCATTTCAATGATTTTGTAAACATTAAAGCACATGTTGTTAGAAACCTCAGCATCCATATCACTGTCTGATTCCCAGACATCCCTGTCAGACAGAGGCTCACCAGTCCCCATCCCAGTGTGAGACCACCCAGCATTTCAAGAGCCCATTTCTTACTGTTTCTTACTGGCTGGGAGTCTTGGAGAAGGAAGGGATTTCTTCTTTCAACTTTGTAGTTTGTCTTCCCCCACTGAGCTGATTGGTTGTTGCGAAGCTAACGTTGATGGGAGATCGTTTATTTGCCACCTAATGCTAATGTGTCATTCTAGCAGCTGCAGGATGACACATTAGTATCTCCGACTACTATTAGTATTAGTATTCTCCGACTACTAAATGAATGGCTACTATTAGTATTCTCCGACTACTAAATGAATGGCTAAGAGGCCCTGCTGTAGAGTGAACAGAGGAGGAGGAGGACATACGGTGGAGGTAGGAAACTATGCATGTTTGTGAGTTAGAGGACAGCCCTGCCCACTCTGTCAAGGTGGGGAGTGGGGAAACATCCCCAGATGAATTCCTGCCTGACCAGCCAGCTCCTGCAAAGGGCAACATGGTGTGAGCCGTATTCCCAGTTGGGAGAGGTGGCCAGAACAATAGCGCACAGGTGGAGTGCTTGCCTTGCACGTGGCTGGCCAAGATCTGATCTCCAACTCCCTGAGCCCCACCAGGAGTGATTCTTGAGCAGAGAGGCAGAAGTAAGCCCTAAGCACCACCAAATGTGGGCAAAATGTAAAAACAATTGGAAGACGTAGAGGAAGTTCCCCTCTCCCCATGCCCTCACATAGCATCGCTAACAGAGTTATCTATGAACGACAAGTAACACCTGACTTCCAGTCACAGAAAAATAAGCAGTGCTTAGCAAGGCAGAGAGATATAAGAAAGGCCCCAGTGGAATTTGTCAACAACATGAAAGCAGAAAAAGGACAAAAACCACAATTGCCACCACAATAAAAACCTCAGCAAAGCAGAAAATTATGGTCAAATTTCCCATACATTACAATCAACCTTCCATTACCAAAAAGTCACAGCAGAGAGGGTAGAATGCTCTCCCAGAGGAAGGGAAAGAGAACTATTGAGAAAAGAAGAGCTAATGCACCTGAGTGTTGGCAAACAAAATGCACTGAGTTCTGGGTCCAGAGGTTTGACCTTCCTGGCTAGCTGTACATGGGCCAGGTCACTACCTCTCTGGAGCCCTAAGGTCCTGTTGGTAGAACAAGGATTGGACTTGCTCAGACATCTGAAAGGGCCAAGTTAGATCTAGAATTCTATCATAAGGAGACTGGAATAGTCCTTAAATGCAGATCTCACAAAGCCCATCATGCCTAAGGGGGAAAGCTGGGACTAAGAGACAAAAGCAACAGGCATATTGTCTTTAACACCATGAAGGGCGCCGAAGACTCCATCAGCACCACCCATGAAGAGGTAAAGGAAAATCAGGTTCAGGAAATTTCAGAGATGGATGGAACAATGGTGAAAATAGAAACTGAATCCATTGCTTACTGATCAAATTCTTCCAATGATTGACAAATCTGAGGCCTAAAGTCCAATCCAGACATTTGCCAAACTTAGGCCCAGCTCCCCCTTTATAAAAAACAGTGACTTAACTCTGGTCCCCGGCTCATAACCCTATTTTATGTCCCACATTTTCACTTTGCTCTGTTAATGTGTTAATAAACTATCTCTGCCACTGCTATGTGGGAACCAGGAAAGAAGAATTCTATTGATATTATTCAAATATGTCTCTATAGGATCTAGATATTCAAATATGTCTCTATAGGGTCTAGAATGAAGCTCACAAATGCTTGCTAAGTAAGTGAATGGTGAAATTGAAACATAGAAGATTTATCTCACCATGATGATAAATGGCAATTTGAGTAGAAAAACATGAGTGGCACACGACACTCTCAGGCACTGAAATGAATGGTTGGGAAAAATCAGGGCCCCTGAGAGACACTAGCATCTGAAAACCAGTGACGGGGATGAATGGTCTGAGCCAAAAGTGCCCAGACTTCTTTGATGTACCAACCCCTTTTCAGGAAAAAATATCACTGAGTGCCCCACTGGAAATCTACTTCCTTCAAATGAGTCAATAGAAAATGCACCCAACTGCAACCTTGGCAACTACTGTTTCCCTGGATCATGCCCACAACTCCCTTCTCTACTTTGGGAAAGAGTGGTAATGAGTATATGTCCCATTGCACTTCACTAGACACGAACTAAACCCCAGATCCGCACCCAACCACCTAGACCCCAGACTGGCTGAGGCCGTGTCCCTTCTGGGTTGAGACAAGAGGATCTTCCAACTGCCTTGCTAAGCCTTAACCTGGGCTGCCTGCCACATCCCCGTGGACCTTGCAAACTAGTCTCCTGAGTCAGGCTGCTCAGAACCACAAGGCCAGCAGGACCCACGGAGGAGCTGCAGGATTTCTCATGCATGTGGACAGGCTAGAGGCACCTCATGCTGTTAGATGGACTGACTTTGGAAAGGGGAAGTAGGAAATGCCAAGACACACCTTAATATGAAGACATCAAGTTATTATTCCTGGTGTTTTATGTTATTTTTGTTGTTGTTGGCTCAGGGGGCTTTATTTTGCAGGTGAAAGCAGAGACATGTAACATCATCATGATAACATGCAGAAGATGGCTATATTGCAGGAGAACAGAACATCATACCTCTCCAATTAACCTGAGATCCAACAAGTTCTGGCTGTGGTATAAGATGCACTAAGTCAACTATAGGTCAATGTGGCTATAGGAACCAGCATTCTCCCAGCTTCATGGCAACTGACTCCAGCATGTGTTGAGTCCACATTCTACTCACACTCCACCTCATACTCTCTGGTAGAAAACAGCAGGAGGTAGGGTGAAGGATGTGCCTTCCTAAGCTTCCTCAGTTAGGAACTCAAATAAATGAGACTCCCGTTGACTTATCCTAGAATTACTCAGGTGTACAGTTTGATGGTACAGGCACCATCTCCTCATTTCAGGGAGAGTAAGGGCACAGTGTGGTTCTCTATCTCAGAAACTAGGTGTTGCACACATATACAGGTGCTCTGCCAAGGAAAGCTTCCTTCTAGGGTTCAATGAAAGAAGAAACAATAAACAGCAACTAATCAGCTAAAAACAACAACAAACTTTCAAATTGAATTTATGGGACAAAGACCAAGAACATATTCCATTTAAAAGCTTCTAAGTGACATTGAATCCCCCTCAAGTACAGCAATGAAAAATGGACTAAAGACAGTGACAATACCTGTTCCCCTTAGGCACTTCTTTTTAGAGACCATTTGCCTCCAGTATCAATTTATTTGGCCCATTGACAGCACTACGCTGTCATCAGGGTAAAAATGTGGATCCATCCAGACCTCTGAGCAGCCTGTCATTTATTTCCACACATTCCACTGTTACAAGTCAACAGCTTTAGATAAGAAATGATCTAAGTTATCACTTAGTGAGTGCCACCCAGGTGCCATAATGGTTGTTTGGGTTTTTTTACATCATTAAGCTACAAGTTCAATAAACTGCTCTTAAATAATGTCTTAGCCACTGGGTGAGAGGCAGAATCTCCTTGACACTAGAACCAAAACCCACTTTGACCTGTATGAAGCATAAGGATGGCCTCGCAGTTTCCTGGATGTTTCAGACCACCATTGGCACCACATGCCCTAGGTCTTGGGTTTGTGGCAGTAATACCACTCTGCCTGTAGCCAGTGAAAGACCCCGGTCTTCTCCTGAACCAATTTTAATTTGTTTTAATGAGCAAAGAACTTTATGTTTCTAACATTAATTGATCTCATTAGTGGAGGCCCAGAAATTTTGTTCAAGTTGAATTTATATTATATTGTATGGAAGATGTGATAGATTGCATAATTTATTGTCCTTTCAAGCTTTATTACTATGCTGCCCATATGTCTTACATCCTGCTATTAATGTGAAATGAGCACTTGGTTTGTAAGCTTCAAAAATATCATTTTATTAGTGCATCATACAAACCATTAACACTATTTATTTAAGTCTGCCATGCTGACATTAGGTTATTTCCATTTTTATTTCTGTTATACATACTAAACATCACTGTACATAAACATAAATCTCTAAATAATTCTTTTCTAATCCTAGAATTCCCAAGAAGAAAAAAATTGTAAAAGAATAGGACTATTTCAAAGACCATGATATATATAATATATATGCACATATACATATATATATATCTTTATACACACACATAAACCTAACCTGTTACCAGGAAAGTTACAATGTTTTACTTCCTCTCATGGTACACAAGAGCCCATTTCACACCTTATGATAATGTAATTCCATTTTAAAATAAATATTTGCTAATGCAGTAAGGGAAAATGACATCTTATTTCAATTTTTGTTTTGTTTTAGTAGTGAGGTAAATTTAAACATACACACACACACTCACTCTCTCTCTCTCTCTCAATGAGCACTGCTACCTTTTGTGAAAGATCTTTGCTAGTCTTCCAAAAGAGGCATGAATGCTTTCCATAGCGACTTCTGAGCTCTCTCACACAAACCCTTCCTGTACCTGACTTACTTGAAAATGTATTTTCTTGGCTTATGTTTTCATTCCAATATGACCTACATGTTCTCTGCATATGTATGTTCTATACTTTTATGAATTAAATCTCTTAATTTATGTTTTTATGTTTTCTTCTATGACTTTCATGTGTATATGCTTGTTTTGGTTTTTTGGGATACCCCCAGTGGTGCTCAGGGGTTACTCCTGCCTCTGCACTCAGGAATCACTTCTTGGAGATTCAGGGGAGCATATGGGATGCTAGAGATTGAACCTGGGCTGGCTGTGTGCAAGGCAAGAACCCTACCCTCTGTACTGTAACTCCAGCCATACCTTTATGTTTAAAGGTGGGGGGGTGGGATGGGGGAGGTAATCAGGGGACACTGGTGGTGAGAAATGGACAGTGGTGGAGGGATGGGTGCTGCAACATTGCATACTGAAATGCAACCATGAACAGCTTTGCAATTTTCAAACCGATGGGGATATAATAATAAAAAAGTCCTTTCTAGGCAGGAGAGGTAGTGTAGGATTTTAAGGCATTCATCATGCATGTGGTAGATTCTGGTTTAGTCCTAGACACCACAAGGTCCCCAAGCACTGAGTCAAGAGTAGCCCCGAGCACCATGGTTATGGTCCCCCAAATAAATAATGCAAAGGCTTCTCTAACTCTGAGAGCAGTTATTCATTTAGAAATCAATTATTTTTGATGTATTATTTTACAGGTAATCCTTCAATACATTTATAACTTGTTCTGGCTAAATATGGAAGGTATTTAGATTTGCCCTGATGTCTTACTAATCCTGTCCTTTTACTTTTCCATTTCCTGCTAAACTTGATTAATATATTTGCACCTAAGTAAGATGACACAATATTTTTGAAGTTCCTTTTGCCATACATGAATAGGGAGTAATCTTAAACTGACTTTGTAAGGAAAAGCAGATTTTACTCTTTTATAGTTTAAAATACATTGAAGTGGGGCCAGAATCATAGTACAATAGATGGAGTGCTTGTCTTGCACGTGGCTGACCTAGGTTCAATCCCTAGAACCCCATGTGTTCTCTTGAGCCTACCAGGAGTGACCCCTGAGCACAGAGCCAGGAGGAAACCCTGAGGACTAGGGGTTGTGGCCCCCAAATACAAAAATTAAAAAATAAAATACTCTGAAATTACCACATAATGAACCAAACTTTCTTTGGTTTTACTTTCTATGAAGAGATCACTCCTGGCAGTGCTTGGGGATCACCTGGGATGTGGGGATCGCCAGATAATATCCAGCAGTTCTCAGGAGCAATGGAGTGCCAGGGATTTATCCTGCTGGATAAGCACTTTACCCCCTAAGCTATCTTCTTGACCCTTCACCTATCTGGGAACTCATTTTAAGTTTAAGGCGCTGACCTTAAGTCACTCAGAATAGGAGCTGTTGAAAACAACATTATTTTGGACACATTTCTTAAACATTTCACTCAAACATTTTACCAAAAGGAAGCTGGGAGACAGCTCAGTGAGTAGCCAAAGCAGTTGCCTTGCAAGCACCAGGCTGTAGCTCCCATCACCAGTGCGGCCAGAAGTAATCCTGGCAGCTCCGTCTGAGATGAGCGTTTGTGAGCATCAAAGAGACCCCCAGCAAGTTCTGCAGTCCAAATGTGTGTAAGCACCACAACTAAAAAAAGTAGAAAGACACTCTGACAGGCACCACATATATGCAAGCATGATACACATCCTTGCATGCCTGTGACCCTCATAGCTACAAGATCGTGAATGAAGAGATGAACAAAGGCACTGCTGAACTGGCACCAGCAATGCCTCTAGTGCCCTGCAATGCCCAGGTTAAGAGGCATTCCTGGAGTCAGCATCCAGCTGTTTGTTTCAATGCTCTCTCTCTCAATTCCTCTCTGGCATGGCCTTGTACTACGTTTTCTTATATAGGCCTGGCCCTTACCTCAACAGCATTTTACATGAGTCTTCTTGGTGAGTGCCACCTATGCATTCCTCCCTCCAAAGTCTATAGTTAGTTTTGTCTAAGTACCCACCTTCTTCCCAACCCTTGCACAAGAGAAAAAGACGTGAACTGTAAATCAACATTATTTAACTTTATGAATTAATTTACAAAGATTTGGCATCTTTATGATATTTAATTTTTCCTAGAGAAATCTGTTTTGTCACTTATTCATACTGTATATTCATTTATTCTATCTTTTAATTAAATGGAATTTTGCCATGCATTAAATCTTTGATTTTTTTTAAAACTAATGACTTAAAACTATTTATATTATACCCAACCACCTTTCTCAGTGCTTTGTCATCCTAAATTTTATTGGATTTTGGAGAACTATAATCACGTTATTTTCCGATATGGAGAATTTTACCTCTGTCTGCTCTCTAATGCTCCACATTCTCTACGTTACCAATCATCAATGACTAGAGCATATTCCTCTTTTGTTTTGATTTTATTTACTTTACTTTCGTAGGAGCACTGTGCTCAGAGGATTGCCCCTGTTAGGTGCTCAGAGTCGCCGTGCTTAAGGCAATCAGGAGGTATTGAGGATCAATCCTGGGTCTCCTGCCTGCAAAACATGTGCTCCAGCCACTTAAGCTATTTCTCCAGGCTTTCTTGTTTTTATTTCAATAAAATGTTTACTATTTCTTTGGAATGAATATTATTATTATTATTATTATTATTATTATTATTTTGCTTTTTTGGGTCACACCCGGCAATGCTCAGGGGTTACTCCTGGCTCTGCACTCAGAAATTACTCCTGGCGGTGCTCGGGGGACCATATGGGATGCCGGGGATCGAACCCAGGCCAGCACAGGCCGCTGCGTGCAAGGCAAATACCCTACTGCTGGGCTATCGCTCCAGCCCCTGGAATGAATATTATTGATGTATCCAATATTATCCTCTGTCTTGTCTAAAGGAAATATCTCTTTAAAAAAAGAATACTGAATTTTATTGCACAGTGCAGTCTTTATGATGTACTGATATGGTGCGTTATGGTAGTAAATTTCCCATTATCAACTAGACCTTGGGTTCAGCATTCATATCAATGTCATTGGGAATCTTCTGGATTCAGTACTTGTTTCATCTGTATATATGTAAGAGTAAAGCTGTAACTGTGTGGCGTTCACAAATCTTTGTCAAGATAATGCTACTTCTAATAGATAAATTTGTAAATTTAATCTTTTTGTTTTGATTCAGACTATCAAAGTTAAAGTTTTTAGTTATAAAGCTACATATTTAAAATGATAACATTTATGACATTTTTCTAACCAGGTGAAACTGAAAATTCCAAAATTCTTGACATATAGAGAGAGATAAATTTCATTCCTCAATCTAAACATCTCCAGGTATTCAAAATATTGCTTTATTAATTTCCATCTATTTATTTTGAGGGAGGCTTCCCAAGCTCAGAAGACCACCCCCTCAGGTTCCCCACCAGTAATTCTCGTTCAACTGGGCCAGCAGTTCAATCAAAGGCTTAAGGATTCTTAAACTAGATGCTGCATGTTGCCAGGGTTTACCCAGGGTTTACCCAGGGTTTACCCAGGGTTTACCCGGGCACCATGGCAGTGCTGCAGAGCTTCCAGAGACGCAAATGGTTCTACTCAAGGGCTGCACCCAGCAATACTCAGAGGACCCCATGGTGCTGGGAGTCAAACCTCAATGGGGTGCATGTAGCCATGTGCTCTAACTGCTGTACTAGCAGCCAGACCCTCTTTCCTATTTTTATTTCTAAATTTTCCTTAAGTTACCAGATTTAAAAAAAAAAATCTCATAGCTCTAGCAACTTGACATGGCTACCGAATTTGCTCTTACGTGGCTTCCAAAATCAGTGCTTTTATTTTCAGTCTTTCACTTTATTTTTAGTGTATCTTTGATTGGGTTTTGTTTTTTAACCTAAATCTGAAACTTTTAGACATTTACTATAAGGAGCATTTAACCACTTAAAAGTTTTACCACAGTTAATATGTTCAACCTTACTTTCGTTACGTTGTTTTATGCTTCTGGATAATTTTGTACATTTAATTTTTCACCATTTGTTTTATATTTTTATCTGCTTACTAGAAGGTAGAAAGCATGAATTTTAATTTTTATGTTTATTAAATTTTTTGGGGGTCACACTCAGCTATGTTCAGGGGTTATTCCTAACTCTCACTCTGGAATTACTCCTGGTAGTGCTTGGGGGATCTGAGGATCAAACCTGGGTCGGCCACATGCAGGGAAAACTGGGGGACCATATGGGATGCCAGGGATGGAACCCAGGTTAGCTGTGTGCAAGGCAAATGCCCTGCCCGCTGTACTATCACTCCGGCCTCATTCAACAGAAATTTTTAAAGGTGAAGAAGTCAAACAAAATTTTAAATTGTGACTTCCCTCTCAACACAAATATATTTCATGTTTTATTATTAATTTATATTTTGGCCTTGGGACCACATCTAATAGTACTCAGTGATCACTCCTGGGTGCGGATTTGAAGGACCAGAAGGATTTCAGTGGAGCAAACCTGGGCAGAGTGCATTTAAGGTAAGTTGTCGGGCGCCGCCAGGGGTCCCCGACAGTGCTGGGAAGCGAGTTCCCTTCTACCTCAGAAGCCGGCGAGGAATGGATGAAAACTCAGGAATCTGATGCAGTTTTAAAAGGCTTTACTTATCACAGGTTCAGGCATACAAATCAGCAAAAGGAAAAGCCCGGTGCTTAGGATTCCAGGCTAGAACCCCAGCCACGTGTAGGCCAAGATGGCGGCCACCACGTGTAAAGGCCCTGTAAAAAGAGAAGACAAGACTTCCAAGAAGGGTGAGCGCTTACAAAGAGAGAGCCCAAAAAGAAGCCGCGAGAGAGGAAACAGGCTAGTTTTGTACCCCTGCAACTCAGACCTTCCTCCCACTGTTATGGAAAGCAGGGAGGGTCAAATGCCCTTAGGTAATCCCTCCCTGCACCTCACCTAGGCCCTTTAGTATGCTAATGTTTTGAGCCAAGATCTGCCTGGAAATGCTTTTACAGGGTAGAGAAGGGGTTTCTGAGATGGCATGTCTCTGTACCAAAGACTAAAACTAATGCCAGTTAAATATTTCTCCAAGCCTTCACAAGTCTCTTCTACTTCATTGTAGTTTTGTATTTTAGTTGCCTTTGAGTATATCAGGGAGCCATGCTTGTTTGCTTGGAAGCAAACAGCATTTCTCTCTGGTCTAATTACCCAGGGGTCCTGCGTGGCCAGGCTAATATGCTGGTAAGATCTAGCTAGTCCCACGATGATTGTGGTAGCTTGGGAGAATATTTATACCAGCTAGTACAGCATACATGGTCAGATAAACTGCCACATTTAGACTACCCCCTTATCTACGAAATGATTTACAGGCGGCAATTCAGAGCAGGTGCAGTGGCCCTTAGAGGAGTCCTGCAACAACAAGTGACCTCCCTGCTCTATTATTTCTCCAGTCTTTATCCTAGTGATAATTTAATTCCAGTATCTGTTATTTTCTTATTATTCAATTTTGAATCATAAGTGGTTTATCACATAACTATTTCTCAAGAGTACTTTGAAATATAAATTATAATTTATATGATAATTATGATAATTATCTTTATCATATGATAATTTATCATATGATAATATGATAATTATCTTTATCATAATAATTCTTATTAAAAGTATTAATAGAGCTAAAATTTCATGGGCACTTTTCATGTGGTAGGAATTTCATCAGACACCTTCCCTGCATTCCCTCTTCAGTTCTTGCATTCAGAAAGAAAATATAATTTTGTGAAGTTTCCAAGTTGGCAGGTGATTGAGCTGAGATTCTTTTGCTGGTATCCCTGACCCTGGAGTCTGTGTTCTTAGTTATTAAGCCCTCGCTCTGTTTAATTATTATGCCTTGTCTCTATTTAATTGGTTTGAAGTTCATCATTGGCTTATATTATGCTATGCACGGTCCTTGATTCTGATTCATTTCAGTCACCTGGAACATTTAGGATGAATTGATTCATTGTCTCAGGAGGAACACATAAATGGTTTATTTTCTAAGACCTTGCATATCTTAATGTGTCTTTAGAATATCTTTCTATTTGAATTTTATCAATTTTAACCATTTAGCTCTTTGGAAGCTGTCAGCAGGTAGATGATGTGTAATGGAGCTTAGGGATGTGCCTTTCCATTCATTCCCACTGTTAAGAATCTATTGCTCCATAATATACAACATGACTGTCCTATTTTAAATGTGTATATTGAGGTTTATTTTATTTAGAAATTCTTAGGAGACATGAAGCAAGTTTGGCTTCCCATCTTATTAAGTAAGAAATGACTATTAAGTAAGCCCATGAATATGACGTAAAAGTCTCTCTTCAGGTTGACATTTATTATTAATATTCTTTAATCAGAGTTGGCCAATCAATAACAAAATCGTTCTCCCTATTTATTTTTTACAAAGAAATTATGACAAATGTTCCTTATGGAAATCAACACTATCTTTTTTTAAATTTTTTATTATACCACCATGAGACATACAATCACAAAGGTGTTCATAATTGGTTCTTGGTAATACAGTATTCAAGCACCCATCACTTCACCAGTGCCTCATTTCCACCACCAATGTACCCCACCCCCTCCGGTCCACCCCCAGGCTGCCTCAATAGAGGTGCCCCCATTTCCTCTCTTTCTGTCTCTGTCTCTCTCTCTGTCTCTGCATCTCTCTCCCTATTCTTTTACACATTGTCAACACTATCTTTTCATCTAAGCCCAGTAAGCCTGCAGCAAGAGAAAAGACAGTTAAGCTGATGTGTCCCTGAAATTACTAATTTCCTTCTAAATCACATTCATGCCATTTTACAGACACTCTATTTTAAGAGTCTCACAAGGAGTAACATCAAGCTGTCTCTTCTAGAGCTTCCAGATTTTAGAAAATCAAACATTTCCCTTCTGATGCCCCTATACACATTCCATATTTTCACAAACAATACTGTCAAAAGCAGATCAGGAGCTTCCTTCACTATTTAGGATAAAATTAGTTGACATACTTTAATCCACTAAGACAGTTAGATAAGGTCACATCTGTTCGAGCCCTTCCTAAGCATAGCTACAACTTCCAAATGCATGGGCCATTCTCACTGAGAGGCCTAGAATAGGGTCTTTGTCCCGCTGGTCTTACTCATGCAGAGAGCCACAAAGGGGCCTTGGGGTATCCATAGGCTTCTGCTGGTTGTGCATCTCCTTAACCATCTTCCCGTTCAGAGACACAAGGGAAATCCCAAGAGGGCCTCTTGCCTGCACCTTCTGAAGCAACCCTTCCTAATCTCTATGGTGTGTGAGGCCTCACAGTCTGTCTTCATATGAGTAGGTCCCTAAACATTGTCCCACCAGATTTTCCCCTTTGTGCAAAAGTAAGTCAAATGTGTGAAAACCCAGGAACCCATGGCAAGAGCCACATCTTGCATTGCTCAGAGCTTAATCCTGGCTCTGTGCTCAGGGATCTCTCCTAGTGGTACTCACAGGATCATATGAGGTGCCAAAGATCAAATCCTAATTGACCACATGCGAGGCAAAGATCCTACCTGCTATAGGTACCTCTCTGGTTCACGAGTATTTTTAGATGCTCTGCTTGGAGTCAATTAGGACTTGAAGAAGACAAAAACTGTTTTGTCCCAGCACCTATGATATGAGCTGTTCTAAGAGACCACTATTCATTTCCTTGTAACGATACACTTAGGATATAACTTAAGTTCTTCACTCTGTTGACCTTGGATAAGACTTCGTGAAGCCACCGCTATACTCAGGTTATTTTTCTCCCCACAGGCTTCCTGGATTGCCACCATTCCATTGTCCCCCCACCCTGGCCTCTTCCATTGAGCTACACCTCTCAGATGAGGTACTCCTAGATTGAGACTCGATCTGTCTTGGGTTGCATACCAAGAATCAGAGATATCTGTAAAATGGTGATTTCTGAGCCAGAGAAATAGCCCAAACAAGCTGGAGCTCATGCTTTGAATTCAGAATGCCTATATTTGAGCCGTAATACCATATGGTCTCTTGAGCACTATCCCTCTTGAGCACTATCACTAGAAAAACAAAACAAAGTCAGGCCTTTACCCTTTTGCATTACCATTTTTCTCTTTTGGTTTTTTGGGCCACACGCAGAGTGCTCAGAGCTTATTCTTGGCTCTGTGCTCAGAAGTCACTACTACATTACTCAGGCGACCATGTGAAGACCATGTGAAGATAGAATCCAGGTTGACCATGTGCAAGGAAATAACCGACCTGCTATACTATTGCTTGGGCTCCAAATTTCTATTTGATTTCATTTTTCTTAATTTTATATGAATTCACTCAGAGACCCTCATTCTGTCTCATAGCCGACTCACAGCAGAAGCAGAGACCAACCTTGGCACCTGAACAGTCAATGGTTGGCTGAAACACTCTGGAGGAAGCCCAGGGGACCCACATTCTATTCTAATCCAGCTCTCAAGGCTCGGAGGCCTGGGTGGCAGTTAAGACACAGAGCAATGGCTCCAGGCTTTCAGGTCTCCCTGTAAGTCAGTAAGTCAGTAAGTAGGTAAGTCAGGAATCAAATCTGCACTATTGCTGAGATGTTCTATTTGAATAGTCACAACATGATCCTTTGCTGGCAGCTGACGAGAGATCTAGAGTTCTCTCTGCTCCAAACCACTGCTTTGGGCAGAATCTTGGGAATACACTTGTCTCTCGCTAAGATGCTCAGAAAGATGAGAGCTCAGGCCGAAAGAGAACTCACTTGCTGGCTGTCTCCCTCACCCTTCCACTCACCTGTCATTTCTCTCTGCACAGAGGGCACTTCTTAATGGAAGACACAAAAAATTGGAGCAGGGGTGGCTTAGCAGGGACAGGAAACTGAGATGGACTGAGAGTTGAACCCAGTTTAAATAAAGTAGGATTTATGAAATGAGGGTCAGAGATACAACGCCCATGTGGGAAAAGACTCCAAGGTATTTCTCAGAGAAGACCAGATAATCCACCTTTATCAGAAAGCCCATCAGAATGACCTGTCCCTTCCTCCTTTGTGATGATTGTTATGAGTCAGCCAAAGAGGACAGTCAGGTGTGGCTCCAGGGGTGAAAGCTGTGGTCCATGGGGAGCTGAGACACGCATATGTGGGGTTTGAAGATAGAAAGAGTTCTTCTTGGGTGCCTGACACCTTCTCACCCCTGGCCCATTATCACATATGACTAAGGATGTGTTACTGTCTCAGGAGGGTTTTGAAGAAGGAACTTCTTTTTGTAGATTTCCTTAGGGTGAGAAATGGCCTCTTAGCATCCTCTTCACACCTGGGAAGGAGGAAGGCTCCCTGGGTCTGGCTGGAAAGATGCCTTTGGCACCAGAAACAGACGCTAGGCAGGGATGGGCCTCATCCTCCTCACTCTGCTTCCACTTCTACCCATTTACAGCCAGAGGAGACAGAAGAGGGCCAGAGGCCTGATCATAGCTCTCATAGAAAATAAAAAAGCCTTAACCTGTAACCCCGTTTTCCCCAAAGATCATCCTAAGCACCTACTATTTATTCCACATAAAAAATCACATTAAGGCCTAGACTGTCTGCCTTTGAGAAGTCCAGCCAGAGAGGCCAGGCACTTATGGGGTACACACAGTACAAGAGTAAGTGAAGTACTAAACTGTACAGCCTGAACTCAGGAAAATAAATATAGTGAAATGTTGAGCAGGGCTGGAAATAATAGCTTGGGTAGATCAATGGAAGAGGAAAGCCATCATCAAACGGTCAAAGACACCTGTGAAATTCAGACATGGGAGGGAGCAAGGAGTGCATCCCACTGAGAAGAGAATACCCTTGTATCTCCGATGCACACTCTATGAGCAATCAACCTTGAGAAAACTCAGTGGGTAGAGCATAGGCTTTGAATGCAGAAGACTTGGGCTCTATCCGCAGATCACAAGATCCCCCCTGAACATGACTGAGAGAGGCCTTAAGCATTGCCCACAAACATGGGGCCAGAGCTATAGTCCAGCAGGTAGGGTGTTTGCCTTGCATGTGGCCAGCCTGTGCCAGCCTGGGTTCGATCCCGGCATCCCATATGGTCCCCCAAGCACCGCCAGGAGTGATTCCTGAGTGCAGAGCCAGGAGTAGCCCCTGAGCATCGCCGGGTGTGACCCAAAAAAAAGCAAAAAAAAAAAGCATTGCCCACAAACAAACGAAAGAAAACAGCTCTCTCTCAGTTGCACCAAGGTGTAGGTGTGCAGAGACAGATGCTGACTGAAAGGGACCCTGGCTACAGCACTTAGATTTTCCTGTCTACAAGCTGCATGAGAATAAGAATAGACTCATATTTACCTTTACACCTCAGCAAAGCAGCATCTGGGGCTAGACAGACATGCAAATGCACACATATACACATACACAGACCCACGTATACCCATCACTTTGAAACACCAACTATGTGCTGGTTAATAAACAAACCATCCTGGCAATAAGAGGTAGAAGCTGCTATTATAGTTCTAATTTATAAATAAGAAAACTGAGATTCTAGGGGATGATTTGGTCATGGGTCCAGGTTAGCCAGAGGCAGAGATGCAGGTAACAGCAGTCTAACTTTACAAGCTGTGTTCTTTTTGTACTGATACTGGAAAAGCCGATACTGTTCAGAGTTCAATGGTGCTATCTGCTTCAGGGGCCTCTTAGGTTTTGACTTAAGTTACCTCCCTTGAGCCAATATGCATCTATTAAGATTAGGTTCAAAAACTAAAACTAATAGTAATGTCTCTGGCTCTCCCAGTTTCCTCGCGGTCACGGTACATCAGTAAGTGCAAAAATTTTGAGCGCCCACATGGCAAAGCCTGGCAAGCTACCCGTGTAGTATTTGATATTCTAAAACCAGTAATAATATAATAATAGACCTCATTCCCATGACCTGAAGGAATTGTTCAAGGCTCTTCATGTTCCTGGAGTGAGCAGAGGCCCTTGGGCTCTACTAGCATGGGACAGGGACAAATGGAGATGTTACTGGCGCCTGCTCAAGCAAATCGATGAACAATGGGAAGACAAGTGATAAAAGTGAACATCTCTGGAAGATGCTAGAGAGATTCCCTACAAAAATAAAAGTAGAAATTCCATATGACCCAGTACTATTCCTCTCATAAATTTATTCAAAGGAAATAAGAACATTCATATAAAAAGATTATTGCACCCTTGCATGTAAAACATATTATTCACAAGATCCAAAGCAATGAGTCCATCTAAATTCCCAACAATGAATGATTGGCTAAGGAAGTGGGAGGCTGTCTACTCAATGGAATACTACTCTATCATTAAAAATTACAAAAATCCTGCTTTTTTGAGACAAAATGGATGGGACTTGAAGGGATTATGCTAAGTGAGATAAATAAGGTAGTGAAAGACAACTACCAGATGGTTTCACTCATATGTGGAATATAAATAACTAAAGTAAATGAACTGCCAAAAAACAATAACGCATACTCTAGATTCTGTGAAAACAATGACAATAGCTGAAGGGAAAAGGAAATTAGAATAAAAGAAATGGGCAGAGGTTCTTTTTGCTGGTTTAGCACTGGAACTTGGTAGTGGGTGTGGTGAGTCCTACATACACATAGAAAATAAAGCTTTGCACTTCTTTAGAATTATGAACAATTAAACATACTTTTAAAGAGAAAAAATAGTTATAGTAGTTTTATTTATCTCTCAGGTCAAACCTATCTTAAAGGAGATAGGGAAGGAGAGCAGCTCTGTGGTCAGTAACTCAGATACTCCCGCTCCTCATGGTTTAATATGGCTGCTGAAGTTCCAGCCATTACAATGGCATTCCAGGAAGGAAGGAAAGAAGGTGACTATGCTTCTCCTTAAAGATCCTCCTTTAAATCATAACAGATGGTACAACAGCTTCCCTCTCTCATTGCATAGAATCTGTCACCAAGTCTACCTTAGGAAACCGGAAATCTACTGTTCTCAATCTAGGTAGCAATGTGCCCAGCTGGAAATCAGAGTTCAGTTTACTTGGTGGAATTCAGTTGCTTGGTAGGTAGATCAGATTAGTTGCCAAGGAAGACAACTACCCCCGCCCTTATACTTTAATTGCGTTCTTTTTTGAAGTACTAGGGTGTGGCAGGTCTCCAAGAACTCAGAAGTGAAGTTAATCATCACTGGCACTTCTTTCCTTTTTAAATACCACTGTAGTCTGGAACTCAGCGGGGATAAAGCAAATAAGGCCACGACATAATTACAACCCTACACACAACATTCCTATTCTCTCCGTGACTGGTGTGTTCTGATTAGTCTCCCCTTTTAAAAAGCATTATTAAAAAACCCACCAAAAGGGGATGGGTGTGATAGTGCAGTAGGTAGGGTGTTTGTTTTCCTTGCACACGACTGACCCAGTTTAGATGCCGGGTATCCCATATAGTTAGTTCCCTGAGCACTATCAGGAGTGATCCTTGAGTGCAGAGCCAGGAGTAACCCCTGAACATCTGCGAGTATGTCTCCACAAAACAAAACCAAAAGGCCCCCAAAACAAATCAAACAAACATAAGAACCCAAAAAAAACCTCTTCTGAGGCACAGGTGAGGATGTGTAGTTTGGTGACCCAGCACCAGTAAAATGAAAGCTTGTCAGTGGTCAGATCTTGGAACCACGAGCAGCCAGCTCACCCAATGACTTAAATGGAGAAAGACTTGTGTTAATCTATCCCAGCTCCATGCAAATGATATATCTCTATCTCTATCACTATCTCTATCTCTATCTCTATCTCTATCTCTATCTCTATCTCTATCTCTATCTCTAACTCTATCTCTATCTCTATCTCTATCTCTATCTATATATAAATCTATACCTAGGTCAAGAAGTCAACATGATGAATGACCTAAAACCTGAGCTGCGCAGGAGGAAGAGAGCGGCATGGAATGCCTTCAAAGGCATCAAAGAAATAGCTAAAAAGGACAAAGAACCTCCGGCTCTGGGCACATCTCTTTGACTTCACCATTCTCCCTGCATTAACATACACCTCAGAGACCTGGGCCCTACGAAAGCAGGATGAGAATGCTATTTGGGTCTCCCAGAGAGGAATTGAAAGAGCTATGCTTGGAATATCACGCCTCACTCAAGTGAGAGAAGGAATCCGGAGTTCCGACCTCCATAGCTATTCCAGAATTAGGGATGCTGTCTCGTTTGCCAAGGCATCGAAAATCAGATGGGCTGGACATGTGATGCGATTTGGAGATGACCGCTGGACTAGAGCTGTTACTGACTGTATCCCACTGGATGTCAAAAGATCACGTGGCCGCCCACCTACAAGATGGTCAGACTTCCTTGTCAAGACCCTGAGGGAACAGTTTGAGGCTCTTCATATTCCTGAATCAACCAGATGCCATTGGCTACACTGGCACGTGATAGGGTCCAATGGAAATGTTACTGGTGCCTGCTCGAGCAAATCAATAAATAACAGGATTCAAGTGATCTATATCTATATCTATATCTATATCTATATCTATATCTATATCTATATCTATATCTATATCCATATCTATATCCATATCTATATCTAATCTATCTATGTATATCATTTGCTTGGAGCTTATATATAGATATAGATATAGATATATAGATATAGATATATAAAAGCAAATATCGCTAAATTTAAAACCATCCACTGTGAAATACTGCTCTGAGCTTCTCAGGCCTTGCGATTCTCCAGACAGCCAGTAGGGGCAGGAAAGGAAAATGGGAAGATCCCGGCTGTGGCCCCCTTTCCTGCAAAGAATCCCCCACCTGGGAGGGAATGAACTTGCTCAGGCTCAGAGGTTTAAGCCTGGGCATTTGGAGCTGGAGAAAGAGCACAGTGGGGAGGGAGTTTGCCTTGCACGGGGCCCCCCCAGATTCAATCCCCGGCATCCCATATGGTCCCTCAAGCACCGCCAGGAGTAATCCCTGAGTGAAGAGCTAGGAGTAACCCCCTGAGCATTGCAGGGTGTGACCCAAAAAGCAAGAAAGCAAACAAACAAAAAATCCCTGGGCTTTAGGGGGTAGGGAAGAGTCGGGTATTGGTCATTGGTGGAGCTTTGAGGAATTTCTGGGGATTCAAAAACCCTCAGGGCAGCTTCAGTAGACCCAAGCGAGGTCTACAGCAAGGGCAGAACAAGAGGCCGAACTTTTCCCCCAGCACCTCCTGGAATGAGGTAGCAGCTCGGGTTCATATAGGGTCCACGCACATGCACAGCCAGTACCGGACAGAACCGAGGGGTCAAGGCTGGAGTGATAGCACTGTGGGTAGGGCATTTGCCTTGCACACATAAGACCCGGGTTCAATCCCTGGCATCCCATATGGTCCCCTGAACATTGCTAGGAGTAATTCCTGAGTGCAGAGCCAGGAGAAACCCCTGAGCATTGCTGGGTGTGACCTAAAAAGTTTAAAAGTTTACAAAAAAAAGAACCACGGGGTCCTCTGGGGCCTGGGCTTGCTAAAGAACCTTCGGCTAGTGTAGAATCAAACACTAAGAGGAAGCCATTTCTCTTTCTCCATAAACGAGTTCCTTTTTATTCTATTATTTGTTATCGAATCAATGCAATAGATCTTACAAAGCTGTTCATGATTGGGCTTCAGTCATACAGTGTTCCAGCACCATCCCTCCACCAATGCACATCCCCGTTTCCCTCTCACCCACCCCCCCAATAACCTGCCTCTATAACAGGCACTCTCTCCTTCTCTCCTTCCTTCCTTCCTTCCTTCCTTTCCTTCCTTCCTTCCTTCCTTCCTTTCCTTCCTTCCTTCCTCTCTCTCTTTCTCTCTCTCTTTCTCTCTCTCTCTTTCTTTCTTTCTCTTTCTTTCTTTCTTTCTTTCTTTCTTTCTTTCTTTCTTTCTTTCTTTCTTTTCTTTCTTTCTTTCTTTCTTTCTTTCTTTCTTTCTTTCCTTCCTTCCTTCCTTCCTTCCTTCCTTCCTTCCTTCTTTCTTTCTTTCTTTCTTTCTTTCTTTCTCTTTCTTCTTCACCTTTTTTCTCCTCCTTTTCCCCTTCTCCTCCTCCTCCTCATTCTTCTTCCTTCTTTCTTCTCTCTCTCTCTTTCCCCCCCTCCTTTTTGCTCATCATGCACAATCCAATTCTTGATTCTCCATAAATTCCCTGGGAACAACTTAACAACTGATGCCTGGTCTTTTCCAGAAATTCTAAACCAGGGAGCCGGGGAAAGCCCAGAAAACTGTTTTGCATTCGTGCAGGGGCGGAGATATGACTGCAAACCTTCCGGATGTCTGGCTCCTCGGGAGGGTGGCTAGAGCGCACCCTTAGCCTGGGCTCCCCTCTGGAGTGACCTCTCTTAGAAGGAAGAAGTCCCTTCCATTTTCACCTCTCTCCTCCTTGAGGGGTGACAGGAGACTGCTAACGGCCAGCCTCCATCGCCTCCCCCTTTCCAGGCTCAAAGTCTTTCCTAGGTCACCTGTCATCCTGCTCTTACCCCACTTAAGCAATCCCCCTTCCTCTCACCTCTCATCCGAGGTCCCATTTCCCAGCCCATCAATCATTCCCATGCTTCCCACTAAATGCTCTGTCTCCCTCCAGTCCTCCCGAGTTGTCTTTGTTCCCAGTTCTTCCCTTGAACAGTTTGTCTTGTGAGATTTAAAAAAAAAATCCCTGCTCCAAAAGAATTCGAAGGCTATTTTGACAGGATTAATTTAAGAAACCTCCCTGCAACATCACAGCAATCGGGAAAGAGGGCAGGTTGCATAAGGAAGGGACTCCAAGAAAACTGAGCTCCATGGCAACACACCCCTAAAGTTTTCTGGGTGCTGGCTGAAGCAGCAAGGTGAGTACATGGCTGTGAGGTCACAGGACAGCTGTCACAGGAGCCAGGAAGGACGGCTCGGGTTTCTAGTCGGACCAAGAGATGAAGTTGGGGCAGGCTGGGATTCCTTCTGGAACAAGAAGCTGACAGCAGAGCTGAATGAGCGAACCCAGAAGTCCAGCGATAAGGGTCTGAGAAAGGGCAGGGCAGCAGCCCCGGTGACCGGTCCCTGTCTATCAGAGCCCTTCTGGCTTTGAAGGAAGATGCAGAAACCTAGAGGGTCTGAGAGGATCGGCAGCCAGGTGAGAGAAAAGAAGAAGCAGAGACAGGGCAGAGAATGCAGAGCAACAGTGGTCAGGGGTCTCAGCAGAGGGTTGCAAAATAATCACTTCACTACCCAGCACGGAATATGACGATAGTGCTCTGCTGAGGAAGTCAGAAAGTGGGCACTGGATTCTAAATATTTCCTGGGAGGTGATCTCACGGAACAGCCAAGGGGTGAGTGTACTGTCTCCCCACCCACAAACAGCCCACTGCTTTGTGGGAACCCGGATCGTGCCGCTTCCAGAAAGCAGAGTGCACCGAGTAGCTGATAATTTAGTGCTGCTCTCCTTTCCAGCACTTTCATGGCTTCTATTTTGGACTTCCCGAGGAATGTGGCATCTATTCATCATAAATTCCAAAGACCATAGGTGGTGAGTTGGGAGACTGAAGTTCATTTCTGGCTCTGCCATTACCCAGGTGTGATCTGAGGATGCCCAGATCTCCAGGTACAATAAATGCAAAGAGTTGTCCTGAGATTTAAAGGGACAATGTTGGGTGCTGAGTGATTGTACAGTGAGTTAAGCATTTGCCTTGCAAACGGCTGACCTAGGTTTGATCCCCCATATCCCATATGGTCCCCTGAACACCACAGGAGTAATTCCTTAGAGATGAACCATGCATAACCACTGAGCATCGCCAGATGTGATCAATAAGCCAAATAAATAATAATTATCTCTTGTCACTTGTCTTCCCATTGTTCATCAATTTGCTCAAGCAGGCGCCAGTAACGTCTCCATTCATTGGGAATTAGGTCCATTATTGTCACTGTTTTTGGCATATCGAATACACCATTGGTAGCTTGCCAGGCTCTGCTGTGGCTCTGGGTTCATCTCAGGGGCCCAGTCTTTTTTTATAATAAGAAATATTATAATTTCTTATTATAAATAATATCATTTATTAAACAATTAATATTATTTATTAAACAATTAATATTATTTATTAAATAATGAATACTATTTATTAAATAATGAATATTATTTATTAAATAATGAACATTATTTATTAGATATGAATGCTATTTATTAAATAATGAATACTGTTTATTAAATAATGGATATTATTTATTAAATAATGAATACTATTTATTAAATAATGAATATTATTTATTAAATCATAAATATTATTTGTTAAATAATAAAAATAAAACAAAGGGGTCCACGTCATGATATGCCAAGAAACACTAGGTGAATAGGAATGCTTATCTTTTCTCTGCAATTGATTTATTTTTTTTCATTGGGAGAGTATGCCCAGTGGTGCTCAGGGCTTCCTCCAGGCTCTACACTCAGGGATTACTCCTGGGAGGCACAGAGAACCATTTTAGGGTGTGGCAAATTGAACTGGAGTCGGCTGCATACAAGGCAAACACACGCCCTGCTACACTCTCTCTCCATCCCTGCGATGGATTTATTGAAGATGAGCTTCATTTGCCTCCGTATGGCCAACATACCACCCTCTGATTCCTGGGTCTTTTGGCTCTCAAGTATCAACTTTCAACAGGAAACAGAAATACCAGCTGCCTTGAAGCAAAATAATTCTCTGCAATTTTCAAATCTGCTTGAGACCAGGGAGCAGGACTGGGAACAGCAAATTATTCTGCATGGAACAGAAAAATTAATCTTGGAAGAAGGTAAGACCCCAAACTCTCCAAAATCTTCAAACCTTATAAACTCATCCAAGTTTTGGTTCCCATCTTTGAATAGAAAATATTCAGAGATCATTTGATCTGTATTCAAGAGGTGGCTTAAAAAAACACCCAGTTGAAATGGTCTTGTTTCAAGTCCCCAGGAAGAGGCTAGAAGAATATATAGAGCGGCTCCTTCCTTCCTTCCTTCCCTTCCTTCCTTCCTTCCTTCCTTCCTTCCTTCCTTCCTTCCTTCCTTCCTTCCTTCCTTCCTTCCTTCCTTCCTTCCTTCCTTCCTTCCTTCCTTCCTTCCTTCCTTCCTTCCTTCCTTCCTTCCCTTCCTTCCTTCCTTCCTTCCTTCCTTCCTTCCTTCCTTCCTTCCTTCCTTCCTTTCCTTCCTTCTTTCCTTCCCTTCCTTCCTTCCCTTCCTTCCTTCCTTCCTTCCTTCCTTCCTTTCCTTCTTTCTTTCTTTCTTTCTTTCTTTCTTTCTTTCTTTCTTTCTTTCTTTCTTTCTTTCTTTCTTTCTTTCTTTCTTTCTTTCTTTCTTTCTTTCTTTTTTCTTTCTTTCTCTCTTTCTCTCTTTCTCTCTTTCTCTCTTTCTCTCTTTCTCTCTTTCCTCTCTTTCTCTCTTTCTCTCTTTCCTCTCTTTCTCTCTTTCTCTCTTTCTCTCTTTCTCTCTTTCTCTCTTTCTTTCTTTCTTTCTTTCTCTCTCTCTCTTTCCTTCTCTCTCTTTCTTTCTCTCTCTCTTTCTCCTTCCTTCCTTCCTTCCTTCCTTCCTTCCTTCCTTCCTTCCTTCCTTCCTTCCTTCCTTCCTTCCTTCCTTCCTTCCTTCCTTCCTTCCTTCCTTCCTTCCTTCCTTCCTTCCTTCCTTCCTTCCTTCCTTCCTTCCTTCCTTCCTCCTTTTTGACAACTGGAAGGAATGATGGGTCGCAGGGTTGCAATAGAGCCCAGGAGCAGACTCTGGGTTTGGGACCTGGCACTTCCGGTGTCTTTAATGTGCAGGGAAGTAGTGTACAGATGAACAGGGAGGATCAAGCACCCCACACAGACCTCGGGTGACAGTAGGTTGGGGGGTGCATGAGATGACCAAGTTGAGTCCCAGGCCCAAAGCAAGCAAGAATTTATTATTCTCACTTATAAATGGAAGACCCAGTCCATGGGGGAAGGTCTGGCTCTACTAGATACAGATCACTTCCTCTCTGAGTGTCTCTCTGCCTCCCTGAAGTACCCAGGCTGGCACCCTCCAAGTGGACTATGCTGAATGTGGCCAAGGTGAGGGTGGGGTTGGCCACCAAATTCAAGCAGTAGCCTGGCTTTTTTTTCCTTGTGTAAGATGGAAGAGGGGGCAACACTGTGTCTGCAGCGTAACACAGATGGGATACAAGGCAGGGCCCTCAGGAGTGTGAGAAGGTGTAAGCTAAGGGTTCTGAGTGCTAAGAAGCAGGTAACCCAGTGTGACCAGGGTAGACATCACAGGTAAAGGTTGTGTGGGTGAGGTCTAGAGGCAAGTGGGGTGATTTTTTTTGTTATAGGGGTCATCCTAGTAGTGTTCTCTTGACCAGGAACTACTCCAAGCAATATTCAGTCTAGCGGTTTGAGCCTAACAATATGGTACTACTCAGGCCTGAGTGTGCTGGAGGTCACCATGCCTACACCCAGCCATGCTGATTAGTAGATGAGGGGGCAATGTGTTGCTAAGGATCAAACGCAGGACTTTGCATATACAAGGCAGGTACTCTGCCCTCTAAGCGCTTTGCACAGCCCAGCAAGTGGGATTTTGACACATCCTGTTTCTTCCTTAATAAAAGGGAAATATAGTGTCAAGAGCTGTTGGGACTCAGTGCCAAGGTTGCTAGCAGGGCCTGCAGGTCATGGGAGCTTCCCAAATGCTGTCACTACTAACAGTGTGGGTGCCCCTGAGAGGGACTGGCGGGGCAGGAACAGGGTCACCCACCAGTACTGGCCTCCACTTGCTGCAAAGAAAGGTGGCTTCCTGAAGGGGTGCTCGGATACTCGGTGGGCTCCGGGCAACTGAAGATTTGAAATACATCCCCAATGACAATGAGGCGGCACAGTGACTACCAGGCTGCCTTGCCCCCTCTGGAGGCGCATGGATTCCCCAATGCCTAGTTTCCTCCCTGCCTTGGTTTTCCTTCCATGAAAGCCTATGACAGACATAGCCTGACCATATTGCAAACCCCCGTTCCAATTGCACAGCTCATGCTGGGCCGAGTTGGGAGAAGGTAAATGCTAGAAAGACAGCAGGGGTGAGGAAAGAAGCCAGCTTCTGTGTTCACAATTCAATTTCAGATGGAAATACATAACTTGACAAATGTTACAGCTCTTGGGTCAGTTCTCCCTTTTGTAATCACCCCTACCCCACAATAGAGTTGGCCGCTTTGGGCTTCTCTGGTTCTTTTCATTGGGGGGGGGAAGAGGCTGTCACACCCAAAATACTCGGGGATTACTCTAGCTCTGTACTAAAGCATCACTCTGGTTGGCTTGAGAACCATATGGGATGCTGGAGATCAAACCGAGATTGGCCATGTATGAGGCAAATGTATGTATAAGACAAATGCTCTCCCCACTGTACTATCATTCCAGCCCTTAACTGCCTGCTGTGCTCACTGAGACTCTGCTGAGATCCCTTTCTGCAACCTCAGACCAATTGGAGAAGACCATGTGGCTTTGAAAAAGTATTGGTGTTAAACCTAGAAGGCAAGTACAGGTGGGACTGGGGAGGGAATGAACCGGAAATCAAAGGCAGCTCAGTTAGGTCTGAGAAAGTCAGAGCGCACACACCAGGTACAGCTGAGAGCCGAAACCAGACTACTGCTGCCCTGCTGAGTGAGAAGAAATCATGGACCAGCCAGGGACTCCTTGGCTTTCCCCAACAGAAGGGAGGAGCAGGCTGGGGGACTCCATGCTACAGGCAGCCCATCGCACATGCCCAGGGTCTGAGCTCACACCCATTTCTCACACCTAAACAGGTCAAGGAGAGAGTACACTCTTTGTTCTTCTGGGGTGTTCTGTCTTCCAAGATGGGATTCAGTTCAGCTGCTGGCTAAACTTGGCCCCCTTCTAGAACTTTCTCCTGTGTCACCATCTGTTGGCTAATGGTGGTGCATGTTCGCTAATCTAATGAAAGATTGGACTGAGGAGGGGGTGGGAATGGGAGGAAACTGGGGACACTGGTGGTGGGAAATATACACTGGTGAATGGACAGATGTTGGGACATTGTATGACTGAAACCCAATCCTGAACAATTTTGAAACTGTTTATCTTGTGGTGATTCAATTAAAAATTAAATTAAATTTAAAATGAAGGAAAAAATAAAAACAAAAACCAGGTGTGATCTGCCCTGGGTCAGGCTTTCTGGAGAAGATCCCACACTCACGCTCTCCCTGAGTCTTCCAGAGCCCTGCGCTGTCCCCATGGCCAGCTCCTGGACCGCTGCAATGCTTCCCTACAGCTGTCTGTCTCCAAGGAAACAGCTGACAGAAATCAGGTCCCCATGTCCAAGGGTGACAGCAAAGGTCATCATTCAGCAGGCAGGAGCCAGAGCATTGGTTTCCCTGCACTCTGGCCTTGCTCTCTGCCTTCTTTCCACATAGTTCGGCTTCAGTCAGGTGAATCTAATCATAATCCCCAAGACTGGCCCAGGTGAGCACATTTTCTTCCAGCCCTGAGCATCTTCTTCTACAAAACCCATACAAAGCTGAGATCTATGCATGCTCTGCTTCCTCCAGGAAGCCCTCCAGACCAGCACTGCCCAGGAAAGGGCAGCAGTGCCCCCTGGATGGGACAGAGGAGGGAAAACAGGAGCAGAGCTGGGGTACTGGGTCCTGCCCAGCTTTCAAAACTTTTTTAAACCAAACCGAGGGGAGGAGGAGTGTGATGCCCAGCTGAATCAGGCTCAAGGGGATCTTTGGCTGATTAGGTAACCCTGTACTTTATAGTACACCCCTCTCCCTTTGAGAGACCCAGAAACTGCCAGGGCTCTGCTTGACACAACTCAGCTTCCTAGTCAATGGACCTCTGTCCACCGCACCCATCTGCCTGGCCGTGCTCCTTCTTCAAAGCACTACTACTACACACACTGCCAGCCCTTCCTCCCGTTCACAGCCCCAAGCGCTTGTGTGTGTGTGTGTGTGTGTGTGTGAACACTGGACCTGCCCATTCTTGCCGGGCTCTCACCACTGTGCCAACATGTGATTCCATTCTATAGAGGGGCTGCACTGTGGTTCTCAGAGCTGAATGGGTTTTCTGGCACCCACACTGAAACCGAGGGGCTAGTCTGGAGCTGCTTCTCCACATCACTCAGCTATATACAGAACAGCCCAATTCTGGACTTTTTCATGATATTCAAATAGCAGATAGCCCCCATGCCCACCCCTGGCAGGGAATGAGGTCACTGCTGGAAAACGCATGGAGAACCACGGTGAGACAGGGAACCCAGGGGGAGTCTTGTAAAGGTCTTTAAATCCAACCCCCTTTTTACCACGGCTCGTCACCCACACACATCACATGCAGGCAGCTTGTTTTCTTTGATTGATGAGGACGTTATTTTAACATAAGAATTTAATTACAGGCGAACTACGTTCCCAGAGGGTCTGTCAATTGAGGTCTCACCAAACAGACCTTCTGACAACCTCAGGCAGCCTAGGCCACCTCGTTATAGCAGAGCAGGGAATGGGGAGATGACAGAGCCCCATGTAAGCAATGGGGGTGGGGGCAGTGGTGGGTGTGTGTGTGTTTTCCAGCAGGGGGCAGTCAGGTCAACGGCTCCCCAGGCAGATCCAGACTAAGAACACAAGCTTTTGTGTTGCACTTGGGGCAAACGCCAAGAATATTAGCCAACACACTTCTGGGCCTACATGGAAGAGTCCGCACTTAAAAACATGGTACATTCCTCCAGCCCTTGGTGCCGGGAACCAAGAAACTCAGGAACCCAAAAAAACCAGCTTTTTGTTCCAGGCCTTTTGGAGCTGGTCTCTTTCTCGCTACACTTTCCTTAATGAATACTTTCTGGGTGCGGTGATGTGGGAGGGGCATAATCGGTGGCTTGGGGATGTTGGTAGAGGATATTCTAAGGGCACAAGAGATCTGCCAAAAAGGAAACAGGTTCCTCTGAAGCCCAGAAAAGTCACAATGCTGAGGTTTATTTTCCATTCTTTTTTTTTTTTAAGTATTTTATTATACCACCGTGAGAAATACAAATAAAAAGATATACAATTAAAAAGTTCATGTTTGGGTTTTGGTCATACAGTGTTTCAGCACCCGTCCCTCCACCAGTGCCCATCTCCATACAAATAAAAAGATATACAATTAAAAAGTTCATGTTTGGGTTTTGGTCATACAGTGTTTCAGCACCCGTCCCTCCACCAGTGCCCATCTCCCACCAACAACATCCCCGGTTCCCTCCCTTTCCCAGCCCTGCTCCATGGCAGGTTCTTTATTTCTTTGCCTTTCTCTCTCTTTCTCTTTTCCTTCCCTTCCAGACTATGGATTACAGAACATACATTAAAAGGTTGTCATGTGAATCCTTTTGCCTCTATTTAATGCTCAGTTCTAGGTTGGCATTAGTACCCTCGACTATTATTAGCACCCTGTTCCATTTTCTGTCTTACCTAAACTCTGACTCCCACACGTTTGTGATAATTTCCACCTTTGACAAGACCTCCCGATATATGCTTCACTTGACCTTGGATATTGGTATCATAATATGTACATATATATTTATGCCATGCAAATAAATGCAGTCATTCTGTATCTGTCTCTCTCCTTCTGGCTAATTTCGCTCAACATAATCTTCTCCATGTCCATCCATTTATAGGCAAAACTGTACTACAAGGCAGTAGTAATTAAAACAGCATGGTATTGGAATAAAAAACAGACCTGTGGACCTATGGAATAGAATTGAGTATCCTGACACCCAACCTCAAACACATGATCATTTAATCTTTGATAAAGGTGCAATGAGTCTAAAATGGAGTAAGGAAAGCCTCTTCAACAAGTGGTGTTGGGAAAACTGGGCAGCAACATGTAAAAAAATGAATTTGGACCTGTGTCTAACACCATGCACAAAAAATCAGATCAAAATGGATTAAAGATCTCAATATCAGACTTGAATCCATAAAGTACATTGAAGAAAATATAGGAAAAACCACTCCACGACATTGAAGCTAAAGGCATCTTCAAAGGTGAAACATCACTAACAAAGCAACTAGAAGAAAAGATAAACATATGGTACTACATGAAACTAAAAAGCTTCTGCACCTCAAAAGAAACAGTGACTAAGATACAAAAGTAGTCCACAGAATGGGAAAGAATATTCACCCAATACCCATCTGATAAGGGGTTAATATCCAGGATATATCAGGCACTGGTAGAACTTTACAAGAAGAAAACAAACAACCCCATCAAAAAATGGGGAGAAGAAATGAACAGAAACTTCAGCAAGGAAGAAATTCGAATGGCCAAAAAACATATAAAAAAATGCTCATCATCACTAATCATCAGAGAGATGCAAATAAAAACAACAATGAGATACCACTTTACACCACAGAGACTGGCACATATTCAAAAGAGCAAGAACAACAAGTGCTGGCGTGGATGTGGGGAAAAGGGGACACTCATCCATTGTTGGTGGGAATGCCGGCTGGTACAGCCTTTCTGGAAAACAATATGGACTTTCCTCCAAAGACTAGAAATTGAACTCCCATTTGACCCAGCCATACCACTCCTGGGAATCTACTCTGGGAAACCAAAAATACGCAGCGGACACACCATCCCTACTTTTATGTTCATAGCAGCATTATTCACAATAGCCAGAATCTGGAAGCAACCAGAGTGCCCGAAAATCGATGACTGGATAAAGAAGCTTTGGTACATCTACACAATGGAATACTATGCAGCTGTTAGGGAAAATGAAGTTATTTTCCATTCTAAGCACTGCACATACCCCAACCGAAGGAGAGGCCGAGGGCGGACGTTCTACAGGAAGGATCCATGGGACAGAAAAGACTAGAATCAATCTAAGAGAGGCCCATGGTAGCGTCTCTCCCCACCTTGCACACACTCTCACCTTACGGAAATCATCGAGCACCAGGATGTATAGCTCTCCTAGGAGAATGGGGAGGGCAGGGGTAGGCATCTAACCAAGTCTTTAAGGCTCCTCCAAGTCCTAATGAAACAACTTAGAAAACAAAGTCACCCCAGGCTGAGAAAGGCATTTCGCCTTGTTGGGTTTGAGCCCCCCAGGACACCACACATGAGCTGAGGCAAAGTGAGGAAGATGATTCCTCTTCAGCCACCACATGAGAACAGTGACTGTCTTCTGGGGTGGACTATGTCCTTGGTAACTGGAGACAAGCTTTTGGTGGTCACACGGAGGGGAGGAGGGCTGATACCAGAAACACTGCTAGCTTTAGAGAATGCACAGAACAGCTCCTGAGTCAAAATAACTATCAGCCCCACCTCCCCAGTATGTGTAGGTAAGGGCCCAGATAGGGCCGAGATAGAGGCCTGTAGGAAGGGTCAATATTCTTCATCTGATCTCTGAAGTTAAGTATCTGATGCTTCCACCAAGGCCACTGCCAGGAGATCTGTGGCTTGAGCTGATAATTCTAGGTGGTTCCAAGCAACTGAGTGGTGCTGTGAAGATGCTGCCGCCATGCACGGAAGATCCTACCTGCCCACCAAGAAGACCCCATAGGGGCTTCTAAGACAGGGAAGAGGGTGGTATGTATCACATCCAGTCTTCTTCCATTTGGGAGACTGCTGTGGTGTCGAACAAGGAGAAGGCCCCTGTGCCCCAAAAAAGAGGCTTAGGCTGGAGAGTTCTCAGTCTTCAAGGTCATTCCTTTTCACCCGATGATGATGTTCTAGCCTTCAAGAACATGTTATTAGTGCAAATCATCCAGAGAACCAGAGTCTTGGCTCTACTGAGTGACCTCAAACTGGCTGTTATCCATTTGCTGTGCCTCGGTTTACCCATCTACCACAGGAAGAGACTGTAAGAGAATCAGTAACACTTCTCCTCCCCATCTCCCTACCACCATCCTTAAAGTCAAGGGGTGTCAGGGGACAACTATCCTCTCTACTCTTTTGGATTCTAGCTGAATTCCCAGGCACACCCCTTGCAGCGCCCACCACTGGCAGAGCCCGCTTTAGGAGTGGCACGTAGGGTTTGGGTTGGCACTCAGAGAAGATCCTGGAATATCATACACACCCCTGCCCTGTCTGATATCTGGAGGGGGGGATTTAAAAATGGACAAAAAGAGCCATGTCAGAATGACCTCCCCGATGTCACCTGGCCCCTGAGTCAGTCATTCCAAGCTTCTTCAGGTCATCCCAGTCCCAGAGAAATTCGAGAGGGTCAGGCAAGGGAAACAGAAGCTGATACTCTGCGGTTCTAGTTGACTGAAACACAGCAGGTCTTAGTATGGCGCTTCTTGGGCTTTGCCCAGTGGCCCATGAACATTGTTCCCTCAAGGCGTCTCCGCGGCTTGTGAGAAGACACCCTAACATCAGCAAGAAAGGGGCTTCCTTCCCTATCACCTCCCTGTAGGAGCCTCTAAGTTTATAAAGAAAGGGGCTTCCCTTCCTGCCCATCACCGCCTTGTAGGAGCCCCTAAGTTTATTAAGAAATGGAATAAGTCAGCTGGAGGCTAGAAACACTGTGGGCCCTCACACACACACACACACACACACACATGCACACATCACTCAAGCACACACACATGAACGCACACACACATCCACCACTCAAGCACACACACATGCACACACACACATCACTCAAGCACACACACACATGAACGCACACACATGTACCACTCAAGCACACACACACATGAACACACACACATGTACCACTCAAGCACACACACACATGAACGCACACACATGTACCACTCAAGCACATACACGAGCACCACACACACACATACACTTTATTCAAGCACGAGCTAAAGGACCGATCCTCTTGTCTGCACTGAGGCTGCTTTTCCTTCCCCTGAGGAGAGATGAGACTCAAGCGAGCTACAGCTCTGGAGAGCGGCCTCAGAAGCCCCAGGTGTAGGACTGGCGGCAGCTCCCAGATTGTCTAAACTCTCCGCACCACGGCGCCCACGACAGTGAGGTTCCCGTCACTGGCAGTTGGCACACTGTCTTCCCACTTTCCCGTGGGCTTCCAGGGGCTCATCCAGCTGTGGCAGGGCCACCTCACTGCTGTTTCTGGCACAAGTAGCTCGGGAGACCCCACAAGTGCTACCCATGAGGAATGGTTTTCTCAGCACATTCCAATGGTTCTGTAAGAATGACCTGAGGACCAAACCCTCAGACTCGCAGCCCATCTAGTATCGTGGACCCATGTAGGATGTGGTTTGGAGGGTCAGGCACTCCCACTCGGGCTAACAGAGTTCCTGGAGCAGGGAGGACAGGGCTGAGGGGATGCGTCAGGAAACTGACCAGGAATTAAGAACACGGTCTTCAAAATTAGGTAGAGGCATGAGGCTGGAGCAATAGGGCAATGGGAAGAGTGTCTGCCTTGTACAAGTGACCTGGGTTCGATCCCGGCATCCCATATGGCCCCCTTAAGCACTGCCAGGAGTAATTCCTGAGTGCAGAGCCAGGAGTAACCCCTGAGCATTACCAGGTGTGACCTCAAAAAGTAAAAATAAAATTAGACTGAGGGGCTTAAGTCACCTCAGCTACTCTCAGTAGAGGGAGCTTAAGGAAGTTCCTTATGAGTCTGTTGTCTCAAGTTCAGCATGGGTGGATGGGGTGGGTGGAAGTACAGCCAGTGCCTGACTTACTCAGGAACTCACTCACTTAAGGTGCCTATACTTGGATCCTTCTTTAATGGAACAATCAGAAAGTGCATCCATAACTGTACTTAGGCCACTACTGCCCCTTCCTGTATCATTCCTGCACCCCCAGGGGGAGGATCCATTCACTTTGGGAAACACCGAATTAGCTGTTTGAAAAGGCTACCTGAATTAGCATTTGGGACAAAGCACGCTGGATGTAACTAGTTACATTATTAAATATTATTGTAATATAAACAATTAATATTGAAATACTTCAGAACTGCTTGGTTAGCTCTTTCTCTAAACTCCACAGCTTTCCAAATCTGCCACCCCTACCCACCCATGACCCCTTCATATTTCAGCCCCTATGGAGCTAACAGCTGCAGCATGGAGGCGGGAGGCCAGAGGGCATATTCTCATGCCTGAGTAGGCTTCTGCTCCCTGCACTCCCGCTCCCCCAGTCCACACACCCTCCCAGGCCCCTCCTTTGTCTCTGACACTGAAAATCCTTACAACATCCTTATATATACCTTAGCATGGTGCTCACAGCAGAACAGAAGCTTCTAGTGACCTTCATCCATTCCCCAACCTACAGGTAAGGATGGCGACTCTCAGCCTTCTGATTCAGCACCTGTGATTCCTCCTGACTCTTCAAGCCAGGAGACTTGTAGCTCAGGGTCAAAGAACTTGACCTAAACCCAACTTCACTTCCAGGTCACAGCACAACCTTATCAAAGTAAGTGCATTTGAACACCTGGGCTCCAGTGCACCGCACTGGAGGTTCTCACTTGGATGTGGCTTGACATAGATTGCAGCACTGGCAGTCATGTGTTAGAGAACTGGACTCTACTACTCTGTAGAGTCCCCTGCCCAGTTACTGTCCCAACTGACAACAGGCCACTGTGACCCTGTTACTGTCCCAACTGACGATAGACCACTCTTTACCATCCCAAATGATGACAGGCAACTGAGTACCCGCCCCTGTCCAGTTACTGACCTGAATGATGCCAAGGTTACTTGGTACCTGCCCTCTGTTCGGTTTCTGTCCTGACTGGAGACAGGGTCACCCTGTACCTGCCCCCTGTCCAGTTACTGTCCTGACTGAAGACACGGTCACTCTGTACATGCCCCTGTCCAGTTATTGTCCCGGCTTATGACAAGGTCACTCTGTACCGCCCTCACCCAGTTATTGTCCCGAATGATGACAGGGTCACTCTGTACCGCCCCACCCAGTTATTGTCCCGAATGATGACAGGGTCACTCTGTACTGCCCCTGTCCAGTTACTGTCCTGACTGATGACAAGAGACAGCAAAACACACCTCAAGCCTCCTGTTTATTAGCTCTGAGATATGAGGCACGTCCCCATGCCCCCACGCTCCCCACGTGAGAACTCACATTCTCTTTGGGAATCCAGATGTTGTAAGAAGGAAGGGAAGGTACAAACCTACCATGGGGATGGGTGTCAAGTTGGTTCTGAAAAACCCAATCAGGCAGGAGATTTGGACTATGCATTTTCATAGGCATCGAGGGTAGAAAAGCAAGCTGATGATCAGTTTTAAAGGGAAGCGTTTGAAGGGAACATTACTGTTCCTTGTAATGAACACCTCTCATAAAAGGAGGGAGAGAGTAGAGAGTCAGCGAAGGACTATTCTTGTCCCCAGGGCCACAATCTCTCAGGGCCAGCACTCAGGAGATGGGGGTGAATGGCAGGTACTTGCAATACACTGGCCCAGCAGCAGGAGGCGCTCTATGCCTTGTTCTAGGAGACAGCACTCCATTTACTCCTGCTTCTCCTGTAAATGTCCTTTTCCCTGGAACCTACACAGGCAGGTTTTTTAAAACAGAAGATAGTAATCAGCCTTAAAATCAGGACTTCCAAGACCTCAAGAAGTCATTATTTGGTGGGGCGGTGGGGGTACAGAGAGAATTGATATCTGTGATTTCCAGAAGTTCTAGACTAACTCAGGGTCTTTAGTAACCTAATTCCATTTTCAAGGCGGGTTGCTCCTTAACATTTGCTGCCTGAGGGAAGCAAAGATTTTCAAACACTTGCTGTCAGATCAACTTGAGCATGAGGGGAAGGCGGTTTTCTTTATTTCCAGGACAGGAACAAAACCAATGGTTACGTTAGAGGAGACAGGAAAACCACACTGCCATATTCCAAAAGTAATTGGCTCAGAGTCTGAGTAAACTGACCCTTGTTGCGTTTGTGCATATGTCCCTGAACCTCATTCTGTTCCAGTTGGCTGGTCTTTTTTTATGCTAATAGTTTCTCCAACTCACCACCAAGCCATTTCCATACAGCTATATAAATCCAGTAGTCCAGGATCCATATTTTCCAGAAAGCCCCATCTAATTAACTCTATAGATTCTGCAATCTATCCATTTCTTCTCCCAGTTCCCGCTCTGCTCAAAGTACTTCTGTTACTACTATGACAAGATTATCACCACCCCACCCCTGGAACCCCCACCATCCTGCTGGAGCTTTGCAGTTATGGCCATGGAAAAAATACAAGACACCCAGCTCAATTTACATTTCAGATAGGCAAAAAAAGAAGTCCCTTTAAAAGAAGTATGGGGCCCCCCAGAATGATAGCACAGCGGGTAGGGTGTTGGCTTTGCACAGGGCCCTCCCGGTTCGATCCCTGGCATCGCATATGGTCCCCAACACCACCAGGAGTAATTCCTGAGTGAAGAGCCAGGAGTAACCCCTGAGCATTTCCAGGTGTGACTCAAAAAGGAAAAAGAAGTAAAAGAAAAAGAAGTATGTCCCAAAGAATACTTAGGAATATGTATATAGTAACTATTTGTCTGAGATTCAAATTTAATGTTCATCTTATTTTTCTGTTTATTCTGAAGGGTGCCAAACCTGACAACCCTATCACCTTTCCATCTTCCTTATCAGAGACAAAGAATCAGGCAGAGTGGCAGTCCTTAGCATGGCCACAAAGGTCTGTGTCAAATCTCAAACACTCCCATTTGAAGGAGAGCTCCTTCACCTTTTATCTAGTCCCTTGACACCCAACTTGAAAAATGTTTGTGGCATGCTAGAAAGAAGGCAAAAAAGCTGTTAAAGAAATGCGGGCTGCAAGCTTGGAGCTAGAAAGCCAAGTTCTGTGGCCTTCTGATCCCCTTCTAGTCACATGATCCCGGACATATTGCTAACTCTTAAAAGCTCCAAGTTTTCCCTATCCTTATAATCAAAGAAACTGGAGACAATCACATCTACCTTGTAGAGTAAGACCTATTTAGTTAGGACTATATAAATCTTGCTGATATAAAATGTAATCTAAATAAAATATACCCGCTAGTGACATGAAGACACAAACGGAGCAAGAAATCAACACTGCGTTTCACTGCAAGAAAGAAGGTCCATAGAGAAACGGAACATGGTGTGAACTTTGAGCTCTCATAACTCAATAAGACACAGTGATCCTCTACAGCAGTATCTCTCCAAAGGGGGCTATATGGGTCCCACTCCACCCCCATGGCCCCTAGGATATTCCAAGAGGGCCACCAGTGGAGAATCACATAAATGGGGTAGTGAAGAATAAGACGAGGGAAGCAATAGGCAGTATGGGGTGAGGTGGGGCACAGGAAGTGAACAAGGTTAGAAGGGTCCATGGTTGGAGAAGGATTGTGAAACAGCACTGATGTTCAAAATGATGCTTTGAAGAATCAAGAAAATACTACATTTTATTTGCTATATTCTCTTTAAGAACACAGCAAAGCATTTCTTCTTAGTGAAATAACTCCAACTAGGTGAACTTCCATATTTAATGCAACATAATAAAAAAAAAACACGAGAATTCCTTTGAAAAAGTCTATATTGAGGGCTGGAGAGAGAGCACATGAGTGCTTTGCATGTGGACACCGGTTAGATCCCTAATACTCTATATAGTCCCTGAGCTTTACCAGGAGTAATCCCTAAGCATAGGACCAGGACTAAACCCTGAGCTCTCCTGGTACGGTCCCAAAAACAAACTATAAAAAATATGTGCTGAAGGACCTGATAATAGCTGCCCCAGATGAATGTGTGCTTTGCAAACCAGAGTCCCGGGTTTGATCCAGGCAGAATGTGGTCCTCCGAGCACCATCACGAGTAATTCCTGAGAACTGACCAGGGAGCAGTTCTTAAGCTGGTTTATCACCAAAATACAGCAACAACATGCATCAAATGCCTATAATGTGCAGGGCAGCGGTGCTAGCCACATTCACAAGTTTAGAAATAAACTGTTTAAAGCAAATGTCCATTATGCCTGCAGTAAATATTTGTTGAATGAATGAAGAAGTGAATGAATGGATCCCTAGGGTGAATTTTAGAACTTCTGGAAGAATAAAAAATACCTGTAACCTGATGAACTCCCCTTATATACCAGGGACAGCACAGAATGGGGAATAGAAACGTGCTAACATGTAGGCAGTTGGGAACACAAAGGGAGCCTTGCTCCATCACAGAGGCAGAATTATATCCTACGAAACACATAACTATGATAGAGCTGGAATTACCACTCCGCAATTCACCATTCTCTTTCAATCTGCCAGATTAGTCGGAGAGACCATAGGGAATGTCAGCTATTCCTAAAGATTATATTTCAGTAGTTAATATTTAATGAGTAACCCTGCTTCTTAACATTTAGAAATAATATTTTGTTTTGGTCTTTAAAAAAAGATTGATAATGCTAGCCCTCTAAAACAGGTGAGACCTACCTGAGCAACAGAGAACCTTCTAGAAGGATTCCTATGAGTTTACAAGTAGAAACTTCATGTTGAGAGATGAGAAGAAATGACTCAACAGAGCTATAGTGAAGAGAATGTCCCAGCCAGACTCACAGGCGGATCCAGGTCAAGAAACCCCTGCCAATCAAATGAGCTGTCATCGACTGACCATTCTGGAAGGAGACGCAGATAGTCAAGGGATAAGGTAGAGGGTGTCAGGGGGGGGGTGAATATATGGCGGAGGGGGAGCAGCAAAGGACTTGTCCATAAGAAATTCATCTTCCAAACTGAACGCCCAAACCAATGAGTGCAAAAAAGAGTAGGAGCACAAACAGAGCTAAGGAAGCCCATACAACATCCCAGTGGAGTGTGGCCTCGCGGGAGCCAGTGCAGCCTGGGAGGGCTGAGGCTGTGGCTCCCGACGGGAAATGGAAGGCAGCAAACGCCTCCCTGAGCCGGATTCCACCGCGACCCCACAATGTGTGCCTCAGAAGGCAGGATTTCACGGGGCTGACTCGAAATCCTACGGAAATGAGATCTAAAAGGATTCTCAGAGATCAGATCATTTAATCCCTCATCTGAACAGATGATAAAGCGAAAGGGCAAATGAAAAACGATTGTTATGTGCCACAGGCCTAGCGTGTTATTTAATCCTCACAACAATTCCGTGAGGTCGACAGCGACATCATGTTCCATTGCCCCACAGTGGCTGGCCAGAATGTGGGCATGTGGGAGACCTCAGGACTGTCCAGTGCAAAGGTTCCCAAAGTGACGTGCCCTACGACCCCCACTCATTACCCACCCTGGACTGTACCTTATCTCCACAATCTCCCACCTTCATCCCCCCACCCCCCCAACGCCAAGCCGCCCCCACCATTGCACCTGAGGCTGCAACTACAACCCTAGAGTAGTCTATCGCCCCTGGGGGTAGGAAGCAGTATTGCCCACTTTAGAAAACACTGGTACAGATAATGGGATTTTGCCACTCCTGTTCTAAACCTCTGTTCCATCCTCTCAGTTGAGGATGGAAGGGCCTGCAGGTCCTGGCACTGGGCAGCACAACAGGCCAGGCCCAGGGATCTTCACGGCCACATCTTCTACTTATTCTGATATGCTCTGGAGGCCCCTATACTGAACAGTAAAAGCCCAAAGCAGGACCAGGGAGCAAGTTTAATGAGCTGGAATTCATCATGCATACATGCAGGAAGCCTAGGTGTGATTCCTAGTACTTCATGGTCCCCTCAATACCTCCAGAAGAGACCCTGAGCACAGAACTGGCAGTAATCCCAAGAGCCATTGGGCGTGGCCACCAAACACAACTCAAGTTTAAAGCAGATTGGGAAACAAAGACAGAAATTAAACTGCTGAGCATTACTATAATATGCTCTTTCAAGAAACAGTTCACTGCCATGGAGCAGGGCTGGGGAAGGGGGAGGGAACCGGGGATGTTGGTGGAGGGAGATGGGCACTGGTGGAGGGACGGGTGCTGAAACACTGTATGACCAAAACCCAAACATGAACTTTTTAATTGTATATCTTTTTATTTGTATATCTCACGGTGGTATAATAAAATACTTAAAAAAAAAAAATAAAAACACAGCAGAATCCTGCTTCCAGAAATAAAAAAAAAAAGAAACAGTTCAGATATGAATCCACTGGCCCCATCTCACAGTATTTCTAGGAACTACCCAAAAGTCTTCCTTGCATCCATATTTTGGAAGAGTTGTCTCAACTCCTGGTAGAAATAAGAAAGCCCTGCTGGGATATGAATGAATTCTCTTACAGGGTTTAACAGGTGACTCTTCTGTTGGGTTTTAAAAGAATAAGGGTTGACTCAGAAAGCATTCTCCAATGTTACATCTTATTTGTTTTTTATTTCAGATTAGTAAAAGAATGTTCTGCCAGTTGGCATCTGTGAGTAAGTGTCATAGTCTGCTGTTGAGAATCTAGATTTGAATAACTTTCTTACAAGTCTTGGCAATAGGGGCTGCAGTGATAGTACAGCAATGAGACAGTTGTCTTACATGCAGTTGACCCACTTATGAACCCTGGCACTGCAGTATATGTTTCTTTCAGGGGCGATCCCAGAGCACAGAGCTATGAATGAGCCCTAACCACTGTTGGGTATGGCCCCAACCCACTCACCCCACCAAACAGCATTGACAATTGAGTCAGAGGCATAACTAGACACTTGTACAACCCACTCTTAGAATTCATCATCAGAAAAAAAGAAAGTGCAAAAGTATACATTAGGGAAAGAGAGAACATTATCAGCCATATGTTAGTAAATACACTATATGGTACATGAAAAAGAATAAAAGGATTCTCCACAGTGTTGATAACAGTGAAAACTGGCTTAATGTCCTTCAAACAGAAAATGGCACTGACATATAATTTAAGATTACATTATTAAAGTATCATATCAAATTAAACTATGAATTCATTTTTCATAGTCAAGAATGAAAGAAAAATAATTTAGATATGTGTATATAGTAATATTCCTTTTTCAAACTTACATAGTTCTAGGACAAAGGCAATAGTACAGTGGGTGGGGTGTTCGCCTCACAACCTGGGTACGACCCCTGGCTCCACTACAGTCCCCTGAGCCCACGAGAAGTGATCCCTGAGTGCAGAGCCACGCATAATCCCTGAACATCACCAAGTGTGTGGCCCCTGTGACAAAAAGTCACAGGGGTATATACGCAGAGCAGTAGTTCCCATGAGGTCGGAGATATTTTAATAGGTTTAAAAAAACTTTTTTTAAACATGCCTCTTAATTTTTCTTATAATTATGTACTGCTCCAATATTATAATTAAAAATATTTCTTAAATTAAGACAATGGCTATTACTGAAGTCTGGAAACCTTGCATTTGGCCCAGGATGCATTCACACACCCGCTGGGTTCGAGTCTCTACTGTACTAATCCAAAAAGGATCAAACTGCCCTCTTTCTGACCCTTGTCAGACAGCACAGAGATTATATAATAGGAGAACAAAAGGAAAGGCAGCAGGGTGGGGGGGCCTGACCCTAACTCTAGTGCTGCCCTTGCATGATGTGAGGGTGAACAGAGAGAGGGACCCCTCCCTCCCCAACCCAAGTGGTGAAGGTAAACCAGCAGGGGTGCATGGGGTGCAGAGAGTGAGTCAGCACCCAGCTGTGCAAGAAGTGTGCAGGAACAAGTGCACGGACTTCATCCTGGAGGGGGAATTCCATGTGCCAAAGCTGAGAGAGGGCACAGGAGGGGAGCATTTGGGGACACATGTGTGGCATTGCAGAGGGCTGTGATCACAGTTCCAGGAAGGGTTGTGTCTGTGCAAACTTTCCTAAGGAGATCAAAAGCCTGAAATTTGAGACTCACAGTCCCACATGTGGCCTTACCAACTTGGGCCCCAGAGCAAGGTCTGGGGCTCCTCTGGGTAGCACTTTCCCACCTGAGCCACACGTGACAGCCCTGCCCTCGGGCAGCTCTCACAGGGCCAAGGCAGAGGGCTTTGTGAAGCTGCAGAGTGCTATACAAATGTTAGCTATTATTATTAAATGACTGAGACAGTATTTTGTCAGCAGCTTAGTTCTGCTCGGTTGAACACGGCACTCCAAACAATTCGCCAAATATCGGGCAGGACTTTGTTATTTAGGGAAGAGATTCAGGAGCTTTCATGGAACACTGGAAAATCTAAACTGCAGCAAAAAAACCACCACCATCCCAGCATCCATGAGAATGATCTTCACGCATGCGGCTGGGGGTTCTTTGCTAATCAGAATCCTTGTGCCCTCGGTCAAAAAGATGGCCTCCACCTGGAGTGCTGAGTTCCCAAGGGTCTAGATCTGATTCGAGCAGATAAAGAAGAGCAGAGGTGGACACTCAGATGCCCAAAAACAATGACCCCAGTCTCCTTCTCTATGCCTGTCTCGCTGGCCATCGCCCTCAGAGCTTATCTTTTACAAAAGCACAGCCTTGGACTCTGACCATTCCAGTGTCAGACTAGCTGACAATCTGGAATCCTGAGAACTGGAAGATGGGGGAAAATGTCATCTCTTCTTCACTCTCTGTTTAACTAGGCTGCATCATTCCCCTCTTATACCTAGCAAAGGGCATATACAGTACATAGTCGGCATTCAATGTCTATCTTGGGGGTTCTCAGATTAGAAGCAGAGATGGATGGGCAGGGGGTGCTTGGAGAACAGATAAACTATTTCTGGGACATTTCTGATACAATATCTGATCAAGAAAATACAAATAGATTCCTCCCACATTTCCGTTATTGTTTCTTATTCTTTGGGTGAAAGAATATTCTTTTCCTTTGGGAGAGTGAATGAGGCCCCATTCACTCTCAATGGAACAAACATCTCTGAATGCAGCAGTTATGTGTACCTAGGTTGAGAACTCAACATGATGAATGACCTAAAACCTGAGCTGTGCAGAAGGAAGAAAGTGGCATGGAATGCCTTCAAGAGCATAGCAGAAATAGCTAAAACGACAAAGAACCTCCGGCTCCGGGCACATCTCTTCGACTCCACCATTCTCCCTGCAGTAACATATGCCTCAGAGACCTGGGCCCTGTGAAAGCAAGATGAGAAGGCTATTTGGATCTCCCAAAGAGGAATCTAAAGAGCTATGCTTAGAATATCATGCCTCACTCAAGTGAGAGAAGGAATCTGGAGTTCCGACTTCTGTCAACCATCCAGAGTCAGGGACGCTGTCTCGTTTGCTAAGGCATGGAATATCAGATGGGCTGGACATGTAATGTGATTTGGAGACAACCGCTGGACTAAAGCTGTTACCAACTGGATCCCACAGGATGTCAAGAGATCACGTGGTCACCCACCTACAAGATGGTCAGACTTCTACAAGACCCTGAATGAACGGTTTATTATTAAGGCTCTTCTTATTTCTGAAGCAAGCAGATGTCATTGGGCTACACTGGCATGTGATAGGGTCAAACGGAAACATTACTGGCACCCACTCAAGCAAATCAATGAATAATGGGATGTCAAGTGATCAAGTGATTCTTTGGGTGGGGGGTGAGATCACACCAGGCAATGCTCAGGGGTTGTTTCTTGCTCTGCACTTAGGGATTACTCCTGGCTGTCCTCACGGACCATATGAGAAACTAGGGATTGATTCCTAGTCAACTGCATGCAAGTATAGAGGGAAACACCCTCCCCTCTATACTATCACCCGGCCCCCCTCATTTCTTATTCTTTTTTTTTTTTTTGCTTTTTTGGGTCACACCCGGCGACGCTAAGGGGTTTCTCCTGGCTCTGCACTCAGGAATTACTCCTGGTGGTGCTCGGGGACCACATGGGATGCCGGGATCGAACCTGGGTGGCACAGGCCAGCCGCATGCAAGGCAAACTCCCTACTGCTGGGCTATCGCTCTGGCCCCTCATTTCTTATTCTTAAAGATCACCTGTTCCTTGGGTCACTCATTCACTCCAACACCCACGTCCCATCTACTTCTTTCTTCCACTGTTTCTGCCTGTAAGGACACTGTTGTGCTCATTCTACAGGTGGGTGTGACCCAGAAATCTCTTTTCTAGGACAGCCTGGAGGGTCGGGAGAGGAAGAAATGGCTAATGAGCGGGTAGCAGTTCTTCCTGGGTTTGAAATCAGAACTTTCATGGCTGAGGGGAAAGAACCCTGTAGAAGGGTAAGGAATTTCTATTTAAAGGCTCTGTTTTCATTTATGTTTTTCTCTGAGCATAAAAGCTCCCGCTCAGACCGGCATCTCCCAGCGAACAGACTATTCCTGCCTAACTGAGTCACATACCTCTGGTCAGCCGGACCTCCTGACTCACTAATGGTTTAAATCTCAGATCCATAATATCACAGAACTGCTAAAAATAGGAACCATGTACCTGAACCCCGAAATAGGACAGAGACAAACATGGCTCTTTAAGGAAAAAACACAAAAAAGCAAAACCAAAACAATGTCTGGCCTATCTGTAACATAAAAACAAAACAGCAGCTATAACTGTCCTCTTTCGTATGCTCTTAAATTTAATAAAGCCTCCTCAAATCCTCAGGAACTCAGTAGGCTGAACAGGCAGATACAATCGAGAGAGATGGGCAGAGTCAGAGTAATTATGCCAATACACTCTGGTTGTTTTTATTAGAAAATTCTAGTTCTTAAAATGCGCATGGGGATATTCTCACCACGGCAGCAGGGAAATGGAATTTCTCCATCCATGCTCTGGTGGTGGTTTCTCCCTGGAGAATCAACATGGCTTAAAATAGTTTGGGAAATTGTCTCTGAGAAACAAAGACATTCAGCGTTTGCTTGTTTAAGGTGGGAAGGGGAGTGTTAAGTTTCCTTCCAAGGCTTTGAGATCTTCCTTTGAACATAGCGTATAGCGTCCCCTCCTTAGAAGCTACCTGGATTGGACTAGCTCTTGGACCAGTTCTAACACCTTTTAAGCCTTATTTTTTTTCCAGGAGGTGGGGGAGGGGATATAGCCAAATCACTAGTCATGAATTTTATTTGGCAGATATTGTGTCAGTGGGCCATTCTGCATCTCTGTTCTAAAACTGTCAGTGGGCTTTCATAGACTCTGCTGTAACTGATATCCAAAGAACTGGAATGAGGTTGGGTTCATGGCAGTACCATGGTTCATGGAAAAAAAAATCCCTTGCACAGGTGGAACAAATATTAGAGAAACGAGTCACCCACAGGCCATTGGTAGGGCTGATGTATAGTACAGGTCTGACCCTCATGTGCCAGATAAACGAATTCTGTGACATTTCTGATCCAATCTCTGATCAAGAAAGTACCAATATAGTCCTTCCATTTTTTTCCATTATCATTTCTTATTCTTTAGGTGGAGGGGCATCACAAAATGAGCAATGCTCAGGGGTTTCTCCTGGCTCTGCACTCAGGAATTACTCCTAGCTGTTCTAGGGGGACCATATAGGATACCAGGGATCGAATCCGAGTCAACTACATGTAAGGGAAACGCCCTACTCTCTATACTATCGTCCCAGCTCCCTTATTTCTTATTCTTAAAGACCACTTCTTCTTTGGATCACTCACTTGTTCCAACACCAATGTGAAGTAGAGGCAGCCTGCTTTACAGGAGAACTAGAGGCCATCTGTGTGCATCCTGACCCGTAAGGCAAGCTACTAAGTATGGAAGATGCTCATTCATTTCTACATTTTCACATCTGCCTAATTTTGGTTTGGTCTAGGGGCCACAGCTGGTGATGCTTGGGAGCTATTTAGGTGGTCAGGGACTCTGAGGTTCCTGGGAATGGACCCAGGACTCCTGTGTGTGAAGCATGTGCTCCAGCCCTATCCTCCTGGCCCACATCTGTCTACATTTTTGGTTGTCTTTTGCTAATATTTTTAGCGCAGGATAGATGACCTAAGCAAGTTGTCTCTGGAGAATGTCTTCAAGGGAAAAGAACAGTTCCTGACATAATAAATTGTAGCTGATTGTTTTCACTGGTGTTTTGAATCCCCAAAGACTTCGGACAGCTAGGAGATTGTTAGACGGTGGGTGAGGATTACTGAGTTATGAGACATAAACTATTAGATCTGCCATTGAAAGAGACTAAGACTCCAGCTGCCAATGTGAGGCTGGTGGGTGAGTAAGGGACCACAGATAGTCACCTGTGGCCAATGAGGGTGGAAAACTCTGACAGCGACGCCATAGATCATCTGGAGATAATGTAGGCAGGGCACCTGAATGACTGCCCTGAACTCAGTCCTGACTGTTAATATACACATTGTCCCCACTGGTTGACTTTTGAAAATAATACTGTAAATAAGATACCTAATGTAGAAATCATTGCATATTTATATATCTTCTCTGAGCAGCAATAGGGCAAAAAGTAAGAAACGTTTTTAAGGTTCTCAATACAAATTGTCAAACTATATTGCATACAAGTAAATGGAGTCCTTCTTGCTGACAGTTCACAAGTTTTTACTTTTCTTTCATTTCCTGCTCCTCTTATTGCTTATCCTTGTTCATTCTAGAGGCAAAGCAAGATGCTTTTTATCATTCCACTTTTATTTGAAATAATTTCAAACTCAGAAAAATTCTGCATGAATATTCTCTCTCTCTCTAACTCCTGACTCTGAGCTCATGGATCAGTCCTGATAATGCTTGGGGATCATATGGGGTGTCAGAGGATAGAACTCAGGTTGGCCATGTGCAAGGCAAATGCTCTACATACCGTACTATCACACTGGCCCCAAAAGTCACTCTTTTACATTTCACCCAGATTATTGTTGATATTTCGCTATCATTTTCTTTCATTAAATAGGTAGGGGAGGAAAGTGCACTTTCTGTTAACATTTTGCTACTATTCTCTTTCGGTAAATAGGGGAGGGAGAGGCACATATATACATACACAAACCTTCTGAGACATAGATGTGCAATGCTTCGTCCCTACTGCAGCATAGCTTTCAGAATAATAAAGTCATTCTCACAAGTATGATTATCAAACTCAGGAAAGTCACATTGACAAATTTTCTCTACTCTGAAAATCTTAAATTTCACCCATTGGTCTTTACGCCCCACCCCCACCTCAAAGACAGTCCCACGATACAATTCAAGCCCATACATTTTATTTCACTACCCATCTCTTTACTATCTTTATTGTGGAATGATTCTGCCTGGTTTGTTTTTTTCCTGTCTCTCATGACCATGACATTTTTTAAAAGGTCAGGCCAGAATGTGAGTAGAAAGTTCCCCCCATTTCATTTATTTTCTATTTCCTCATGATTAAAGTTATGCATTTGGGTAGAAATAAACAGAAAGTATGTACCTAACTCAGAACTACATAGAGGGTATATGATGTAAGTGGGAAGATAACCTTGGTCACTTGGTTAAGGTGATCTATATGTTTCCACATTATAAAGTTACTATTTAATTAGTACTTTTGGACATACTTAGAGAAAGTAACTATTCTGTGCCTCCTTCAAGAAACACCTAGTTTTAGCACACTGACTAATCATTTAAACCTATAGAATGGAAGTCAGGTTGCAACTTTTAACTCCATTAGTCCTTCAAATGTGTTAGCATTTTTTGTAATGAAAAACTAACCCTTCCTTCGCTGTGTAGTATACATCATGTACAGACACCACATCCATGTATCAGTAAACGCTTATATTCGCTATCTCAGTAAAAACGTATTCATACAAAGTTGTGCATATATTTCCCCCACTGACTTATTAATTATGTTTATACCAGTATAGACTCATGGATTCTTATTTGATTTAATCTGTTGATACTGATGTGTTGAAGCTCACATTTACCACAGATGTAACTCATGGGAGTCCCTGTGAGCTGGCCGATATGTGCCTCTCATTCATTCTGTGCTCTGTGAGTAATGCTTCCTAGCACCAGATGTCGTTAGTTTGTCTATGCTTCCTTTGCCTTTCCTTCAGCTGGGAGCAGAGCAGGACTTAGAGCCTATAATCGGGGTGGTAGGTTTACTCACTGCTACTAGATGTCTGGCCAGCAGAGTCTCACAACAAGCCAGACCACCCTCCCCTACTCCATGGGGCCCGCCATTTTCCACATCCGGACTTCCCTCTCGTCACAACTCCACCCAGCAGACCAAACCATCACAGTCTGGCTTTGCGCGGTCGCTAGCGGCCGTGCAGTTCATCAATAAATGCTTTATTTAGAGGTGACTACAACAGTATACCACCTGCACGTCAAGTCTGGCAAGCTTCTCGTGTAGTATTTGATATGCCAAATACCAGTAACATTTATATTAGGTCATTCCCGTCACCTAATATAATGGTTTGTGGCTCTCTATGTTCCTGGAGCAAGCGGATGCCTTTGGGTTCTACTCGCATGAGACAGGACATATGGAGATATTACTGGTGCCCGCTCTAGCAAATAGATGATTAACGGGAAGATAGTGATAGTGATACTAGATGTCACTGCTCAGCCTTTCTAGCAACTACACAGCTAGAAGTATGTGTGTGAATAAAACCACATACATATAAGTATGTATACATGAATAATAGTAATATGCATATTCCTTATTAATTAGAATGTTTAAAATTATTACTTGGATTCAACAGTTTAAAATATTAAAGTATACAATTGTGGTAAGTACTTTATCAAATTTATAGCTTGACTTTTTATTTCTAATGTTGATATTTATAAATTTTCAAAGTTATAATTAGGATCTTCTATAATTTTTCCCACTGTTATGTGCTATTTAAATCCTCCTCCGGTCAGAAGTGATATTCACTTCTATTTTCTTCTTCTTTTCCCATTAATCTATTTCATCAACTTGGAATATATTATGGCAGGCTGAATGAGATGAGGGTCTAAATTGCTTTGATATTTTCCCAAGTAGCTAACCAATTGTCTAGCATCATTTATTATATAATCCGTCCCTTCATCACTGATTTATCATTGTTGTTTTTAGAAATTGCTTTTGTATCTCCATCTGGCCAAGTGGTTTTCATAAAGGTTCAGGGTAAAACTATTTTTCTCTCCTAATCTCACATAATTTAAAATCTTCACAAAAGAGAATACTGCTTAGTACTTGGCACTGAAGCCAGACAACCTGATTCTAAACCCAAGTCCATAGCTTTCCTACCTGCAAAATGGATATAATAACTTACACATACCAGCTAAGTTATTGAAAGGATTTTATGAGTCAAAATACTGAAAGGGCTTAAATCAGTATTTAGCCCATGAGCAAGCCCAATAAGTATAATCATTATTCTAAACTTGTTCTTTATTTGCATTTTAAATGTTAGCCCTTTTTGTTGCTTGGCTGACTGAGGCTTAGAACTCTGTGACAACCTCCCCAAGGTCACACACACAGCCCTCCCACACTGGTGCCGAGAAGAGAGCCCTTTCTGTATCTCCTGCTCAGGGAGAGTCCCATAGCCTGTGCGTTTAACTCGAGATTAAATTTTACTCAGAGAGGGAGGGGTTGCAAATCAAAGAGTGTGGGTTACCCTGTTGAATCCTACTCAGCACGTGTACCTCAGTGAGTGAGGAGACACTGTCCCCGTCCACGCTCATGGAAGTCTTTCAAAGAGGCAAAGGTTGGATAGACGGGGCTGGAATGCGTGCTCGGCCTGCAGGGCCATCCCCTGAACAACAAATCAGGGGGAGCCCCGAGTACCACCAGAAATGCTGCTACCCTGAAAAGAAATAGCATCTCAGGGGCCAGAACAATAGTACAGCAGGTGAGGCGTTTACCTTGCATATGGTTGAGCCAGATTCCATTCCCTGCATCCCATATGGTCCCCAAGCCCTGCCAGGAGTGTCCCCTGAGCACCACCAGGTATGACCCAAATGCCAAGAAAATCAAAGAAAAGAAATAGTATCTCACTCCACAAAGAAATAGTACTTTAGACCTTTGGCAGGTTTCCATTGTTTAAAGACCTATATTTCTTTCAAATAATCACATAAACCATATTTGCAAACCAACACTGTGCTGAATGGAAATCTGGGAATCAATTACCCTACAATAAACTCCTACTTTGTATGGCACAAAACCCAACTGCCAGAATTTTACTGGGAGGGAAAGTCCACTGTAGGCCCACACTTTCCTACTGGATCTTTGGGGTCATTTTATTCAGTATGATGTATGCCTTCACCTCCTTCCTGGTCCTTTATTCTACTTAGGTACTGTCCATTTTTAATTCTGTTCTCCAAAGTAAACTTAATAATTAACTTCATACGAAATACATATTCCCATGCTTAATGCATCTTTCCAGCCTCCATTTCACATACCACGTTTATCCAGCAGCCATAGTTGGTGAACAAAACTGACTTTCTTTGGCCTAAAAGCTAAAAACAAGTGGGATTCTTTCTGTAAAATCAAAAAAGTTTAAGGTGATATCAGGCTAGTTATATGACATGAACAACCTAAGACCACTTGCTTAATGCCAGGCCTGAAGGGGTTGCTATTCCTGCCAGGAATCAGGGGCTCAGATGGAACTTGTCACCTGGAGGTTTGACACTAACAACATGCCACTACTACAAACGGAGAGAGCCTCTGCTGATGAGAAACTTTCCATCCTTGTCTTGGGTCTGGCAAACGACCATTACAACATTAAGACAGAGCATTGAATTCTGCCTAAAACACTGAAGCTCCGGGTGTTTAAAAATTCAATAATTGGAACGTTGACCCCATTGTTCAAAGCCATTTTGAAAGTATGCATAGGAAAAGGATGTGGTTCTTGGAGAGAAGATGAACAGAGACTGAAATGTAGTCCTTAGAACTGTGGCAAGGGATCAGAGCGAGAGCATCGTGGGTAGGGCATTTGCCTTGCATGCAGCCGACTTGGGTTCAATCCTTGGTATCCCATATGGTCCCCCAAGCACCAATTTCTGAGTGCAGACCCAGAAGTAACCCCTGGGCATCACTAGGTAAGACCCAAACAACAACACTGAAAAAAATAGAACTGTGGCAAATCTAAGAGACTGTGGCCTCTGCACAATCATCAGGTGGCCAAGGCGACCAGGAAGCCAATAGACACCAGCATGGCTGGTTCGCACTGCCTTTTGCTCCTTATCACAACACCAGGAGGGACTTACAAAAAATCTGGTTAATGGCATACTACAGTTGCTTCTTCTCCAATTCTGAGGAGTTAAAAAAAGAGCAGAGCTTGGTGTCACCTGGCTTATAAACAGGCAAGTCCATGAGCTTCCTGATGAGACACTGCATGGCTCGTTAGTCATTCCGAGGAGGTTGCACTGAATGGCCTCGTCTACCGCACTGTCAAGTGTGCACTGCTATTGATCAATAGCCCAATAAAGAAGATGCATTAACAATAACTAAAAATGACTTTCTAATTGGGCTGACATAATAAAAGCCCCCATCTAGCTATCACTGTCTCACAGTACCAAGAGGGCTAATAAATACCATGAGAACAGACCAAGTGGTATTCATACACTCAGTTACCAACTCGCATAAAGCTTAACTGTCAAACCACATGCTTGTCTCTGTTTTGTAAACAGAAACTGCTCACATTGGCTGGAAAGTGCAGCAAACCAGTGAGTTTCCAGTGCCTTTCTTAGAGCAGATGAGCCAAAGTTGACACCCAACAATTTTGGTTGCTGGACTAACTAGCCCCACACCTCCACCTTTGGCTCATCACAATGTCTGTTCCAGAAACAGAACAACTTTAGAAAAAAATTAAAGAATAGATGGGTTTAACATGTCAAAATCCTGAAGACTTTACTGCTAGAATAACATCCTGAAGACTTCTGTCAAGCCTAGGCACAACTTCTCCCCCCATCCCCCACCACATAGATGATGCTCAACTCAGGGTGCTCTACAACCATCCACAAGACATTCTGCATCTAAGTATCAAGACGAGAGCAGAGCATCTCGGGATACCAAGGCTGCTTACATGAATTTTCAAAGTTCAGCAATCATTTGAAGGACAAACCACACCACCGCCAGCATCCTCTCCACTTCATGCATGAAGAGAAGATCAAGCAGCCTTACCTCTTTGATAGATCTAATAAGATTGCTTTGGACTGAAGTTCTATCAAAATTCCCATCTGCAAAGAACCAGCCCCTATCTAGGGCATCTGGAGCGCAGGTTCTCCAAAGGGTAACTAATTCCCTGACCCCATGAATTAGACATGCAGGATGACAGATACAGGAAAAGGGTAAAAACAAAGAAAGAGGCACCATCAGGGGTTTCCACCGAGGTGCCACCTTCTGAAAGAGCCTCAAGGCCCAGAGCTTTCGCTACATCAGGTCTATCCATGTTGATCTTCATCCTTGTCACTTCATCTTGTTTGACGGGAACTTAGAATGAGGCAACTGAACTTTAATCTTGCTGCTGATAAGGCAACCCTCCAAGCTTCTTATCTTTCTTCTAATTAAAGTACAGCATCATCCTCTACTCCTGGTCTTGTTCCAATCAGCAGTGTCACAGACAAGATTAACCAATCCAGTTCGGTTATTCTAAACTGCTCACACTAGCGAAACACCTCCCAGAATGAAGGGCACCCTCCTGACATGTTAGAAACAGACAGAATGGAGTGTGAAGGCTATTGGGTCAAACGGTCCTCAAGTAACAGACTCTGAAGTGATCCAAGGCCACAGAACTAGTGGTTGATAGAATCGGAATTTAACCCCAGGAGAACATCCAGCTTTACCAATGAACGCCATCATCTTTGAATAGACATAAAATACAGATCCTAACCAATTAGTCACCTAGACCTCTGAGAATTTCTGGTTAATGAGGTATGCTTGGCAGTGAGCTTTCCTTCTGAAAGATCAGCAAAAAAGGAAGTAAGCCCAATAGTTACCTCCAGAAAGAGCTTATAAAGCTACGATAAAAGCAAGAGGTCGAGGCGACCAAGATCTAGTGAAAGAATGGCCCCTCACCCACAGAACACAAAGACAGGAACCAGAGGTAGCTGGTAAAATGCCAGAGGTAACTGATAAAATGATGGCTCAACCAAAAGTAACTGATAAAATGATAGTTCGACAAGAGCACAGCAGGAAGGGCCTTAAGCAAATAATTCCAGGGAGGGCTATAAGGCAAACATTCCCGAGAGGTTGCGTCTGATGTCCCCCTCTGTATTTGGTATAATACCTGACTGGGCCCATGCCGTGCAAAAAATATGGAAAAAGTATTAGGCACACTCAGATTGGTGGGTGATGGTCACCTGGTGCAGAGTGATTGGCTGCCTGCGCGCAGACCTTGATGTAATATTTTAAACCTATTGGATAGTTATGCGCGGGCTTTTCTGTAGCGCGGGAATTATTCCTTAAAAGATCGTCCCTGGAAGGGCTCGGGGCTCTTAGCCACTGACCGCTTGGGGTCACGCTATGAGCCCGAGTATACTCGCTTATTAATAAAACCCTTTTGCATAGGACTTGGTCTCTCAGAGTTTTCCTTAGTAGGTGCGGCGTTCCTAGGCTCCCAGTCAGTCACCCCATCGGGTGGCCAACCCTTACACTAGAATTTGAGTGTTAAGTGGGTGGCTGGACTTGCTTCACTATGAATTAAGCAGAATGCACTCCTCTTCCCTCAAGTAAAAATAAGAATGTAGCCAAGACCCATTTAGCTTCACTGAGAGACGACAAAGGGCTGAGGTGTATGTTTTGCAGACAGGATTCCTGGCTTCAATGCCTGACACCACTTGATTCCCCGAGCACAACCATGAGTGATTCCTGAATGCTGATCCAGGAGTAACCCATGAGCACCACAAGCTGTGGTCACCATAAAAAAACCCACAGGAAATCAATAAAATAGTCAACTCTAGACATTAGATAGACACCAGATGCTTCCAGCAGATGGTATTCTCATCACCAGGCGGTGCACCTCCACTCGAGGTCCAAGATGGCTGTTCCAATTCCAGCTGTCATGTTAAAATTCTGCACAGCGGATGGAGGGAGGACACCGAAGAAGACAAGAGTGGCCTATCTACCTGTCACAGCACTGGGGAATGTTAAGCAAGTCTGGAGTCTCCTAGAACTTGGGCTTGCATATTTTTACAACACTTCCTAAACATGTGCAGGTCACACTTCTGTGTCAGAACAATTAGACTAGATCATATCTCTGCTACCTTCCAGCCATGGGCCACTCTGAGTGACATAAATGAGGAGAGATCGATCAAGTATCACACTAAGCTCTGTTTCAGCCATTAAATCCAGTGGGCTGATCAATGAAAGTGGGCCTTGAGAAGTGAGTGAAATACAGGCTAAGCCCTCAAGGCCAAGAACAATGCTGAGAGCTGTGAGGGGGATTTACTAACATGAGGAGGATAAGAGGTAGGGGTGATGCCTGACTTAATTCGTGGGAAATAGTCCCTGCTCATCTCAGAGCAAGGAGACAGCCCCACTAATGATCTGGGTAACAGGCAACTTGCAGAGAGACAAATAACTTACATTCTCCAGGAAAAGAGTCTAGACTATTTTTTTTTCTTTTTCTTTTGTTCTTGTTTTTGTTTTGAGATTGCAGCATGGGGGGGGGGGCAGCTGAAGGTTGATGCTCCCCAGTGATCTGCCTCAACCTCCCTAGAGCCCATCAAAGGGTGGATTTCTGAGACCCCAATTCAAATGGACTTAATCAGATTAAAGTCAGCCCACAGGCAATGGGATTCTTTGTTGACTTCTTTTCTCTCTCTGACCATCTCTCCATTATCCTTTTTTCTTTCTCCTTGCCTTCCTGTATTCCTTTGTAGTCCTCCCCTTAATAATTCCCTATCAGGGGCGGAGGCGATAGCACAGCGGGTAGGGCATTTGCCTTGCATGCAGCCGACCCGGGTTTGATCCAGGCATCCCATATGGTCCCCTGAGCACCACCGGAAGAAATTCCTAAATTCCTGAGTGCAGAGCCAGGAGTAACCCCTGAGCATTGCCAGGTGTGACCAAAAAAATAAAAAACAAAAACAAAACAAAACACAGAAGAGTAATACACTTCCTCTGGGAATGTGGGTGGGGCCTGAATGCTCACCCCCTCACCACTTCGGACCTTCCACCTGGCAGGACGAGTTTCAGATATAAACAGGAGGTGGCACCTACTAAATGACTTAAAGGTGAGATGAGAAAACCTACTTGCCCTCAAAAGAGACAAAAATGAGGGGAGAAAGGGACTCTCATCCATTGTTGATGGGAATGTCAACTGGTGCAGCCTTTTCTGGAAACCAATATGGACATTTCTCCAAAGACCAGAAATTGAGCTCCTGTTAGACCCAGCCATACAACTCCTTGGAATATACCCTGGGAAGCCAAAAACACACAACAGAAACACCATCTGCACTTTTATTTTCATAACAGCACTATTCATAATAGCCAGAAACTGGAAACAACCAGGGTGCCCGAGAACTGATGACTGGGTAAAGAAACTTTGGTACATCTACACAATGGAATATTATGCAGCTGTTAGGAAAAATGAAGTTATGAAATCTGCCTATAAATGGATGGACATGGAAAGGACCGTGTTGACTGAAATTAGCCAGAAGGAAAAGATAGATATAGAATGACTGCTGTATATATATATAGTATGATATATAGTATGTATACATAGATATAGTATATATACATAGATGTACTATATACATATCTAGTAATAGTATATATTAAGTACATAGTATATAGTACATATACTATATATGTATATATACATATATACATGTATGTATATATACATATATACATGTGTATATACATGTATGTTTATACACATACATATATACATGTATGTATATACACACATATATACATGTATGTATATGTACATATACACATGAATATATGTATATATACATATATAGTACGAAACCAAGATCAGGCAACAAAACATGGATCAGGAGGTCTTGTCAAAAGTGGAATCTACCACAAACCTCTGTGGGAGTCAGAGGTTAGGTAAGATGGAACAGTGTGCTAATAATTGTCAAAAGTGATAATACCAGTCTAGAACTGGCATTGAATACAGGCAAAACGATAAACATGCTAACCTCTAAATGTATGTATTGTAATCCACAGTGTGTAAGAGAAGGGAGAGAGAGAGAGAGAGAGAGAGAGAGAGAGAGAAAGAGATAAAGAACCTGACATAGAGGCAGACTAGGGGGGGGAGGAAATCGGGGACATTGGTGGTGGGAAATGGGCACTGGTGGAGGGATGGGTGCTAGAACACTGTAAGACCGAAACCCAAACATGGACTTCTCTGTAATTGTATATCTCACGGTTGTATAATAAAATATAAAAAAGAGACAAAAATGAAACCAGGGAATGATAGTACTGGTGAGCTTGTCTTGCATATGGCTGACCTGGGTTCTATCTCCAGCACTGTATATAGTCCCCTGAGCCCTGCTAGGAGTAATCCCTGGGTGCAGGATCAGGAGTAAACCTTTAGTACCACCAGGTGTGGCTGAAAATATAAAAAGGGAGGAAGGAGGGGAGGGAGGGAGGGAAGGAAGAAAGGAAGGGAGGGAGGGAAAGGGAGAAAGGAAGGGAGGGAGGAAGGAAGGAGGGAAGGAAGGGAGGGAGGAAGGGAGGGAGGGAGAGAAGGAGAGAGGAAGGAAGGAAGCAAGGTAGGAAAGAAGAAAGTACAGAAGGAAGGTAGGAAGCAAGGTAGGAAGGAAGGAAGGAAGGAAGGAAGGAAGGAAGGAAGGAAGGAAGGAAGGAAGGAAGGAAGGAAGGAAGGAAGGAAGAAGGAAGGAAGGAAGGAAGGAAGGAAGGAAGGAAGGAAGGAAGGAAGGAAGGAAGGAAGGAAGGAAGGAAGGAAGGAAGGAAGGAAGGAAGGAAGGAAGGAAGGAAGGAAGGAAGGAAGGAAGGAAGGAATTTTACCAAGGGCCCCAATGGGCTCAGTGCTATGATACATGCTTTAAGTAAAATTTGTGTCATCCTGAGTTACAAAGGATCTGATAGAAATCCTGGAAATTTGTGTCATTCACCCAAGTGCAAACAATTAGTAAGTCAAAATCAGGATTTTATATCTGTCTGGCTCCACTTCCTATATTCCTTCCAATGACAACACAGCATAAGCCAAAAAGGAAAGAAAAACATTTTAAATAAACCATTAGATATTGACTTCTTTGAAACGATCTTCAAAATTTCCCTGTTAAACCAAATGTCACCTAAAGAGTGGCCCCATTAGTGAAATAATCATGTTCTTAGTGTGTCAGGGAGTTCTAGTTTTCAGGATGAGAGGAGCTGAGAGAATGGAATGGGAAACCTCGTGCTGTTCAGGAAGGGCTCTGTGATGAGGGTGGGAACTAGGGTACCACAGAGCACGCAGGGGCTGGGACACCTGCTCATCTCACGCTCCACAAAGAGCGAGACTCAGGAAAGAGAAGCCACACCCGGCAAAACAAACCCTGGTTAGACCTGGGTTAAAATCTGGGACCCGGTTTACCTTCTTGCCCACCGAGAAGCTGTTCCATTTTCTCATCTATGAAAATGGACAGGAGGGTGGTCAGGGAGATAGCAGGAGTGTTAAAGCAGGCGTTGATGAATGCAAGACTCTGAGTCTGGTTCCTGGCACCCCAGCCCCCTGGGCTCTGCTGAGTGTGGCCCTTATAGAAATTTAATGAAGAAAGGAAATGCTAGCTTTCCCTCCCTGAGACACTGTGAGTATCAGCCACTGATGCAGAGCACCCTGGGGAGGCCTCTGGATGCTTTTCCCTCTGTCACTGGGTCTAGCAGATGCGGAGCAGGATGAAGCAGCAGCTAAGCAGAGATTCCGCTCAGACCTCCTTGCCATGACCCACCGGCCCCAGCCCCTGCCACGCGAGTCTGCCAAGAAGGAGATTTAAGGAGGCCTGTTTATTTCCTTTTCAAGTTTTGAATGACCTTTGGCACCTAACAGCAAGTCTGCCCTATTTCCTTCTTCAGACACAACAGCAGAGCAGAAAGCAGCTGGAAGCATCCAGAACCTGGCAGCCCTCCTCCACAGGTGCAGGCGGGGCTGCTGGAGGAGCCAGAGTGGCAGAAGAGGACAAACAGTCGATGGACTTAGGCAAAAGGGGCATATTTAGTCTGTGCTGTGGTACAGGTATAAAAGTCTTGGGAGCATTCAATGGGCACTAGCTCCTTCATCCAGAGAAGTGAGAAGGTGAAAAGATAAACATTGGGCTGAGAGAGATTACATCAGGGAAGGTGTTTGTCTTGCAAATGAGTGATTGAGGATACATTCACCTAGGGTGCCCAAAGCACCTCCAAGAGTGACCCCCTGAACACAGAGCCATGAGTTAACCCTGAGCACCACAGAGTATGGCCCTCCCAAAGGAAGACATTAGAAACTACAAAAAAAAAAAAAAAAAAAGATGAGTTTGAAAACACCACTCTTACGGGCTGGAGAGATAGTACAGTGGGTAGGGATTTGCCTTGCATGTAGCTGACCTAAGGTCAGCGTCTCTCAAGGTGCCCTGAGCTCACAGGAAGGACTCCTGAGTACAGAGCTAGGAGTAACCTCTGAGCAGAGCTGGGTGGGGCCCCCCAAAACAGTCATTCTCATCAGGCTCATCTCTAGGTCCAAGTTCCTGGAATTCTGGAGGTCCTGGCACAGCAGCCCCCGGCTCTGCTCTCCAAGGGAAACCGAGGCTCATCTGAGTCATTCTTTAGCTCTGAGCTGGGACCTGGCACATATTTTTAGATTTGAAGGAAAGGGACTGACAATTCCCTGGACGTTTGGGTTATATTTAGAGCCAACTGGCGTGTTTTCAGATGCAAGTGTCCAGACCAACTCCCAGACTCAGAGGAATGGAAAGGGCTCAACGGGGACAGACTTACCATGATCCAGACCCCAGCCCACCTCTGCCCCTTCTCTCACCCTGTCACCCTGCTAGCCCCACCGGAAATCAAGGGAGACTCCAGTCTCAGAGACAAACAGACGGAAGGGCCCTATCCCATTCTGCAGCCTCCAGAAACATTCCCCACATTGATTCCCTAGTGGAAGGTCACAAGGCCCCACGTGACCCCTTTAGACTCTGTCCACTTATTGAGGTTGCTTCCAAGTCCATTGCTAAGACACAATACAGCAAAGACAGCATGGCGGGCCACAGAAGCTAGCTTGGGAGGTGAGCTGGCCACCACTGAACCAGGAATCTAGACACCTCGCCCAGGTGAGGGGACCCTGGGGACAAACAAGCCAGCACGGTACCTGCAGGGGAGATGAGGGGGCAAGCCCGAGGCCAGGGCTCAATCAGTCCCAATCTGGGGGTCCCTGTTCGGTTTCACTGGAGTTTTGTTGTGAAGGTTCAGCTTCCCAGCCGCACTAACGGCACCCAGTCCCCTGCACCCCACCCTGTATTTCATCCTTGCTCTTCCTCTTCATAAACTCCAACATCTGTTCCAGCTCCCACATCTGTGCCCAGAGGGAGCTCCGGGCACACCTGGGTCCTCCTTCATATTCCGCCCACTACATGCTATCCAGAGAGTCTGCATGTGTGTGCATGTGTGTGCACATGTGTGTGTTGGGTTGGGGGATCTCTTTGTTTTCCGTATTGGGAGCTGAAGGAACACCTTTTAACCTTCAAACATACTTAGAGATAGGATTTACGGAATTGAGAGAGAGGGGAACAAGGTACTCCAGGAAAAAAAAATAGCAGCAGCCGTGAAGCTCTGGCTGTGCTTTGTGTGTGTGCAGAAAGCAAACTGAGAGGAAGATGGAGAGAAGCAAAGAAACGTGGACTAACAGAGAAGCAGCAGATCAATGTGGAGGATCCTCGGGAACAGAGGGCAGTGTGGACTGCACAGTCGGGCCATGGCACTCGTGATGGGCAGTGGGGAGCAGGGGGCACAGCAGTAGCCTGGCATGTGACAACAGAAACTGCAGATGTTTCCTGCGGATGCGCCATCTACCGCTGGCACCCGATGGGTGTCTGGGCCATGGCTCATGGGCAAGCTGCCTGCCACCAGCAACACTCACCCATCACAGGGCTCTGGGAGTCTAGACACCTCGCCCAAGGGAGGGCAAACTAGGGACAAACGAGCCAGCACAGGACCTGCAGGAAGCAAGGAGGGCTCAAGGGATCCCCTTCTCTTCCTCCCCACCCCCCGCCCACCCCAGTGAGTGCATGTTTCTCAGCTGCATGCTTCTCATTGACATGGAGTTGAGGTAGCTTCTGCCTGCTTAGGGGCTGGTTCCAAGCAAGGACGGGTTGGCACAGCGGGCAGGATTCTTCAATGTGAGCTGTATGTGGACACAGGCATCCCTGCCCTCGGGAAGAGCCATCTGGGCACTTTGGGGACTGGAGGGCGATTATCCCCAGAGCTGATGTGCTATCCCTCCCGCAGCCCCTGCTGGCCCGCTGGCTCCTGAGTATCTGAGAAGTGTGAGTGCTTCAGTGAAAACTCCACGACTGAATCAGGGGAGGTATAAGAACTGCCCAGGCTCCACCCGGGCTTCCCCTGAGACAGAGGTGACATTCCCAGGTATTCAGACACTGCTGAGCATGTGCCTTGAGCAGGCCCAGGTGCATGGCAAAGAAGTTATAAGAGCAACAACCGAGTCAGAAAACTGTCAGGTATTCTTAAGCAGGAGTGCCAGTGAAATCACTTTCTTAACTGTCCTACAAACAAATGTGTTTGGGCTGTTTCCATATTCTGATAGCTTGAACCAAACTGGAATAAGTCCTAGGAAGGCCGCCCCCTCTGGCAAATGGAAGATTCTCTGGGAAGATGTACCTAGGCCACCTGAAAATTTGATCTGCACTATTCCACCAAGGAATAGAACCACAGAACTAATTACTATGACATCACCCAAGTAAGGCAATTCCTGTCACAGTTTGCATAAGCTCTATCCTATGCCTCCAGAGAACTGTGCCTCAAGACGACAGTAGGGCTGGTTCAAGTCTGGGCCCTCAGTTCCCATTCCATACTATTTTTTTTGTCATAGCACAAATTAGTAGCTGAAATCACTTAATTTACTTGTTGGTGTATGTTCCCCAACTTCACATACCACCAAATAGAAGCAATATTATTGCTTTGTCTCTACGGCGTTTCACGTCTGACACATAGCAGGTGTGCCACATTGATTGAGCCACCAGAACTGATTAATCAGTTAATGCACTAGAGTCAGCATAAGGCTAAGGAGGATTGCATTTCATCATCTCATTGGTCCTAAGAGATGGGCCCCCATTCCAGAGATGAGGAACCCCAGGTTCTACTCCAAGCTCGTGTGACTCAGCAGTAGTAGAACCCAGGGCTATTCTGCCTACACCGGGGACAGAGGCAGATTCTGCACTGTCACACTCAGGGAACAAAGGAGGGGACAAGGTTAGGAGAGGCACCTGCTCTTTCCCACCTCCCCCCCACCCACGCCCTAGAAACCAGAAAGAAGCCCCCCACCCCCGCTAGAGAGGTAGGTGGTGTGAAGAGCCAGCCAGGATGCAGCTGACAGCTATGGTTGCCGACTGAACACATGTGGCAGTCTGAGCTGAGCCCAAACATGCAGGCCCGGCAGGCTGGAGGACGAGGCCGTGCCTCACACACCTTTCATTTTCGCTAATGCAGCCATCACAAGCATGTGATTATGGGCCACAGTCTCAGTCATGTAGAGCCCTATACAGTAGCTATGACAGCCTCATCAACAAGAGCTGGTACAAGAGGAGTGGGATCAGTGTGTTGGAGGGTCTTAACTAGGACTTGGGAGGGTCTTTGGGCCAGGAGGGTGAGCTGGGTATGGAAGAACAGGCAGGGCAGAGATATCCAGCACATCAGAACAAAGCTTCTTCCGCTCCTGTCCCTGGTCACTTTGATCTAAATGCCTCGCCACAGCTACATAGACCAGACACTAACTTATTTAACACTTTGATGCTAGGGTAAACCACCAGTGGCTCATGCTTTGAATGTGCTTTAATTAATACAAGTTACAGCGCTTCTCTTGATGTTTCTCCTGATGGCCACTGCAGCCCAGAGGTGGGCAACTGTGACTAAAGAAAGATACCTGCAAAGAAAGCACTGAAACCTAATGGAGCTAAGTGCACCCTGAGGAGAGAAGAAAGTTCAGGGGAGCCAGTCCTTACTTTCTCCCTCCTCTGTACTCCTGACTATGTCCATTAATGAAGCATTTCTTGACAGGTACAAATAGCCTTCCTTGGATTCCCATCATATTACAAGGAGGCTACAGGTGATTGTGTTAAGTGGGGTGATCAATGCACAAGACCAGGGGACCAAGCAGTATAGGGAAGGGCGGACACAGGAAAGAAACAAGGTTGGAAAAGGGTCAAAGTGGGGAAAAGGTTGAAAAGCACCCTCTTATTGCCACAGAGATCAGAGGAGGAGCAGGAGTGATTGATCACAGGTACCTTACACTAATTACAATAATTGCTGTTTAATGCTCTGTATATGTTTCTCAGTCTGGGAACACATATGCGGCGCCTGCTGGAATAGGACCCGTTGATATTTGGCGGCTGCTATCTTCTTTCATTTTTCTTTTCTATTTTACTGAAATATCTATTCAACAAATGCATGGGAAATAAATGAAAGCAAGGCCCCCTGTCAGCTTCCAAAGCAGCAGGGCAGCCAGGCTGCCAGCATAAAGTCAAGGCTGGGTGGCAGGAATGAGGGAGACGGGATCCCAGGGTATCTGAGCCCAGGATTAGAGTGTGGGCACATGTGAATTCCTGCAAATCAACAGGTTGAAGCCAGGGGCTAAGGCATCAGGGGTGTTGCAGCCTGTCTGCAGGCAGGGGGACATACTCTGCAGTCCCCGTTCTGAGCCATCTTTTCTTAGAGGACTGGGGAACTGGCTGGCTGAGAAGCAAAAGAAAAATGCACACTGGCCTCTAAAGCTCTGAGACCCTCTGGTGACCCAACCCAACCCCAAGGGGCCTGTGCTTTAGAGGGGAGGGAGCTGGTGCCAAGACCAGAATAGCTCAAGGCGCTTCCTGGGCCCTGGGAAGTCATTGTGCCTTCCCTGAAACGCTGGAATGATTCAAGCAGGAAGGAATTGGAGTGGTCAGTCTGTCCCCGCATGAAGGAATTGAAGTGGTCAGTCTGTCCCCGCCTCCTGCCATCAGGGGAGTCCTTCTGAGTTAGCTGGGGCTCAGGCCCCTTCCAGCTGAGAACGTCCCAGGGATCAGTCACCCCTCCCTGGCCCAGTGTGTGAGTGCATGTGCACGAGTGCACGCACACACACACACACACACACACACACACACACACACCTCTCAATATTTGTGCAAGTGTCAGATCAACATCTAAGAGAAGAGTCAACCAAAGAGTAAAAGAAAAGTCAGATGGTCTGCTGGGTGGCCCCTCCAGAGCTCTCTGGACAGGCTGTTGTGTCTCTGTTGAGTGAAAGGAGATCAACAACAGCCCTATTCCTGACCTCACCTCTCTGCCCCCGAGAGGGAATGCCCTGAGTGGAAGCAAGCTACAGTATAACAAGGGGCGAGTGAAGTGTAGGAGCAGGCTGTCATGGGCTGAGCAGTTGAGGACAGCCCACTGCTTCGGGCCACTGTGTGAGAAAGTGCCTGTGTGGTTTAGATAGCAGGGTGGTCGTGGCTCCTGGGAAGTTAATGGCTGGATGACACCAGCTTGGGAGGACAGGGTGAAACTGTCCCATTCTCTGACCTCTTCTGAAAGACATGAAGGCACATACATTATTTTGTTCAAGCATGGGGGTCTGTGGCCCTAAGGTCCCCAGGAAAGAATTGGAGTGAATGAGCTACTAGAGGCACCCCTCAGGACAGGGAGAATGCATCACCTGCTCTTCAGCTGAATTTGGGGGGCCAGGCTCCGGCTCCCTGATTCCTCCTTGTCCTTCTCTTCTTTACCCTCATTCTGTCTCCTTTTCCCACCCTTCAGCCTCATAGGCATGATTCTTGCCAGGCCTTTTTTTTTCCAGGTCATCTTTTTTTATTATTAATATTTTATAATACCACTGTGAGATATACAATTACAACGTTGTTCATGTTTGGAGCTTTTGGTCACACAGTGTTCCAGAACCCCGCCCTCCAACAGTGCCCATTTCCCACCACCAATATCCCCAATTCCCTCCCCCTCTCATAGCCTGCCTCCATGGCAGGTTCTTTATCTCTTTCTCTCTCCCTCTCTCTATTTTCCTTCTCTTACTTTGTGGGATGCACTACATACACTTAGAGGCCATCATGTGCATTTTTTGCCTGTATTTAATGCTCAGTTCTAGTTGGTATTAGCCCTTTCGACATTTATTCACACATGTTCCCTTCTCTGTCTTACCTAACCTCTGACTCCTACATGTTTGTGGTAATTTCCACTTTTGGTAAGACCTCCTGATCCACGTTTCGTCCAGGTCATCTTTTAGGTACAGGTCAGCTCCTAAAATAGGCTTGGAAAGAAGGAGCCTATCTGCCATGGAAGATTGGCAAACTCATTCAGGCCATGTGTCTCCCCATACCACCATCTAAGCAGCCACCTTGACTCCTGTTGACTGGGACCTTCAGTCTAGATGTATGTAGCCCAACATGATCAACTATATCCAGCCACAGTCCTCTCCGCTGACCTGGTTTTCTTCCTGGGGCTCCCCTTCTATCAGTTGGGATAGTCCCCTAGTCTTATGCCATAAACCCCTACTGATGTAGTTTTTATTTGTGGGCCCCTTGGAATATCCTGGGAGTCCACTGGGATGAGAACCCTGGTTGAGAAAAGTTATTCTAGCTCTGAGCTCAGTCTGAGGACATCTGTGAAATGTGGGGCCCCGGGTCCTGAGCCATGCCTGACACAGAGACCACACTGTAAAGCCTGCTGGTTGGGAGAAGGATGGATAAAGGGTACCTTATCCACTGCTTCTGCAATTCTGACAATAAAGGTCGATTTATCCCACTGTCACTGGATCTGTCTGACTCTGGTCTTCATCCGGGAAGGAAGGCACTTGCCACTGAAAGTAATTTTGCCTGAGGATTTGGTGCCACTGGTTTATGGTTCAACAGGGCAAGCTTACACATTCGGGAGAATTCTCCACTGTCACCTTTCTAGAGATCATTGTTTGAGTCTGCCAAAATAAGACATCTCTTCGGACTTGTCAGCTCTGTAATTACACTTCATGGTTCTAACAAAACCCTTTTCTAATTGTGTGGGTTCCAGCTCCAAAAAAGAAAGAGACTCAGCCAAGGGGGCTACAGATAATTACTTCAGCATCCCATGGAATTTGATTTGGAGAAGCTCAATTAAGCTAGAAAAAATTCCACTCTCCTGACCTCGAGTCACTTAAAACCTAGCTGGCACCACTGAGCGAACCTTGCACTGTGTCCTCAGGTGGATTCCACACCTACGCTCTCACTTCCTCCTCCAGTGTTCTGGGACATGATTTCCTCAGGCCTGCCCCCTCCTTGAGCTTTTGCCCATAAATTACAAAGATGTCAGTTATTCAGTCCTTAGAAGGAGTTCAAGTCACAGCATTAGCGCCTCTCCTGAGGCTGAGCTCTGTTTGAATATGAAATGCAAGGTTCTCCTGAAACCCTTCTCTTTGAGGACTCACAGGGCAGCCAGCTGCCCCTGGGTCCCCTTCACCTCTAGGCCCCCCAAATTCAATCATCAGCAAACCCTCGTGATTCCCCTGAATCATGTTGACCACTTGCTTCAAGAATTTTTTTCTCTTTAGCTGGATTCAGATGCCACTAAATGCAATATACAGTATTCATTTTAAACTTTATTTTTGCAAATTTCCAGAGGCCCCATTCACTCTCAATGGAACAAACATCTCTGAATGCAGCAGTTATGTGTACCTAGGTTGAGAAGTCAACATGATGAACAACCTAAAACCTGAGCTGAGCAGGAGAAAGAGAGCTGCATGGAATGCCTTCAAAGGCATAGAAGAAATATGTAAAAGGACAAAGAACCTCTGGCTCTGGGCACATCTCTTTGACTCCACTGTTCTCCCTGCATTAACATACGCCTCAGAGACCTGGGCCCTATGAAAGCAGGATGAGAATGCTATTTGGGTCTCCCAGAGAGGAATCGAAAGAGCTATGCTTGGAATATCACGCCTCACTCAAGTGAGAGAAGGAATCCGGAGTTCCGACCTCCGTCACTATTCCAGAATCAGGGACGCTGTCTCGTTTGCCATGGCATCGAAAATCAGATGGGCTGGACATGTAATGCGATTTGTAGACAACTGCTGGACTAGAGCCTTTACTGACTAGATCCCACGGGATGTCAAAAGATCACGTGGCCGCCCACCCACAAGATGGTCAGACTTCCTTGTCAAGACCCTGAAGGAACGGTTTGAGGCTCTTCATATTCCTGAATCAACCAGATGCCATTGGGCTACATTGGCACGTGATAGGGTCCAATGGAGATGTTACTGGCACCCACTCGAGCAAATCGATGAATAACGGGATTCAAGTGATCAAGTGAAGTGATTTTTGCAAAGTATGAAATGATTGTTTCATACATGCCAGGCAGAGCCTGGCAAGCTACCTGTGTCATATTTGATATGCCAAAAACCAGTAACAATTATAGACCTCAATCCCATGACCTGAACAAATGGTTTGAGGCTCTTTGTGTTCCTGAAGTGAGCAGACACCCTTGGGCTACACTAGCACGCAACAGGAGTATGGAGATGTTAGTGGTGCTCGCATGAGCAAATTGATGAACAATAGGAAGACAAATGATACAAGTGATGAAATGATTAGAAGATACCCCAAACTGGATATTTGCCTTCTTACCCATTTTAAGTGTACAATTCAGTAGTATTAAGTACATTCACAGTGGCATGTAATCAACTTCCAGAACTATTCCAATACAGCAAGACTCGGTCCTCCTGGAACAACCCCAAACTCCCTCTCCCCTTTCCATTATAACCAGCTCCGCCCATCCCACTTTTTGTCTCTCTGCATATCCCTCCTATTGACAGGGTTATTCAGTATTTTTATTTGCCTGGCTTGTTTTATTTAGTATAATGTCCCCAGGGCTCTATTTATATAACATGCATCAGTATTTCCTTCCTTTTTACAGCTGCATACTATTCTACTGTATGCAAATATACAACACATTTCGCTTCTCTACCAATTCAGCTGTTGGATGTGACTTCATTTTTCAGCTCTTATTAAGAAGGCTGCTAAGAGCACAGGTATATAGATATCTCTTTGAGGCTCGGCCTTCAATTCTTTAGGAATTATGACTAGAAATGAAATTGCTGGATCATTAATTGGATCAATTTCTTTTTTGTGTTTACATAGCCACTGCCCCCCATCAACATTCCCAGCAGAGGTTCAAATATTCTCCTTTCTCCACAGTTTCACCAAATGTGCTGTTAACTGGTGCTACCATTCGTTGATGAATGATGATTTCCCTTCCTGTTTCAGACACTGGCTAGGGGCTTGGAAGAATTCATCTCACTGAATGCACAAAATCACAGACACTTGGTGGTAACACTTCTCTCAGGGCCATTCTTTCACACATGTGTGTCTCTCTACTGGGAAACTGACCTCTCCATGGCATGCACAGTTACATATATGCATCTCACTTGGCAGAGCTTTGGTCATTTCTGTTGACCAACTAGTGAATTCATGATGTTTCAAGCATCAACAAATAGGTAGGGTGAGAGGTGCTCTAATTTTGACTATATAATCTCGGGGATTTATGACTCAGTGACCATCTAGATATGGCTATAAGCTATGTCTGACACCAATAGCAACCTCTTCACTGGCTACGGAATCCACCAGTAGAGCACTATGTCAACACTGTTTGCTTACCATACCCAGAGATGGGTCCTGGGTAGGTACCTCCAACAACAATAACCGCCCATACTTTGGAATACAATATTCCATATACCAGCATAAAGCACGCACCAGCTACTTATTCCTCAAGGCTACCCCAGGAGGTCGTTGTCATCTCCATTTCACAGACAAGGAAATGAAGGTCTCCAAGAAACAACAGCATCAAATAATACCATTCTGCTAAGACATAGTGAAGCAGGAACTTGAGTTCATGTTCCTGACTACATTAACCTACCTTCACCTTGGAAGTATTCAGCTCTGAACCTTTTGCCCTGAGTGAACAATCTACACCCAGTTCTCCTTGTGGTGCTAATGGCCTCCTAGGTAGACATAGGGCCCAGTCTCTGCCTCTGTCCTCTGCCAACTGCTGGTGATTATTCTTAGCCTAGATCTGGTTCCAAGAGGCAGCAGCCTTCCATGAAAAGAACTGGAACACTGATCTTTCTGTTATAGTTGCTTTGAGTGATGAGAACAGGTTCACCAGGGTTATTGGAATATTGAAATTTTGACCCAAAAGTGATATATTCTGGGACATCGCTCAAAGGGCTGGAGCACATGCCAAGCACACAAAGAACCTGGGTTCAATATCTGACACTCCATGACCCCCTGAGCAAGCATCAGGGTGTCCCAGTAGCCCCAGGATTGCTGAGCCCAAGCAGCATGAGGCAAGTATTATTGGAAAAGGCCCCGGCCCTGCTGAGAATTCCCCTGCCCCAAATTCCCTGCCAGGAGAAGGTCATGTATTCTTAGAACACACATACTCTTAGATCTCAGTAAGACCTTGGAAGATTTCTGCTCTGGACAAGTAAGCAATATCTCTGCTAACTGTATTTAAAAGGCATCGAAAATCAGATGGGCTGGACATGTAATGCGATTTGGAGATGACCGCTGGACTAGAGCTGTTACCGACTGGATCCCACGGGATGTCAAAAGATCACGTGGCCGCCCACCACAAGATGGTCAGACTTCCTTGTCAAGACCCTGAAGGAACTGTTTGAGGCTCTTCATATTCCTGAATCAACCAGATGCCATTGGGCTACATTGGCACATAATAGGGTCCAATGGAAATGTTACTGGCGCCTGCTCAAGCAAATCGATGAATAACGGGATTCAAGTGATCAAGTGAACTGTATTTAAAGCAAATCACTCACTCATTTATTTATTCAGGCAACTGTGTTCACATGCTTAAAATCATGCCCAGAACAGAATCTTTGCTCAAAAAATAGGTGTTTTTTTCCCTCTTTCACATCCCTCTCCAGGTCATTCTCAGCAACTACAATGCATACTGCAGCCAGTACCCAGCAGCTCTGAGGGAACAAGCTACTGCCTTCCTCTTTGTAATAAAAACAGCCTAAAGGTCTGTGGAGTCCAACTCTTCTACCTCATAAGTCAAACACTTCGGTGGCACAGCTTGTTAATCAAGAAAGGTAGGTCGCTGGAAGGGAGAGCCACACGTGGTGTGTGCACCAACATCCATCAGTCTAGTTGATAGAGGCCAGTCCCACATTGTCATAAATTCAATCTTAAGCAAACACTCATTTCTCTTTCATTCCCAGGTTATTGACACTCAAGGAAAGCAGATAGTCACAGATGATATCTGTCATGGCAGGGACAGGGAGACAAGCTGGCCCAAATCTTCTGGATAAACGAGAAACAGATGAATGGGCTTGTGTTGCTTGTGTGCTTAGATGTGTGTGTGGGGGGGGGAAATCTCCAATTCTGTATAAAATTAGCTGAGCAAAAAAAAAATTGGTTCAAGGCCAGTCTAAGCGAGGTAAGGAGGTAGCCCCGTTTCTGCACAATTCATCAAAGGAACAGCCTCTCGAGGTAAACAAAAAGGCTTTAATGTGAGATATGAGTCCCATGACTATGACCAAGTCATAGTCTCTGTGTTTCCCTTTGCAGAAGCAGGATGGTTGCAGGGCCAGGGAGATGGCACAAAGTCTTCACAGCATGCTTTACACATGTAAGGCCTAGTTCAACCCCTTAGTACCACGTGATCTCCTGAGAACCAACAAGAGAAACCCCTAAGCACAGAGTAGGTATACTCCCCAAACACTGTCAGGTGTGGGCACCAAGCTAAAAATAAAAGACCAGAGAGATAGGTCAACTGGTTGAGCTCATGATTTGCATACAGGAGGCCTAGGTTCAATCCCTGCTACTGCATGGTCCTCAAATACAACCAGGGTTGATCCCGGAGCACAGAACCATGTGTAGCCCCTGAGTTTTGCTTGGTGTGGCCTCCAAACTAAAACAAAACATCAAAATGTAGGATGGTGATTCGTATGCATTTTAGAGCGATATGTTCTTATATGTTTGTACACTGAAAAACAAATTCAGAGTGGTACAATCACATTTTAAAACTGGCAGTAACAAAGCTAAACATATGTATACCGCATGACTCAGTAATCTCACTACTAGGTACTGCACTTAACTGACACACATGCACATGTTTACTAATTTAAAAAGTCAATTAAAGATTTGGGATGTGATTCACCAAGGAGAGCATATGGCCAGAACTTGTGAGACACTAAGTTCAATTCCCGACCATGCATATCCACTGAGCACTGCTCAGTGTGTGACACTCCCCCACCCTAAACGTTATTTATCAATAGTAGGAGAAAAAAGACATGTATAATATAGAATACTATGCAACGTTTCATACAAAGACATAATAACAGGCAATGGCATAGAGCAATCTATGAAATTAGATCCAAAAAAGTATATACTGTAGTAGAAAGATAGTACAGCAGGGAAGATGCTTGGCTTGCAGGTAGCTCACCCAGGTTCTATCCATGACATTGGATGCCATCATTACATTTGGTCCCCAAAGTGATCCCTGTACAGAGTCAGCAGTAAGCCCTGAGCATCAACCACCAGGTATAGCCCCAACCCCCCCCAAAAATATTATGATTCCATCTATAGAAAGCACAAAACAAGGGCAAACTAAGCTGTACATATTAGAAATCAGGCAAATGATGAGGGGATGGGGAGAAAAGACTGGAAAAGGCCCCAGGGTCCAGACAGTGTTCTGTTTCTGGATAGAGACGCTGGCGACTCAGAGTGTGCATCCTGGCCAACCCCTCAAGCTGTACTATATTCACTTACAGATTTCACATTTGCTGTACACATGTTCAGTAACATTTATAGTTCAGTTCAGAAACATTTATATTTTAAGTATTTCAAAATATCATATTATGGACATGGACATTTTGAGTGCTCAAAAAAAGGAGAAGACAAAGATTTGATCCTTAGGTAACCCCAATTGAATCATATATCTATGACTATGAGAGAATAAGCTGTTCCTAAGGATGAGAAAGTGGGGCTCCCAGATGAGAAAGATGTTGTCTCTTCAGAAAACAGAGACCAACATTTAGATTTGCTCCCTCAATGGGGCATAAAAATACTGTCACCCTATATGTTGTGGGTCTTCAGCAGCTTATCTGAGGACTAGTGAGGGTCCACATGTGCAGACAGTTACAAACTACACACCTACCACCTTGGTTATAACTGCTAGTCCATGGAGCATTATAGGATGGGAGCCATTGGGTTTTCAGGTACAAGAAGTCTGAATAAGTCTGATCCAAGAATCTCCTACCACAGGTCCCAAAGAGATTAACAAGGGGAAGGACAGAGAAGAAAGAAGAGGGTTACAAGCAGAGGAGGTGACATCCAAAGATAGGATCCTTAGTCTAGAGAGATGGTGAAACAGGTAGGGTGCTTGCCTGGCACTAAACCCACTTTAGTTCAATCCCTGGAAATATGGTGCCCTGAGTCCTACCAGGGAGTGATCCCTGGACACAGAGCCAGGAGTGAGCTCTGGCCCCACCAAATTAAAAATAATAATAACCATAAAATAATAATAATAATAATAGTGATAATAATAATAATAACAATAATAATGATAATAATAACACAAAAGTAGAGGCCTGAGCCCCAGGAGCTGTACCGCTGTGGTGTTGTTGTTTTCTGCCTCTATGGCCAGCAGAGAGGGGCAGCGCCTATGATAGGAATTGCCTGGATGGTAATTATTTCCTGCTCAGACAGGGAGGCAATAGATCATCTCAGGGGAGGTTCCTTAATTGAAAAAGTGTCAATAGATAAAGAGCCATAAAAGCGTTTTCAACGGGAAGCCTGGTTTTCTGAGCACTGCCTGCAGGAGCCTTTAGTGCCCTGCCAATACCCTTCACCAAGAAGCGCCCTCCGGAGCCTGTTTAGGTCTCACCTTCTGGGCTGTTCCTGAGGGGGGAACTCCTGATCCTTACAGCACAGGGGAGGCAGGGAAAGTTCACTCCCCAAACCACTGAAACCATGTTCTAAGTCAGGGTTTCCCTAAGTGGGAGAGATGCCCCCTGTCCAGGGTGCTGGAAATATCCTCAAGGCAGTGATAGTTTGGTGCGACTGGGAGAGATGGAGTGGGGAGGGTGTTTCAGGGAGTACTTTCTGTTTGGCTTTTTTTTTTACTTAAAGAAGGCAGATTTTCATAGGGGCACTGATTAATTTTATTTTTAAAATGATAGGGTAGGCCAATGAGGTTTGGGGACCACTGTGAAGTCACGAAACCAAGTGTTTCTCCAAACTTCCTTTCTCCCCCCTCCCAGCCCCCCAACCTTTCATTTAGTGAATCCTCACTTAAGTCTGGAAAGATCACTTGGAGGGGAATTAATTTCAAATCCTCAATCTCAGGCTTCTTCTCATGGGAGCTCTAAACTAGGTTCCTGCTAATTGTTATTTTCTGGGAGGAAAACACCAGAAGACATGACGCTCAAAGTGGCCACATCACTTTGTGGGTAGAAGTGTAGTTTGATGGATCACTTCTAAGAAGGTTGAACTTGCCCTGGTGAACTCACCTGCAGAATGTACTGGATGTGCACCACATGGGCAGACTAACACACAAGCAGTTCAGCATGCATTGTTGAGCAGTGGCACCACCAAGTCTAGGAAACACCAGTTGGGCAAGGGCTAAGTGGACTCTGAGCTATTCTGAGAGCTCTGATGAGTGTCTCACATAATACCACAAAAAGGTTCTTCTGTGCTCCTGGGCCCAACACTGCATGGATTTATTTTAGCAAACTGTGGCATACAGACTTAGAATTTTCAGATTAGATCTTAGACTACAGACCCTCATAGTTTTAGGAGAATGAGCAAGAGACTCTGCGAGTCAAAAATCCACATCCATTAACTGATATAATGATGAAATCTTAGCAGGTTGATACTAAATAAACCTAACTTTAAGACTTTAGGAGTATTTGCCTAATTGCCATTCTGATTTTATGTATGCCTGGAGGCTTTCAATAACCAGAAGTTTTCTATAGGCAAGAAAGCAATATAAAGGTTAAGCTATAATACTGGTTATGGAGTTGGATATGTGGAGTCTTCAGAGTACAGATGACAATTTTCACCTCCCTCTCTAGGCAGATGGTCATTAGTACTGGATTTTCACTCTTGAATCACTTTAAAGAATGACTGAAGACCCAATGGAAGATGCTCAGGGTGGTAAGGAGTATGGAAGCCAAGTTACCCAGAGATCACTGGAAGCAACTGAGGACAATTATAGGAGGTCCAGACAGAGAGAACAAGATCCTTTCAAGTTCTTAATGTGCTATTAGAAGAGTAAGTGGCATCTATTCTGAGTCATGTGAGAAGACAGGAGGAGGGTCAATAAGACACAAGGAATATTCTTCTCAAAATAGGGAGGAGTGTCCAACAATTAAATGAGCTTGAACAGAATGGTGAGTGTGTATCCCCTATTCATTGGCCTGACTGTTTCCCCAGCTGAAGAATCTCTAAGTCTCTTTTGTTCATGAATTGGTCCAACCTTGAAACCTTCCAGAGTCTTGGGAGGGCTGAAAGGCATGAAAGAAGTCAAGGAACCACCTATTACGTCTCCTCCTTCAAACTCTGCCTTGCTGACACTCAACAGACATGCGGGCATGTGCAAGATGGAGCAGCCCATCAGTGCTGATATTTTTAATACCTGCCCCTAAGAAACTCCGACATTACCTGGAGCCATTCCTAGGAGCCACAGTGCCACCCTCTCCCATTAAATGAAGGGAGTTGAAGAATATTCCAGGCACCTCCACAGATCACAAAGTGAATTCCTTAGCCAGATGATTCTATTTGGAGGGCAAAATACACATAAATATAAAATGCACCAATTTAACCATTTGAAAGCACACAGTGGCTAAAGTACATTTATACTCCTGACATCATTGATACCCTCCTTTTCCAGAATCTTCATGCTATTTTTCTTTTTCTTTTCTTTTCTTTTTTTTTTTTTTTTTTGCTTTTTGGGTCACACCCGGCGATGCTCAGGGGTTACTCCTGGCTCTGCACTCAGGAATTACTACTCTTGGTGGTGCTCGGGGACCATATGGGATGCCGGGGATCGAACCAAAGCCAGCATGGGCCAACCGCGTACAAGGCAAAAGCCCTACCCGCTGGGCTATCGCTCTGGCCCCCATGCTACTTTTCTATCATGAAGTTAGATCATTATTCCTGAAGGTTGTTGCTAGTTTCCTCAGTCACAGACTAGCTGCCAAGGTTTTGTCAACAGGATCACATGGACACAATGTTCACTCTTAAGGTGCCAGTGTCTATTCCTGCTCAGTGTTCATGGATTCCTACTAAAGATACAAGACAGAAAAGAGAGAGGAGTTTGTCACTGGTTCCAGTTGTGCACAAGATGCCTAACAATGCTTAGCTTATCTTGGATTTACTGGGGTAGAGAAATTGGCTTAAGAAGCATCTTCTATGCTCGAATTCAAGCACCCTGGAGAAAACAGGCCCACTCTGGGGAAAACAGGTTCAAAGGGCCCATATTTCATTTCTCTTATCGGAAAGTGAAAGAGGAAAGTGATCATCATAGGTACATGCACACTCCAGTTATCTGCCTGGCTTGGTGTTAATGTAAATAGCTCATTGCAGGCTCGTGGACCTTGGAGAATATGGGGTAGCTTTAATTAATTCCAGTACACGCCTCACAATGTTTACATTCCAAATTACCTTCAAGTCAGAAGTATGTGGCCCAGAACCACATTTTGGGGGCAATAAAATTCCACTGGCTGCTGCAACCAGCATCTGGAAGTCATTTGCTAAAAAGAGACTGAGTTTGCTATTTGGGAAAGTTAGATGTGCTTGAGAGACATGAGGTAACCCTGACTTTCTGCCCCTTCCCAACACTGGCATATGGAAAGAACCAGGCTAGTTCCAGAGTAGGAGTGCAATCCCTGCAGAGGGAGGAAGCCTCCCCATGCCAGCCCCCCATTTTAGCACCATCAGCATAAAAAGAAGCTGAGGATAGAGGTCTAGGGGGGAAGATGTCACACTAATGATCAGAACTAGATTTCTACAAGTCATTTCACATGGCTACAGACACCAGTTCTGGCTTCTGCTACAATTGTGAGCTTTCTCCCATCATTCCTGCTGAAAGGAGTCACAGCAATAGCCATCTTCATTGAGAAGAATATTTGGCTCCTTTGAGATTGTATTTCAGAACAATTACTGCTTGTTGCATGAAAGTCCAACATGCACCTGTCATCAGCATCTCATACCTGGAGAAGCCTGCTCCCATGAAAGAATCATAGGAAATTTTTGCTCTGGCCATTCCCCCTACCTTTAGACAAAGCTAAATAAAAACTCCTTTAGGCTTTCAGTAACCTACCATACTATTTTCCTCTTCAGATCTAAAAAAGGAGGGCTGGGTTTTGAAAAATACTTTGCATTTGCTCCTTTGGAAGTCAAATTTCCAAATGAGTTGACAATGGTAAAGGGTTTACAGAGTCTCTCTAACAAATGAAAACTTCTTGTAAATCCTATCATTTGTCAACGTCTCTCTGCCTCCCACTCATTTCAAAGCTATGTCGTATTTGTTGGTGATACACTTAGAATCCTAGATCTCACATTCTTAGGGGGTGGTGGGGATCAGACTGATTGGCCATCTCTCTGGCAAGTGAAACTGAAGGAAAAGTGAGTCCTGGAGCCTGGGAGAAGGCCCTGACTTGTTTAGTTTCTCTCTTGTAGCCTCAATTTTCTTGAGTATAAAGTAGAAATAATATTCTTACTTCTATGATGGGAGTATAAAAGGATCACATGACCAAAAAAGTTGGAAGGGGCTTTGTATACTAAGCACTGCACAAGTGGTAGCTCCAGCTTAGAGGTCATGGGAAATGACAGATTTTTCTTATTGGGAATAGGGGGAGTCATACCCAATGATGCTCAAAGCTTACTCTTGGCTCTGAACTCAGGAATTACTCCTCGAAGTGCTCAGGGAACTACATGGGATGCCGGGGATCAAGCCCAGGTAGGGTGTATGCAAGGCAAGACCCTTACCTGCTGTCCTATCTCTCCAGCCCCCTGCATTTAGATTTGAATGTAGATCACAGAAAACTAGACTGTGGCGCATCTCTACTATGGACCATTAAATTGTACTCTGACTGCTCCCTCCTTGATACGAAAGCTCTCAGCTGTCTCCTGGGCTCTGTATTAACTATCTGGCATTCTTCTGTCAGTTCTGCTCCTCTTCATCATTCCTTGCTCTGGGAGTATAAGTCACCAGAAAGTAGGGATCATATCCCTGAAGACACTACTCTACTTCAGGGCTTGCCAGGCGACCTGCAAAGTGGTGCTGAAAATTCATTTTGAAGGTGATCCTTAAGAAGACCTTGCTGCTATTTGCTTCTTTCTCTCATCCACTTGTCCCATCACGGCTGGTCAGACTAGCCCCACATCCTAGCATGTGGGTGTTTGAGTGATTCCTGTAATTAAGCCATTTGGGCTCTTTACTATGGATGTCAGCATTTCACCAAGTGCAGTCCTGGGCTAAACTGCATCAAAACCACATGGGCTGAGAGTGGGAAGAGAGAAGCTTGTGAAAAATGCAGATTCCTCCCTTCTTGAATCATCATCTCTAGGAACAGAGCCAGGAGTCTTCTCTTTAAAGAAGCCAGCTAGCAATAGCACCCTGCCCCCTCTAGCCCCAAAGACCCCAGATTCAGGAACCTATTTCTACCCTTACTTTTTCTAATCTATAACAATGGGCAGTTGAACAGGTCTCTGAGATCAAGCTTGCAGTCAGTTCACTACATATGTGACTACACATGTGACTCTGTCCTTGTGAATCTGAATGCTCTGAGAGCATATGTACTTTCAGGGTCAGTGCAGAATCGCCTAGAGCTTCTACTAGCACCTACTGCCTAGAACTTTGAAAGACAGGATGTCTTTCCATCCTGCAGGACCCTGGTTCTTCTAAATGGTTAGATTTCTAAGTTCTAGAGAAGTTCTTTAGGCAACAATATTGCTCAGTAAAATCTGAGAGCCTTAGTCCAATGCCCTGAACCTTCATCCAGCAAACTCTACCAAGAAGAAGACCTGGGAAGTCTGGGATTGTATAGCTGGGCCCCAGTCCTGGCTCTGCTATCTCCAAGCTGCCATGTGATTCCATCTGGGTCCCTTATTACTCTGGAGCCTTCATTGTCTTAACTATAAAACAAATGCAGCCAACCTGAATCAAGCTTTCAGATTTTATTTGACCAATAAAAACATTTTTCCCAACTTGGTACAGAAAGCAGATTAATGTGCAATGCAGGAACTACCCACAGTGGCCCTGTAGTGGGGGTGTGGGGGCTGGGGGAGTGAGGAGAGGAGAGGGAAGGTGCGCAAGAGGTTGGTTTTTGCAGGAGTCTGGAAGGGAAAGGAATACAGCTCTATAGCTGTCCCTTGGGCTGCAACTCATATGCCCAAAGACTTACAGCTTTGTATATGGCCAGGCCACATTCTGGTGTAAATGGGAAGGAATTTTTCAACACAGCTATTAGCAGAGGTAAAGATTCCATTAGCAGAAGGATATCTCCTGGTTTTAGCTGTGTGCCCCAGAGTGGCAAAAGTATGGGCTCCACGTAGCGAGGGGGCTTGTGTGGCAAGGGAAGTCCATCTGCCTAAGCAACAGCAATGTGGGGGCTCACACTGACCAGTTCCCCTGACACTATCTCATTCACTCGCACTGCTGTTGAGAGAGCCGATTGCAAATGAACAGGCCTGGGAAACAGGCCTTCATTTGTATGAGAGAGGAATATTATTAGTTGTTCCTCCAAGGCACACTGCACATTAAAGACTCACTAAGCCTTCTGCAAATCGACTTGTTTAGCATGCTTTTTTTGCCTTGTTTTGTTTGGCTTGCTTATTTTTTGTTTTATGGTGCCAAGGATTGAACCCCAGGCCTGTCACACACAAGGCATGCACTCTACTACTGAGCCACATCCATGGGCTGCTTGAAAGTCTCTGTTTTTGACTGACAGACCTTTTATACAAGTAAAGTGCATCCAACCTGCTTTAGAAAATAGTTTGTGATATACTGAGATATAGCTTCAACGGTTCTTATGTGGTTCTGAGGGAAAAAATTAACATTCTTTAGGATTTAGAGGTATGAGAAGCAGAAAAAAATCATGGTTAGAAAGAGTTCTGGAGAGGCAAGAGAGTACAATGGGCAGGGTGCCTCCCTTGCACACAACTGACTCAGTTTTGATTCCTAGTACCCCATATAGTCCACTGAGCCCCATCAGGAGTGATCCTTGGGTGCAGAGACAGGAACAAATCGTGAATACTGACAGGTATGCCCTCAAAACAACACAAAAAGTGTTTTAAGGGAGCACAAAGATGATACAGGGTTAAGATGCTGGCACCCCAAGAACTACCAGGAATAAACCCTGAATGCTGCCAAATGTGACCTAAATCTCCGACCATCAAAAGTATTTTTCTCCCTTTAATTTTAAACTAAGTGGGATAACAGATGATGAAGACTTGAATTTCCAGGTGTCTCAAGTTGGCATCTTGCTCAGCAGAATCGGAGGATAACAGCAGACCCGACTAGGACATCCTTGAGAGCTGCCCTCTGGCTCTGCTTCAGCCCCAGTAAGTGAGACTGCAGAGCACATGAGCCGAAGGTGGTTCTATCTGCTCAGCGTTTGCTTCCTCTTATAGATCAGAGCCTCAGAAGCCATCAGTCTGGAAATATCCATGTTACTTTCAAATCCTAGCAACCTGTCACCCACTGAGTAAATGACACCACAGATTCCCTTCATAGGTAGAAGTGCTGTGAGAGATGCCACATGGGCTCCAAGCCCTGCACTGTCTCCCCCAATTCCTTATCATCTGACTTGCTCTTTAATCTCTGGATGCCTCCACTTCTTCTATGTAAAACAGGGAATGTCTATTTGAGGGTTCAATAACTTAAGTGGAAGTCATGTATTTCAAATGGTTCCTGACATGTCTGAGCACTGGAAAGATGTCTACTGTAGTTGAGGGCATCACAATTTTGCCCTGCTTTGAACTTTTTTGAGGCGATGGGAAGAAGTTAATTTAGCCTGAGTTGGTTTCTGACCCTCAACAAAATGTACAGTTGAATGAAGGGTGCAGTGATGGGGAGATCATCCATGATGAGACCCAAAAGAACAAAACGTCAGACAGATCAGGAGCTCGGGGACTTGTTTCCCAGCTCTTCCTGATCTCCCTTGGAGACTCCACGTGAACTTCACCTCATACCTACAGACAAGTCTCAGTAGAGTCTTAGCCTACACCAGAGTGAAATGAAAATCCAAATGGATTGGATGACAAAGTACATAAGTATTCTAATGGTGGGGTTTCTCCATGACATTTGAACCTGATATTATGATATTGGGTATCTCGGATGAAATGCTGAAAGGTGCCATGAGGAAAGAGAGACAGAGTAAAGAACAAATGTCCCAGCATGTGCACTGGGGTGCAGGATATGAGATCAGAAAAGACGGATTCAAGTGTTCCCTCTTCCCCTGCCAGGAGGTTCTGCCTAGCCATCTTCAGCATATCCAGGATAGTCCCTGCCCTCCTGAAAATGGACTCATACAAGGCGGCCTCCCAGCCACTTGAAAGAACCACATTCAGCTAAGCACACAATGTTCAACCTGGCAATGTCCTGGTCAGAATGAAAACACCTTACAAAGGGAAAGCGCTGGGTCATGCTGCATTTCTCTCCCCCCCACCCCCAATTGCTCTGTCTGCCCCAGATCTCTGCTCTCCCTGTAGCCTTCTCTGTGCATTGGAGACAGGAGGTTCTTTTGGATTTCAAAAGCAACCGGCTGATGTGCCTGCACAGAGACACACTCTCACGTCAGGGTGGTCGCCTGCTCTCTCACAGAGAAGAGAAATGGGGGTTCCCTCTCCTTCACACATAGTCCCTAGAGTTGGCACTGACTCTGCCAGCTTTATGGTATTCTTCTGAACCTGTCTTTGGGCAGGCCGCCAATGCAGGGGTCAAAGCATCTCCACCTTGGTGACTACTGCGAGCTGGCACTTGAGGAGTTCTCAAGTCCTGAGTCCATGTATACAGTGTGGCCCTGAGGGATGGCACAGCATTGTGGCAAGGCCTGACTGGAAGTGGGGACAGGGCCACCCTGAGAGCTCTCGGGTGGGTCACTCCGGTGGGTCAGATTGCTCCTCAGTCATGTGCCTTCGCAAAGCCTTCCCCCCCTCACTTCACTACACACACATAGACACATAGAAACTTAGACACAGACACAGACACACACACAGACACACACAGGTCTGCATTGACTCTGACTGACAGGTTTGTAACACGCCGAATCCACCCTCTTCTGTTTCATTTTCCACCAGAGATCTGAGTCCTTGACAGACATCCCCTGTGTGTCCTCATCTGAACTCACAGCGCTCTGACAGAAGTGACAAACGCGACCTCCCTCCCTAGCCTGTGTTTGGCAGGTGTGGGAGATACTGCCTTCGCTGTGGGTGGCACCCAGGCAGCTCTTCGGAGAAAGGCTCACACCCAGCAGGACAGCATCGCCTCCCTTACAGCCCCACCTATCGCCTCCTTAGATATGGCGTGCGTGTGTCTCACCAGACCTGTCTCTTCTCCCAAACATCTCATTATCCCTCAACACACAGGATTTGGGGACCCCTCCATCAGTTCCTCTGGCGTTTCCTTCTGCACAACCTCCTAACCTCTCTGTTTAGACAACCCCACTCCGTCTCTGAGAGAACGACAGTGAGAGAGTTTAAAGCAGAGGCTCTGGACAAATGCAGGAGGCAAAGATTGGAAGCAGATGGGTGCTGGACCACAACCTAGTAGCAAAGGTAGGTCTGTGCTCGAGCGTCAATCCTAGTGGTGCTCAGGGAACCAAATACAGAGTCAGGGAGGGATACTGTGTGGGACGTGAGTGTTATCTCTCAGCCCCCTATTCACATCTGAGCCTGGATTTGGCAACTCAAGAACCATGAGGAAACTGATTTCTGTGGTTGAAGGCATCCTTTCCGTGGAACTTTGTGACGACATCCAAAGCATCACCAGATCAATCCCTTTCCTCACTTTCCAATCTGGAAGACTGAGGAAGTCACATTCAGGAGTCCACAGAACATCAGTTTCCATCCCTGTATCACTGTCTTCCTGTTCATCATTGATTTGCTCGAGCGGGCACCAGTAACATCTCCATATGACCTGTCTCATGCAAGCAGAGCCCAAGGACACCTGCTTGCTCCAGGAACATAAAGAACCTCAAACCATTCCATCAGGTCATGGGAATGAGGTCTATAATTGTTACTGGTATCTGGCATATCAAATACTTTATCAGTGGTATCAATGGTATCAAATACCATATCTGGCATATCAGTTCCCATATCTAACCACATACCCTCCCCCACACACACCTGATATTGTCTGAGACTCACACGGTGTCTCCATCTTTGGGTAAGGGAGATGCAGGAAGGAAGATACAGTTCACCAGAACCTGTTGAGTCAAAGGAGGATAGCGAGGAACATTCCCCACGCAGTGGCAACACTCACATTAGCCGCTGCCATGGCCCCACAAGCCCAACTCTGTTCTGACCTTCCTACTCCCAGCTTCCCTGAGAAGCAGGTTCTGCCTTCACAAGCTCCCAGGCACAAGCCCCTCACCAAAACCAAGGCAGTGATACCCCACCAGAGTGTCTGTCTTCAGGCAACTAACCCAGAGATGATGCCAGCATGCTCCCCGGTCCTAAATTAGGACATGAAGGGTAGGGAAACAAAAACAGACCAAAATACCATTCTTCTCATGAGGGAATATTTACTGAATAGTTTATATATACTGAATGAATCTTATGTAAGAGTCAACATGTTCAAAGCACTAAAAATAGGCCTGGTTACAGTTTGGTGAATAAGCTATTGGTGTATTTAACCCTTCTAAAGGAAAAGCATGTTATGAGAGTCTTCTGATGCCAGGGCATCTCCCATCCCCCACCCTCGCTCTCTTGTGGACTGTCAGAGGAGTGAAGTCACTGGAAGGCAGGATTGCCCCTCCCCTGAAGAGTAGATGAGACCATGGGTGTCCAGGAAGGCCAAGATATAAGGAAGGAAACTTCCAGGAATTGGAGACATGTGCAGCTCACCTCTGGAAGGCCACAAGAGCATGGCAGAGTGCAGGAGGTATCTTTCTGCCTCCTCTGAGAGGTGAGCTGGTATTTATTCTCAGTACTTGGGCCTACCTGGGGAGTAAGGCCAAACATGCCTTTAACATCTCCCTCTGTTCCTATAAAAAGAAAGGCCAAGAATTCTCCAAATGTGGGCCCTGGTATTGGGGCAACACACCCCGATCCCCCGTGCCAGCTCAGAACCAAGCCTGTGAATGGGTTAACTAGCTAAGCCTGCCTGAGGCCTCCGGGTAGGAATTTACTGTGTGAGCTGCTTGGAGTAGTAGCAGAGGCAGCCAGACTTCAGTTCATAAACATTGTTGGTCACGAAAACCATCCAGCCTCAAAAGCAGTATCTTTTTCAAAAACCCAAATACTTCTTGTAAGTGAACCAACGTTTACACATTTTTTCCTAATAAATCAGTTGAACGATACTCCTTTTATAAAATGACTGACCCAGAAAAAAGATCTGAAATGTCTTCAGCATATCCTCCCAAGGACACTGATAGTTCATTCAATTGCAAACCCTGCCTCCTGTCTTCTCTCGTTCTTATTTCCAGCTGATTCACAACTCATTAGACCATGGAAAGAGGAGGGGTTCACAGACGCGGCCACAGCAAGGCTAGGGAAACTCAAGAAATCTCTTCAGCGTCCAGGTCTCCCTTGAAATCAGAAGGCCAGATGGCACCTGTCAGACTCTGCTTTATAGGTCCTTATTATTCCCAGTTTTTTCCAAAGCAGATTAGTCTGCCACCCCACTGCCACTGAAGAACATCTACAGTCCTTCGAGTCTGTCTCTGTGGTTGAGACAGTTTGGAAGTGACATGAAATTCTTTACCACAAAACTTCTCAGAAATGAGACCTTGGAAATGAGAAGAAACATCACTGTGATACTGCAGGAGTGAAAATTAAAGTCGGAGAATTTAGAACTAAAGAGTTAGAAATTATCCCATTTAAAAAAAAATTGTACCCAAACAAAAAGCTTTCAAGGCTTTTTGAAGGAAAAGATATAGAACTGGTCTCCTAGGACCAAGAGTTATACCAGATGCCTGCCAAAGTGATGGCATTGGAGGAAGGTTGTTGCCAGTTCTTCTGCTCTGAGTCAGCCAGTTCCTGGAGTGGAGCCTGCCCCCAAGCCAATCACTTCCTGGGAAGAGCAGCCCTGAGGGCAGGATCATGGTAGAAACTATACTGTCCACAGACCACTGAGAGTTAATCTAGACACCACTGAAGTAAATGCTAAAGTGGTCCTGTGGCTTGGAGATCCCAGGCAGGGCAGTTTGTTACCAATCAGCCAGGAACTTAGCTGTGTTACTTACCTCCCAGACTTCTTTGTGGAGTCTTCCCCTTAGCAACCTCTAGACTGCAGGCTTGCTGGAGCTTTCCAGAGCCAGTCCCCCTTCTGAACGCTCTCAAGAGGTCTACTTTCTCTAACCATCTTCAGGGCTCATTGAGGTCCTTCCCTAAAATTCTTTAGCCCTGGAAGAGTTCTACTGACACAATTCAGCACTTAATTACACAGTCTCTCATCTTGCCTCTGTTCTTCAAAGGGTGCTAATTGTGCTTTCCAGATCAGATTACACATGCCCTGAAGGAACAGAGCACTGCCCTGGGTTTACATGAAGACACAAAGCATGAAGCTGAGCAAACAGTAGGCACTGAATAAATGAATGAGTAATCCAACCTCACTGGTTACCCAAGGATTTTGTTCTCTGCAAACATATGCTGAGATCAGCATATATAATGGTGTTATGGTCCTCAATGAAAAGTTTTCGGTTCAGAACTAAGTTCCAAACCAATATAGCCCCTTATTTGCCAGACAGTAGGGTCAAAAAATTTTGACTTCATACGTTTTTAGAACTCATAAAGTCCTCTTTTGGACTGTAGCTTTTATTTCCATTACTGTGAAATGATAACATTGATGATAATGGTGATGGCTCGTACTCACCAAATAACTCTGATGTATCAAACATTGATTGTATGAATTTTATCATGTTGTCTCTCCCAACGCTCTTCCCAAGTAGCCACTGGTATGGTTTGTGTTATGTAGATGATGAGGAGCAGTCTTAGACAGGTTGAATCTTACAGTCCCAGTGAATCTAAAGTCTAAAGGACCTATATAGTAGACCCCAGAACCACCAGTCTATCTATCAAAAGGTAAGCAAAGTCTTCATTCCTTGGAAAATGAGGAAACTTCTACCTCCTTTGGAGTTTTAATCTGATCTGATGATCAAAACTGAAAGATAGTAATAAAGTTCTCTCCCTCATTCCTGCCCTCATAAATTGTGTTTTTCAACAATCTCCGTGGGGCCAGCTTCCTGTATTTTCTCTGAGATCATTGGGTGACCCTGATGACTGTTTAGAATTGAGAAGCCCTGGTCCTGTATGTGCCCACCTGCCCAGAGTGCCAGAATGAACCATTCTGGGTATCAGATGAGAGACCTCTATACCACCAAGAGAGATACGGAAAATGGTTAGTTGGTGTGCCAATCCTCTCTCCAGCCTTCCACACTTAGATACTGACAAATTCTGCTTAACCTTTACTAAATATTAGAGCTACCAAGAATTTTTACAAATATAAGGATGCCCAGGAAGACAAAAAAAAGCAAAGAAGAAGAGGGGCCCAGACTGCTCCAAGACTTTATAAAAATGTTTCCCTGATGATTGTAATGCATCCCTTTTATGACCTACCCTGTCCCTTTTATAGGATTAAAAAAATGACCAGTCAGTGCTAGTCTTTGAAAGCTCCATCTTCATATAAAAAAGAAAAAATGAACTGGGATGTTCCTTCATAGCTCTAGCTCATTTTAAAACTAATACCACACTGGGCTGGAGTGACAGTACAGCGGGTAGGGTATTTGCCTTGCACGCGGCCGGCCCAGGCTCATCCCCAGCAACCCATATGACTCCGCAAGCACTGCCAGGAGTAATTCCTGAGTGCAGTTAGGAGGAACCTCTGAGCAATGCCAGGTGTGACCCAAAAAGCAAAAAAAAAAAAAATACCCTAATACCACACAAATGTTTTAATAATCTCACTAGCTCATATCAGCATCATTAGGAATAGTAAGTAAAACAAAACATATGTTGCGCACACACAAACCAAGCAAGTCAAGAGATGGTAAAGTCAAGAGGTTGCCTGGGATATGGTCACCTTGTTGGTGACCATATCTCTTTATGCCCATTTCAGCACCCTGCCCTATGCAAGTGGGTCACAGGGCATAAAAAGGTTGGGAACAGGAGGGCAAGTGATTTTCCTGGAAGATGCTGATAAAAGGAGGACCAGAACCCAGCTCCACGTCGCTGATGGCGCTGACTAGCAGCAATTAGCCAGAATGGCTTCCAGACATGACATTTTACTTTCCAAATGCCAAGGCAGAAATGAATCCTACTGGTCATTGGTGAGCCCCTGTCAATTTAAGACACTCTCAGCAGAGGGATACTTGTATTTCTTACTCAAATTCTAACTATAATATGAATGTTTTATTCCTTGTTAAAGAAACATGAGATTCTTCCCCCTCCTTCTAGAGCTTCTTAAGAGCGTGAGCACATATGTGTGAGTGCATTCAATTATATGGATACACACAAGCACATTCTCATATGTGCATGTTTTATCAAGGGTTGTAATGTTGCCACACACCTGTATAATATGATTGTTACAAATATACACAGGTATGTACACATTACATGCATACTTCTATGAATCATCTAGAAAAATATTAAAATATAAAACATGAGAATAGACAACAATGTGAATGCTTATCACCAGATTATAGTGTCTATAACTTCAGTCTCTATAAATTCAAGCTTCCCAGATATGCCACCTGAATGGTTTCAGTGTCAAAATACTACACGCAAGATTCTCAAGCACGTTGCACGTCTCAGTGATGGTGGGAGAAATAAGTACCCGGTGATTGAATTCTATAGAGACAATGTCTTAGCAGAGCTCCCCTTTGCCTTTCCTCTGGGAACAGAGAAGCAACAGCCCGTTTCTTACAACCCACTATCTCTTGAGGAATTAAAAATTACAGTCGTGATAACAGCACTACAGAATCAAGCCAGTATCCCTGTCCACTAATGACAACTTTCTGCTTCTGCAGAAGGTTTTTGGTTTGTCAATGTCCTCCTGATGCAGGCGGAATTTTTCTCTGAAAGCCCAGTTGATGCTGTGGATGTAACAATCGGTCTTTAAATGCCTCTGGTAAGTGCTGCTGTCAATAAGGCAGTCCAATGTTCTCTGTGAGTCTCGGGAGAGTAAATGACAACAGAAATGAGGAGGGGCGGCAGAGGGGATAACACTCAAGGAGTTGGCGAACCCAATCGGAGTCGGTTTTATTGCTCAGTTATTTCCTTCTCTGTCTTGTCCCTCTGACATCCTTCCTCTCGGCACATATATTCTTCTCCCAGGAACTAGCAGAGGGTTTTCCCCCAAAGCAGGACCCAGGCAAAATGGTGATGAAGACAACAGAGGTTTTCTAAGCCCTTCTCCATTTCCTCTGTCAGTTCCGTGGATTTATTTGATCTGTGATGAACTAAGTGGTTCTGATAAGGGTGTTAGCAAGTTAAACTCTGTTCTTTCCCCCGGAGGACTGTGAAATAAAGAAGCAAAACAAAGCTTTGGTGGTAGAATTTCAGGCAGTGAGGTGTTTACAGGGAAGAGAAATTTCCCATCCCACCCAAATGGATGCTTCACTACTGTTGAACCATAGATCCAGTGAGGCACTTGATGTGTCCCTGATATTCCTGACTTTCTTTCTCTTGGTCTCGGCTTTAGGGAAGAGTTTAGATCACCTGCAGTATTAAAGTGGGAAGCTGGGATCAGAGAGCCTGCCAGCAGTACAGGTGGTGGTGGACGGCTCCGGGCAGGATGAGGATATCTAAAGGCAGCTCTAAATAGAAGAAAGAGCAAAACTGGGCCTGTGCCCAGACTCCCCACCTGGGTAAGCTCAGTGCTGCAAATGGTGTTTAACTTCCTGAGGATCTACAGGTAAAGAGCCCAAATGAGGGTCAGTACATTTTCCTTAGCTACCAATGGACGCAGTGGCCTAAGAACTGCCCTTTGTCCCTAGGTGGCAGGGTAGGAAAGCAGAATCAAGCAAGAAAGGTTCCAGCCATTGTTCATAGCCAGGGGCTTGAGGTTCCCGGCTTCTAGAGTAAAGATTCCACATGCTTCTGCATTTTCACGGCCAAGAAATTGCTCGTCAACATTAAGAGAGAGTGGAGAGAGGCTCTCACGTCCCCAGTCCATTAGCATGGATAAACATCAGTGCTCACTCATCATCTGTCAACATCTCTCTTTTCCCCACTCCCGCTTTCATTTTTCCATCTTTACTCTAAGGCACAGGGCACAAGTCATCCATTTTTATGACACCTACTGAGCAAACTCATTTTTCTGACCACTCTGGCATGTGACACCCCCTTCCATTCTCCTTGTACCCGACTGAGGCTGCTCCCCATAGGGCAAGACCCAACCACAGGAATAAAGAAGCAACATGTTCACAAAAACAAAACAATGAGAAAATGCATGTGATCTGCAAGGTGAGATGCTGGCGGAGATGCAGAGAGACAGGTTAAATGTGTGGGCGAGTGTGCCACTCCCACCTGCCACCTCCATACTGTGTGACCTTGGGCTTCACCCAGAGATTCAGCTCACTCATATGCAAAATAGAGAGAATGTCAACAAGGGGTGGCTCAGAGAGCTACATCCTCTCAAGAGCTTAGCAGATCTGATGCTGTGGCTGACCCATTGCAGTGAGTAAATTTGAAGTGGTGGCATCACTTTCCAGTCCTCACCGCTCTTAGCATTTGGCCCCTTCAACTGAGGCAGAATCATCATCATTAACACCCATTTGTTGAAGAGTGTTATTTACTTTTAAGGCATTTCTGCAAGGTACTGGGACTACAAGAAAAATATCCAGACCCCAGAAAGGGAAATGGAGTCACACGGGTTGGCTGGCCATGTGCCAACTGGGAGCAGATAGTAGAAGGTATCAGAGGACAAATGCTTCATTACAGAGATTCCATATTCCTGAGGGCAGTTTCCTTAGTATTGGAAATGGCGTAGACAGAAGTGGGAAGGAACATGAGGTAAATAAAGATTAAGGACTTAATCTGCTTGGTCATCTTGGCATATTCCTAAAGGAGAATAATCATGGGGATCAGGTTTAGAAGAGCAGGTTTAGAAGAGCAGGTAGCTAAAGACCACCTACCAGATTAAGAATGTTTATTGCCCGAGCTGCAAAGAGTTCAAGAAAGCTTTGATAAAGAAGACTAATGGTCAAAGAAGGTGGGAGGAGGCATTGAAGAAGATGTGGATGAGAAATAAATGAAGGGGTAGGCAGAGAGAGGCTGAATGCAGGGAGTCAACTAGAAACCCACCACAATAATCTAGCCCTAGAGGTAGAAGGGGAAATTAGAATGAGTAAGATGATGCCAGATAAAATGCCAAACATGGGCCTTTCCTGGGGAAGAAAAATGTGCCATGGACTTGGCCCAGTGACTGTTTAACTGACTATGGCGATCCTGCAGCCATGGAAGAAGAACCACATGGCATATCAAGTCAGAGCTGGAAACTGTCTGGCCCACCTACAGCTGGGTTTTCACTATTCAGTGACAAAACTTGCCTTGACCACTGGTCAACGTGACTTTACACATTGGTTGTCTCAGCCATCAGAGACAACCAATCTCTATGTTGGTTGTGTTGTGCCAATTGGTTGTGTTGTGCCACCAGAGATGCTCCAAATTACAGAGACAAGAACTGACAAAACTGCTCAAAGCAGAAGCTTGACTTAGGCTTGCTGAGTTGGAATGGCTTAAGCTTCCCCGCTCTCTGCTCATCTCTCCCTTCTTGGCTCTTTTGGCTTTTTTAAGTTCTCTGATGTGTCCTGACTGCACACAAAAGTCTTCCTTGCCCCCCCACAGAACCACGTAGATTTTTACTCACTTTCTATCTTGATCCTTACCCTCAGCAGTCCAGTCCAAGTGTTCTTGACCTTTCTGACCTATCCCCATGGCTTCCTGGCCAGCCCCTCTCTCCAATCTCCCTCTTCTCAATTATTTTCCACTTCCATGAAATGGGTCTTCTCCAGTTTCAGCAGGACACATGACTGTTCCCAGAAGACCCCAATTTTTCCAGGATATTCAAGGTCAACCTGCTGACCAGCTCCTTGAGGTGTTACAGGTGTGGCTTTGGTGCCCAGCTGCATCAGCAGGTGGCAGACGGGAGACAGGTTTGTCTACACTTAAGGCTCTGCCCCATGGACCCTGGATGGTTGATGGTCTGGCATAGAAAAAAAGACTGGGCCCACTGGGATGAACCCAGAGCCATGGCAGAGCCTGGCAAGCTACCCGTGGTATATTCAATATGCCAAAAACAGTAACAATAATGGACCTCATTTCCAATGAATGGAGATGTTACTGGCGCCTGCTTGAGCAAATCGATGAACAATGGGAAGACAAGTGATACAAGTGACAAGTAATTCCAGGCCAACACCCTCTGGCCCCAATCCGTATCTCCAACTGTCTGTCCTTCACCTGCTTCCTTCTGTGTGGGTCCTCAACCATCTAACCCATACCCCTACCTCACACCTTGAGCTACCCTTTTCCTTCTACTTACCTAGAACATTCTTCCTTCTTTCATGACCGATCACCACTAACTTTTTTTTTCCTGGCTAAGTCTTATCTATGTTGAAAATTCCAATCAAGTGTGGCCTCCCTGGTACTCTGTATTAAGATATTATTCATCAATAGTCCATTTTACTTATATAAAGACTAGAGCTTTATGTTGGTCTGAATGCCTCTCTCTATGAGACACAAATATCCTCAAAGCTGAGTTTGTGCCTTAGATTAAGTTGGGTAGCCCATACTAACAAACAAAAACTGTTGCATCTTTTTTTTGACAGTTAATAAATGGTCAAGTTAATACATTAGGTGCAAAAGAGAACTTGATTTTAAAGTTCCTACAAGAGTTCTATGTCACCTCAAGAAAAAAGATGAATTATAGTACTCTAGCAGTATCTGGAAGAGGCTATAATCTATTGGACATTCATCACACACTTATTTACAACAATCAAGCAGTTGTCCAGGCTCCGATGCAGACATGAATAAAAATGACAAATGTATCATCTCATTTGGAAAATCAAATACATACATATAAAATGACTAATAAAATCAGGCAAGTTATTCTAATGGTCAAACTGTAACAGACATACTAGGTTTAGCAGCATTTATGGTGTCACATGGTTGAAAATATTCAGTATGCCTGTGCTTATCAAATGAACTAGACATTCAGCTTCTCCTGCTTCCTACTGACAGGCCTACACTATGTGATCATGTTACAATCAGTAGGGAATCACTCCTGTTTACAAAAGCTTATTGTTAACAAGCAAATGTATTTACCTAGAGCAGCAGTATAAAACTACTGCCCACATCTCTGCTACCGTATAAGCCTCTTTCTCATGCATGATACACATTTGTCTGTCTGTCTGTCTTTTCTTTCTTTTCTTTCTTTCTTTCTTTCTTTCTTTCTTTCTTTCTTTCTTTCTTTCTTTCTTTCTTTCTTTCTTTCTTCTTTCTTTCGCTCATTCTTTTCTTTCTTCTTCCTTTCTTTCTTTCTTCTTCCTTCCTTCCTTCCTTCCTTCCTTCCTTCCTTCCTTCCTTCCTTCCTTCCTCTTTCCTTCCTTCCTTTCTTCTTTCTTTGTCTTCAGAGAATAGTTAAAAGAAATACTCTGTCCATGCAAGAGGCTTACACAGCAAACTGTTACCTGGGCACCTCCTGGCCTTCCAAAACATTCTGAAGAGACAGACACTGAGACATGGAGAAGATCTGATTGACCGCTCAACAGCACATGTGCGACACTGAACCGCTACGGACGTCGGTATCCACATGCCTCCCATCTTTTCTGGTTCATTTCCTCACTTTCCTTTTCCCACCAAGTCTGAAACACACACACCAAGGCAGTGGGTTTTACAAGAGCCCCTGTGGAAAGCCAATTAATACTCACAAAGCAGTTCTGCCTGGGCATCTACCGGGAAGGTATAAATGAGCTGCAGAGGGAAGTGGAGTTTCCTGAGTTGCCAAGGGCTTTACAAGCTAATAAATACACCAGAAAATAAAAGAAAGGAAGCAATTACAGAAAGCTCTTTGGCAGTGCCCCTTAACCAAGCACATGGGGGTCTCACCAGCGGGTGGGGTGAGTCTAGAGCTGCAGGGCACAGGCGACATGGAATGGGAGAGAGCAGGCAGAGATACTACAAAAAACATTCCCACTTAGCCTTCCAAGAGCATCTATCTGCCCACAGAGGGTAGGGTGCCGGCTGCGGAAGAACCCCCGGGCCACTGAGAGCAGGTGGCTGTTTTCAGACAAGCTTCCTGCCCTTCCACTCCTAGTCTTCTACTTCCACATCTCTCTTATTGGCAGGCTGCCCCATTCCTCCAGCCACCCCAATGCTCTGAAGCCCTCACTGTAGACACTAGGTACGTGACTGTTGATGAATGAATGAGGCCACAGAGAGGTTCAAAGACTTAATGGTCAAGGACACAGGACTGGGAACAGGCAAGAGCTGACTTCCAGACAGAGTTCCTGCTCTGTAAGATGAGTTATTTTTAAATACCTTATAGTTTCTACTGTCAAGCTCTCCAACCAGAGAAAAGACACAGTACAAGTACATGAAATTAAATAGCATCAACCAGGTCAAGAGTGTAACTGAATAAATACCTGCTTTCTTCTCTAATGTTCCACAAAAGGATGACCTGTTGCTAAAGGTCCATCCTTTGCTTCCCTTGTGGAGACTCATGCATGATACACGTTTGTCTTTCTAAATCTTCATCTTAAGGAAAAGAACACGCCTCTGCACCTCACGAGGCTTCTTGCTTGGTAGTCCTCAATAAAGCCGTGCTCACTGAGTCCTCCTTTTCCCAGTCCAGTGCTTCCCACATGCTCGTCCCACTTCCCAGTGAGGTGATGGAGACCCACTCAGTGATGGGGACCCACACAGTGGGAAGCAGAAGGCGAGGTGATGAAAAGTGCAAACAGCTCTTCACAAGGCTTCTAGATCAAAACACAAACACAAACCTGGCCCCTCTCCTTAACCTGAATCTCACTCTTCTTCTCTTTCCATCACTTTCATTTTGATAGAATATGACCATAAAAAAGTCTTTCTGTATGTGTTATCTTGGAGGATACAAAAGCGGTATTAAAAGCAAGCAAAGCAATGTGAGTGGGGTGGTGACATTTCTCTCCTGGGTTCTGAGAAAGGACAAATGGTAGCTCAGCTCTCCACTGGACATGCTTTCCAGCCAGAGCGCCTCCTACTGATGCCATCTGGAAGTTACCTTTAGCATCTGTCATGGTCAAAATTGTGCGTTCTCCACTGAACGACGCTGCTGTGACAAGTTTTAATAAAACTGTATTTATGCCTAACACAAGATCAAATGAAATCTCCAGACTATAACATACTGTTTACAAACATCTCAATTTGAGGTAATCAAAACAGTTATAAAACTACTGTTTCTCTCCTTTCCTCTCCGCTCGCTGGTATACTAACTCACCAAAGAGCCCTATCTGGGAAAAAAAGATATTGTAGTTTCAAGGAACGACCAGTAGGTGGTGCAGGCAAATTCCACCTTGGGTCCAGGGCTGGCTGTGGAGTAGGTCCACAAAGAGCACTTGGACAAAGAGCCATCTGGGTTCCATTTTGATTGTTTTGGCTGGAGTTTCTAGATATTAAGTCTCCTCATTAAAAAAATTGCTTCATTTCCAAATAACTTTTGACTTCAAAGGAATGACTTTTTATTACTTTGTTTTAATAAGGGTTACCATTTAAGTGTTTCCTGCACACCAGACACCCTACTAGGTGTTTTGAATACTATCAAATGCCACAACACCATGAAGTGTTAGTTATGATATCATTTTACAAAGGAGATAGGTCTCCTCAGGGTTAAACGACCTGACCATATGGTTAGCAACTGAGGGTTTAAAGCCAAGTCTACATAACCCACAAAAAATCCTTGTTGTAAACCACCATCATTTTTTCCTGAATAAGTTGGTTGCTTTAAACAACTGATTTGAGAAAACCAAGGACATTCATGTGACCTTAGAGGAGGCAGGTAGACATCCCTACCTCTCCAAGAATATAGAACCAAATGCTGATAGAATCCAAATTCATTCCGCTGTATGACTCCTTTAACTAGTATCTCATCTCAGAAGCAATGAAAAGCACAGCCACTCAAGATATTCAAGTTACCCTATGACACTGCTATGAGTCCCTGCCTCCTCTTGTAAGGACAGATTTTTGAATTTCCATTTTCCAAGACAAAACAGAAAGAGCCTCTGTCCAGCAGAAAGCTTTTGGATAGAACTGCGCCTGGGCAAGTGCCTGTGATAAAGGCCAGAATTCTCTGCTCACTCTTCATGGACAGTATAATTTATCATGCTCCCGGTGTAGCCGTCTTCTGGCCATCTTGCCCAGAAAGAACTTCCTGGCTTGTAAAGGAAATTCCATGATATATATCATCCTCCCAAGGGCATTTTCCCTGCCTCCCACTAGCACTTTCTCCTATAATATGCATCTTTCCTCCAAGGTATCTTCTCCATTGTTTTGTCATGGGGCCATCCTGCAGGACGTCTGGGAGAATCAGCTCTACTTCTCTCCAGAAACCTGAATTTCCCCCACTGAACTCATGGAAGCCCAGAAGATCATTTCCTAGATTCATACCATTTGGGTATCCCAACTCCCAACTGCCATGACATCTGCTGAGGGAGGTCAGTGCTGGCTCCAAGACTCTCATTTGATGCAGATTGTCCACCTGTCCATCTGCACCCATCCCATGATAGGGGCTTTGCTGTGCCACTTGAAACAGTAACTCTTCAGAAGGAAAGGATCCGCCATATGTGTGCAAGACCTTCTCTGGAATTAGTTTTGGTTTTGTAAAGGTGTGACAGGGAGGAAAAGTCAAAGGAATCTGGCAGGTAGTTTCCATACATGCTTCTCACCTGCATCATTGTGGGCCATTTTCTTAACTTACCTGTTTTCAGCATGCTCAGGTTTTAGGAGTGTTGGACTAGGTCATCCCTCAGGCGCAAACTGTGATTCTTGTGATTTAACCCAAAGTGCCTCTTCTCATAAGAGGAACTAGACATGAAATAACGTGAATATGTAAAGAGCAAAAGAGCCGGGCTTTCATGAGAAAGGGCATATCTGGAGGATGGCAGAGATAGTACAGCAGGGAGGGCACTAGCCAGGTTTAATCCCTAACACCTGGTATGGTACTGGAGTCCCTTCCAGCGCACCAAGTCAGGAATAAGCCCTGAACACTGATTGCTGTGGACCAAAAGCAACAGAAAAAGGAATATCTGGGTTCAACTACATAAGAACCTGATCATTCAGTTCATATCTAGGAATTTCTAGGAATTACCAGTTTGTACTTTAGCCCTCTGTTTTTAGTCCTAAGTGCCTTAGTCCTCTGTTCACAGAGTCAGCAAATGGTGCTTATTCACAATGGTGGTACAGGAATCTCAGTGAGGACAGAGATTGTGTTACGTCACCCACAGCTGCCTCCCCAGCACCTTGATCCATGCTAGTGGGTGGCTCCATACTAGAGGCACCCAATGATATTTGTTGCATAAATGAATTCCCATTGTTCACTTCTGACTGCTAGAATACTCCAGAACCCAGCTGGTAAGCACACATTGTCTTGGCAACTGTAGCTCTTCTCTATTCCTTTCCAGGAGATTTCCATAGGAAATCACTCCAGTGTTTTCCTTGTCCCATGGACTTGCCTCTCGTGATAGCTGGTATTCTCCTCAACCCACTCTTCCCCAAATGCCAGAGCACACTGGGAGTGATTCAGAGTCCAAACCCTCACAGCCACGCCTTTGGAAGAGATGCAGACTCCTGAAAGGGGTTCTGAAAATTCCTCTCCTCTCCAACAGGCTCCATTGCTCCACACCAAAGCCCTGACTCTCAACCCACCCTCAGTACTGCCGCTACACAGCTCATAAGTCGTGAGTAGGACCCACCATTCCTTAGGAAACTTGGGCTCCTGCCAGCTCTGTCAAGCTGCCTGGGGCACATCTTCCCCACATGGGATGCATTTGGTGCATCATTAATCAAAGACATACAATTTCAGGGCAGTCCTAGTTCTTGCACTTGGTTGACTTGTACGAGGCAACCTCTTAACCTGACTCAGCCCAGCAGCCTGACATGTCTGCATCCTTCCTCGCAGGCTGAGCTGAGGGTAGACTTTTAATTAAAATTTGCTTTCCTGGGGCCAGAGCCATAGCACAGCGGGATGGCGTTTGACTTGCATGCGGCTGACCCGGGTTCCATCCCCAGCATCCCTGATGGTCCCCGAATACCTCCAGGAGTAACTCCTAAGCAAAGAGCCAGGAGTAACCCCTGAGCATTGCTGGGTGTGACCCAAAAAAAGAAAAAAAATTGCATTCCTATAAAGGTGTGGCCCTACCGCTTAGATTGTACTTTCAGATCACATATGAATATTAGTGTTACCTTTGGACAACCAGCAATGATAATCTTTTGTTTGTTTTGGGGCCATACCTGACCATGCTCAGGGCTGACTCCTGGCTCTGTGCTCAGGTATCATTGTTGCTGGGGCTCTGGTAATTAGATGGGGTGCTGGGGGTCAAATCTAGGTTGGCTGCATGCACCCTTCCCACTGTATTACCTCTCCAGCCTGTGCAGGGACAGTCTTTGGGGCCCACTGAATCTAGCATGCTCAGGTCTACAGCATGCCCAACTCTCTGCATGTTCCTCCTCACAGAGCCTGTAGATACTAACAGGACCAGTGAGTGATCTGGGGGAACAGTGACCAAAGGGCTCAGATCTTCCAGGAACACAAAACAGAAAAGACAAGGCTACCTAACTTGGACAGGAAGAGCTTCTTCTGAAGACCGTGGACAAGGCAGAGCTCACCAATGAACGCAAACTGGGTGACATTTTCCCTTTGAATCCATCCAACGAGGAAAATGGAAGTACAGACACAGTTACTGGGAGGAGTTGAATCAATCTGTTCCAGCGCAATTGGCTTTGTTTTCCAGGTTGCCAGGGCCATCTGGCTGGCTGGCTCCTGAACTGCCTAAAAGGGTTGAGTCTGCACAAGAGTTTCAAACCTTGAGAGCGAGACAAACAGACCATCATCATGCATTTGGCAAGAAATCATCCAATCTCGGAGAAAAACTGGCTGGTGAGGGCAAGAGGCACAGGGCAAATTGCACTGCCATTAGCAGCCTGTGGCAGCCACGCTCCAAAAAAAGAGGACACAGGGAGAGAGAGAGGGAGAGAGGGAGAAAAAGAAAAAAGAGAGGCTGAACCCCATTTCTCAGAAGGACATGGGGAACCACAGCGTGTCCTTGGCAGGGATCTGTTCCCTTTGATGATGGCCCAGTGCTCGTGACTTCTGAACACATTAAGGCATCTTTCTGTTCATGGAGGGCTCTGTGTTAAGTGAAACAAGCCAAAGGGAGAAGAACAAATGCCAGATTATCTCGGTCATCTGTGATATACAGAGAATGGAACAAGGGAATATGTAGTATCGTAAGGACAAACCCTTGTCCTTGGATCACAAAACTGAGATTACCGAGCAGTAGGGGGAGAGAGGGGGCAAGAAGAAAAGAAAAGAAGGGACAGTGATGACAGGTCTTAGGCACTTTGGTCACTCTGAGGGGCAGTCCCTTTACACATCAGAAACATAGAAATTCACACTATGTGTAATCATGCTCCCTAAACCATTATAAAAATTCAACTTTCTTTAACTTAGGAATTTTAAGAAGGGGACAGAGTGATAGCACTATGGGTAGGGCATTTGCCTTGCAAGTGGCAGACCTGGGTTCGATCCTCGGCATCCCACATGGTCCCCAGAGCACCTCCAAGAGTAATTCCTGAACCAAGATCCAGGAGTAACCCCTGAGCATCCCCAGGTATGACCCAAAAAGCCAAAAAAAAAAATTTTTAAGAAGATATCTTTCACTTCAACGTGGTGTCTAGTACATGCCCATGCATGAGGAGTCACGAGATGACACAGGAATCAGCATCTAGTCACGCACAGACACCGGAACCACCTGAGAAGCCTGCAAAGCTCCTGATGTCCAGGTCACAGCACAGAGACTGGACTTTGGTTAGTCAAGCACTGTTTTCCCAAGGTATGGTCCAGCCCAGCATCTTCTGCAACATCTGGAAGTTGACAGAAGCACCAATTCTCAGGCTCCCTCCCAAAGGCTCTAAAACCTAGGTGAGGCTGGAGTGATAGTCCAGCAAGGAGGGTGTTTGCCTTGCACAAGGCTGACCTGGGTTGGATCCCATGCATCCCTATGGTCCCCTGAGTACTACCAAGAGTAACTCCTGAGTGCAGAGCAAGGAGTAACCCTTGATCATCGCCAGATATGACCCAAAAAGCAAAATAATAATAATAATTATAATTATAATTATAATAATTAATTAATTAAAACCTTGGTGACAGGGTCCATGAATCTGTTCTCACAAAGTCTAGACTTCTTTTGTGTCCAAGAAATTTTTACATGATCTCAGGTATAAAGGTATATAAAGTAGGCATCCAAGGCCAACACTGACAGAAAATCATTTAAAACTCTATATTCAAACAAATTTTTAAGACGATCCCCACATTCAGTGATGCAACCTCATATGAGATTGTGACAAAAATTTAAGTACATGATTCCAGTGTACATTGAAATGGAGAACCAATGAAACTGCAGAATCTGGGCATTGCTTAATTTTTCATTTATTGTTTTGCATTTTGGGGGCCAAACTCAGCAGTGTTCAGGGCTTACTCCTAGCTCTGTGCTCAGGAAACACTTCTGGTGGGGCTTGAGAAATTAAATGGGATGCCAGGGATCAAACTTGAATGAGCTGTATGCAAAGCAAGAGTCTTACCTACTGTAAGATTCTTCTGGGCATTGTTTTCATAACCCCAGGTAATCCCAATGTTTGACCATGGATGAGAATTCTTCATTTAAATAATCATATGCCACTTCCAATGGCACATGACATCCTTTAACCAAAATCTCAGACTCGGAGAGAATTTATTATCAAACAAGATGGCTTCTTTTTTTAACATTTTATTATACCACCGTGAGATATACAATTACAACGTTGTTCACATTTGGAGGTTTCGGTCACACAGTGTTCCAGCACCCCGCCCTCCACCAGTGCCCAACACCCACCACCCATGTCCCCAATTCCCTCCCCTTCCCATGTCCAGCCTAAATGGCAGGTTCTTTATCTCCTCTCTCTCTCCTCTCTCTCTCTACTCCTTCTCCCACACATTGTGGGTTGCACTACGTACACTTAGAAGCCATCATTTGCATTTTTTGTCTGTATTTAATGCTCAGTTCTATGTTGGTATCAGACCTTTTGACATTTATTCACACATGTTCCCTTCTCTAACAAGATGACTTCTTGACCACTTATGGTCAAGTCTCAAAGTTGCTCCTAAGAGCACTGATCTCAGCTGACTCAACCTTCTTAAGCAACCACTAAAGACAAAGTGAGCCACTTCCATTCCCTGCCCTGGTTTCTCTGGAATTGCACTTGGAGTAGTGCCTTCTTAGGACAATGGTCATTTCTCCAGCCACACACGATGACAGCAAACGCATCTGAACCATATTCACAAGAAGCAGGAACAGTTCAATACTTGCTCCTATCCCTCTCCTCAGGAACATCAAAATGATAAGATTTCCTGTCCCAGAAACCATCCTAGAATATTTCCTGGTTAAAAAAAATTAAGAAATTGGGGCCAGAGTGATAGCACAGCAGGTAGGGCATCTGCCTTGCACGCGGCCAACCTGGGTTGGATCCCTGGCATCCCATATGGTCCCCTGAGCACCGCCAGGAGTAATTCCTGAGCAAAGAGCCAGGAGTAACCCCTAGCATTGCCGGGTGAGATCCAAAAAAACAAAAATAAATAAATAAATAAATAAATAAATAAATAAATAAATAAATAAGTAGATAAATAAATAGATAAATAAGAAATACCTGGAGGCAAGCAGCAGAGGGAAGAAAGGCCACATTGTAATGAAACTAGAGTGGGTCTAAATGGTTCTTCAGGGGGCAGACTCCTATGAGAACCTTCCTTATCTGGACCCTAACGTTGAGGGTATTTGGGAAGTTAGCCAGACTAGGCCACAATTTCAGAATTTCTTCCACATATACACTTTGGATCTTATCTGCAGAAAACTGAAATGAGAATCTGTTCAAGGCCTCCCAAGGTTTTGCAACAAATTTAGTGGAGGAAAGATCATTAAAGCTATTGTCCTGGCAAATTCCAGCACTGAGATTTATTCTTTTAGAACAATGGAGATTCATTTATTCTCTAGTGAGTGTCACTTGTAAGCGAAAACAACAAAATAGTAAAAATTAATTGCCCCGACTACATTTCTCTCTCTCAAATGCCCAGATTACACCATACTTTGGTTCTCAGTTGCACACCCTCATCCCATTGGCCAACGAATTTCCTGGAGCAGAAATTATGCCATCCCACTGCCATAACCTCATCAAATGTATGGCACATCAGCCATGCTCAATCAACAGAAGCTGTTGAATAAACCTTATAAAGTTGGTTTTAAAGTCACAAGAAGAACCCAAAGTCAGGCTACTGTAAAGCCTCTGGTTGCCTGGTCTTCCACTCTGGTATTATCTGAGATGTCTTTCTCTAGGGGCACCTCTGGCTGATCCTAAGAAGTAAATCCTATAGATACTTTGCCTTTAAAGGTATGGCATCCTGCCTAAAGTGCATCATCTGATTCCCCCCACTCCAAAGAATTCTCTTTTAGGAACAGAATTCTTTGAAGAGATCCCCTCAAATTCTTTTAATGTAGAATAGGCAATAGCCTATAAAAAAATCAAGGTTCTTATTTCCTATTTCATTTTCGTATAAACAGCCAAATCTGTTTCTTAGGTCTTGACATTAACTCTAAATGGAAAGCCAAACAGGCAATCTAATTTCAAAGTTCTTTGCAAAGAAAAGGAATAGGGGAAACCAGAAATGATCAGATACAAAACTGTGAGTTTTTAACTCTGGGTGGTAACAGACTCTGTTGTTTCCAATAACTTAAGCAGCCCATAATGCACATGAGGCAAGTGAGAAAGCAGCCAGTGGGCAGAGGAACTTCGCTCCTGCTAGAGTCCTACCACTGGGAAACCTCTCTGGGTCTCAGCCTCTTTCTCTGTGAAAACATGCTGAACTCAGGGAACTGGAGGTTGATTTTCAACCCTAAAAGGCAATAATTTAAAATGTGACCACACCAGCAAAACACCACCATACCTCTAGTGAAAAATGACAGCTCATCCATCCATGTGGTATGGCTTCAAATTATAACTTTAATAAAAACCTTCCTAATAAAATACTAATAAAAACACCCTTCCCTTCTCCAGAGTCCTAGATGAATGTGCACAAATATCTCTGAACAAGTATACTGGTAGCAGGTAGAAATGTAAGTAGGAAGAATGTCCAGATATGAAAACAAGGTTGAGATAACAGAATCGTAGGAAAGGGCTGTGGAGAGACGAGATAAGTAAAAAAATAAGTCTTTTCTATCAGTCAGTGTTTAGTCATTCCACCTCTTTAGTCCTCTACCGCCGCCTCAGCATGTTGCAGGTGTGGCTGTGATGCCTGGCTGCTTTGGCAGGTGGCAGACAGGAGACAGGCTTGTCAACACCCAGGCTCTGCCCTGTGGGCCCCAGATGGTTGATGGTCTGACATAGAAAAAGACTGGGCCCCCTAGGATGAACCCAGAGCCACGGCAGAGCCTGACAAGCTACCTGTGGTGTATTTGATACGCCAAAAACAGTAACAATAATGTACCTCATTCCCAATGAATGGAAATGTTATTGGTGCCCGCCTGAGCAAATCAATGAACATCAGGAAGACGAGTGACAAATGACAAGTCCTCTACCAGAAGAATCAGATCTGAGCAAGCGAGTACCACTTGGGTAAAGAGGTCTCCAAAGAGAGATCCAGAGACCAAAGTGCGTAAACTTCAACAAGTCGCCAGACAATGGCCAGTAGAAGCTATGGGCATTCTCCCCCATCTTCCCTTATCTTCATAAGAGATTACAAATAGGGACTTACCAATAGAGAATAAATAATTAGCATTCTAGGGCATCAGTGGGAGTAAAGCCCTAATTGTAGAATTTGCCCATTTCAATGATGTGAATACCATTCATTGATCATTGAAAACTACCAGGTGAGTGTATCTATCTGGTAGACTATCTGGTAGAATTCAGAGAGTTCCATCAATTCTTACAAGCCATCGCAACACTCTGGATCCAAAGGTGTTAAGTTTTTGGGGTGGGGGTGGAGGAATAGAGAAGCATGGAGAGTTCCTAGAGGCAGAGTGAGGTATGAGACAAATTGTCACCAGCAGCCCCTGGCTCTCTCCAGGGATGAGGTGGGACAGGGCAGGAAACCAACCCAGGATCCTCCAGACCTAGTCCTCACTGATCTCACCACTGCCAGGATTGTTCCCAGCAGAGGGCAGGCTGGAAAAAGGAAAGAAGATGCAGGCAGAGCTGCTCTGGCCTGGGACCCATTCTGGGATTCTCAGAGAGGTAGTGGAGAGAAGGTTTGAGGCTGGGGCAGTGGGGATGAGGTCTGGGAATTAACAATGGAAGTTAATCACCCTTGTTGCAGGCGTTGGCTACAGCCTCCCTCTGGGGCAAGGCTGAACGGGAGAACTCAGAGCTTAAGAAACAGGGGACGGGCCAGGTCCCACTCCAGTCAGGAAACAGAACAAAGCCAGACCCCTAGAGTGCAGGGCTGGAATGATGGTAGATGACAAAGGCATGGAAATCATTTCTGTGTGTGCGTGTCCTAGAGTGTATGCATGACTCTCCCCCCCATTCTTTTATTTTAGCCCTGGGCGGAGAATGGAAACAATCAGTTCTTTGCCTACAATGTTGACAGCACAGAAGTGGGCAGCGTGCCCCCACCAAGAGAATTGTTCTGTGATGGGCCCTCGGGCCTGGGTTTACCCCTCTCCCTCCAGCCCTCCTTGTCTCCTCCTTTCAGCAGCTCTTCTCATTCATTCCCTCTTGGCAGAGTCTCTTGTGTAATTGAAACCGCAAGAAACTTTTGTTTTGGCTTTTAATTCAGAAGAAATTCCAGTAACTCAGTTCCCGCTACTTTAAAAAAAAAAAATCTCTGCTCCAGAGAATCAGTGTTTACCCTGGGGTACAAATATTCACAGAAAATTTATTCTTCACTCCCTGTAGTCCCCATGCCATGCTGGAAGCCCACCCTGAGCCTGGGAAGCATCTGAAATACAGAGGCCCAGTCGTTCTCCTCTGCAGAGGCCCCTCACTTCTGGAAGGCGGCGGCTGAGATGAGAGGAGCCATATTCCTATGTTGAGTCCGGAGCCAAGCAAGTTAAAAGCTGTTGAAAGATCCGCTTGGGTTCTCTGCTCACCCGGATTCTCTGCCCATTTTTGTTTTCTGCAGGCATCAGCCGGAGAAAGCAAGGACAGAGTTGCACAGGCTTCTGGACCTCCTGCTTTGGACACAAGCACAGCCAAGGGCCTCCCATCTGCCCCACTGGGTCCCGATCTAATATCTGTTAACATCCTCACAAACAGCTGTTTGCCGTGCTTGAATGAAAAAACAAGAGACTGCTGGTAAGACAGGAAATACTTGACTTTGTATATTTCAGGTCCTTTCTATTGAAAATGGGTACAAGGACTGAAGAGCCAGCACAGTGGGTAGGGCACTTGCCTACCTTGCACTAGCTGATTCAAGTTCACGCCTTTCCCCTGGCACCACATATGGTCCCTTAATCACCACCAGAAGCAATGCCCAAGCCCAGAGCCAGGAGGAAGCCACTAGATGTGAACTACCCCATAAACCCTCTAAAAATGGGCACAAGAGTAGAAGCAGCACCATCACCTAGTTGCTTATTCAAAAATCAGCATGTTGCATTTATACCCTCTCTGAATGCACTCCACGAGAATCTGCATTTTAAGAGGGGCGATCTTCTCCAAATGAGCACACTACACACACAGTAGTTTGAGAAGCACCGGAACAAAAACAAATACTAGTAACATTTCAATTTGACACATCTATTTGGAACCTGATGCATGCTGGACACTAGTCTGGTGCTGAGACAGTGATGGTCCATGAGAACACCCGATGCTTTATGCAACTGGTTTGGGGTGATGAAACCTGTCCCTGTGGGGTTGCCTGAGAACATGGGGCAAAAGGTCTGTGATCTTCCTCATAGAGGTGAAAATCCTACCTTGTCCTGAGTTAACATCAGAAGTCTTGAGAGCCTGTGTTGTCAATAGAATTTTAACTGAAAATTTGCTACCCCAACACTCCTGCTTGTTTTGCTTTCGCCATAACCATAATGAAGCCAGAAAGAACAAGCTACTTTGTCGGAAGCCTCTGCAGCTGGTTGTAGCCACAAGACTGAACTCCAGAGAGATAATGAAAAAGAAGCCTGGCACTTTGCGACTTAAAATGCGGTTTTCAGTAGCAATGATATACCGAAGGATTTGGATCAAACTGAATGTTCCAATGGTTTTTGTTTGTTTGTTTGTTTCTGCTTTTTTGGGCCACACCTGGGGATGCTCAGGGTTGTTACTCCTGGCTCTGTACTCAGGAATTACTGCTGGCAGTGCTCAGGGGACTATATGGGATGCTGAGGGATCAAACTCATGTCGGCCACATGCAAGACAAATGCCTTATCCACTGTGTTATTGCTCCGGCCCCTGTTCCAATGGTCAAAAAAAATTTTTTTTGAAAACCAGCCCACTGTGTTATCTTCTGCAAGCCCCATCCTGAAGTTATTTCCAGTATTCTCAACTATCCTGTTATTTGAAATCTGAAGTTCTAGAGAATGAGAACGGGTCTTAATGGAAGTGACCAAGTAGAAACCAGCTAAATTCCTTTCAGAACGCTGTTACAGCCCAAAAGCAATTCTCCCTGCTCCACTCTTTCTCGGCAGGGACTGGCTGAGCTTCTCCTGCACCTTGACAGCTCATGCAGTTGGCAGATCTGATAGTGACATGCACTCACGTTTCTCAGCACTGCACAGCACACTCATTTCTCCTCCTCCAAAGTCCCTGCTCAGGTGCCGATGTGTCCTCTGCCACGCGGGTTATGGTGACTCCTGAAATCACTGTGCCAGAAAGGGCTGCCAGTCTGTCCTCACTTCTTATAGTTTCCTTTCAGGAAGGAAATCCACTGTTTAAGTTTTACAAACCAAGAACATACTCAAGCACTCTGGTACCTTTTCACTTATGAAGATGTCCTTACTTGGGCAATAAGAGAGAAAGCAGGAGAAATGAATGCATCCCAGTTGAGCCTCCAAATTCACAAAGTACAAAAAATCAATCCTTGAATTTCTTTCCACCTTACAGTCTAACCAGCAATGGCTTTGGCAATAGGATTATTAGAAAACAGGGTGAAAAATACTAAGTAACTTTGAAAATGATCAATCAACAGCAAATATTGGTAAATTTACTTAAGTTCTTCTAAAGAAAGGAAGGAAGGAGAAAGAGAGGTAGGAAGGGTAGAGAGTATGTGAATTGGATAAGAAACTGTAAAGGAAGGAAGTAAAGAAGGAAGGGAAGCAGAAATACCAGCTTGGTGCATGCAATCTGATCTTCCCTAGTATCTACAGTTCTTGAACTAATTAGTTACAAACGAGTGAAAGGATTGGGACCCATCCATATGATGGAATAGTACTCAGTGATAAACAGGAATGAGCAACAGATACAGGTAATAAATGGATGACTTGCAAAAGGTTTTTTGCTAGGTTGAAATAAACTACTATCTGAGAATACACATACAATATGATGCCATTTATATGATATTCTGGAGATAACAAAGTTATGTGTGCCAAATGCTAATGGAGAATGGTAACTACAGAGAGATAGGGAAGCATCTGGGAATGAAGGAACTCTTCTATCTGGATTGTGAGAGTGATTCTATAACTATATCAACTCAACTTAATTCGTGGCATTAGAGACTTACGGTCAATGAAGTACTGGAACTAGGTTTATACTCCTTCCTTAAAAAGCCAAAAACAAAAAGAGAACAAGCAAATGCAACAACTTTTCAAGACACGGATAGCAAGATATTGAGGCATTGTGGGAAAAAAAGACTAGGTGAAGTCTCTCAATACACAGTTTGCAACCTTCTTAGTTTTTTACCACAGCTTAAGAAAGGGAAAGACAGATGGATCTTTGAAGAAGGTTGAAGAGACAAGAGCTGAACATAAGGAGACTATGGTGACCAGACTTCATTGACAGAACTCTGGAAAGGATAAACCTCTTCTGCACAGAGCAGGAGAGCAGAGACCTGCAGAGGATTCTCATTTGAGCGAGGCAGCAAAGTGTTGATGGATGCATATGTATGAGGAAACTACCTAAGGCTAGAGGAAGAACTGAATTAGTTTTTAATTGCTATATAACAAATCACCACAAATGCAGTAACTTAAAACAGTGAACATTCATTTTCTCAATTTTAATGGATCAGACATCCAGGCATGTTTTTTCTCTGTTGAGAACTCACAGGTTTTAATCCTGGAGCAATTTCATCTGGAGGCTCAGCTGGCAAAATATCTATGCCCAAGATCATTCAGTTGACGGTGGGTTCATGGTGTTATTATATGAACTCTTTGGGTTACTAAGGTTGTCTGCAGTTCCATGGCATGTGGAATGCTCCAACAGTGGAATACTCCATCCAGCATGACCACTGACTTCACCAAGCCCACAAGGAAACTTTCAATATCCAGCTGGTTGAATTACAACACAGCATGTTCCACAGCACAGTCATGCCAGGAACATGCTATTATCTCTTACACCTATCATGACCAGTTATAGGATGAGCACTTCACTACCTTTGCTGTTTCATTGGTTAGAAACAGTCACTACTCACACCTGAAGGAAGAGTACACCAAAGCGTGAACAAAAAGAGACAGAAACCGTTGAGTATCATGGGAGATAGTCCCCCGAGAACCACCAGAAGTGATCCTCAAACACAGATCAGGGAATACCCTCCAAGCGCCACTAGTGTGGCCCAAAATCAAAACAAAAAGAAAAAATACTAACAAAATACTACTTAGCGCAGCATTATTCACTCTAGACAAAAAATTCATCAAAAATTGGGTGGAAGAGTTGAAGAGATATTTCTCCAAATAAGATTGACAAGTAGCCCATTAAAATAAAATGTTTATCACCACTTAGTATCAGTACTTTCAGATCTGACTCATAGACATGGGGGCAGAGCTGCTACTGGCTCTCCCTGTGCCCAGTTGCTCACAGGCGCCTGGGGGATGGTGGGTTCTAGCCCTGGCCTGCCACCACAGCAGAGCCTCACACTAAGCCAGACGACCCCCCCCCACTCCACGGGGGCCTCCATTTCCCACATCTGGACTTCCCCCTCGTCAGAACTCCCCAGCAGACCAGCCTATCACAGCCTGGCTCGTGAGGCTGCAAGCAGCCATGGTCATCAATAAATGCTGGATTTAGAGATGACTACAAGAGTATGCTACCTGCACGGCAGAGCCTGGCAAGCTACCCGTGTCGTATTTGATATGTCAAATACCAGTAACTATTATAGACCTCATTCCCATGACCTGACAGAATGGTTTGAGCAAGCAGATGCCCTTGGGCTCTACTAGCGTGAGACAGGACATATGGAGATGTTACTGGGGCCCGCTTGAGCAAATAGATGATGAACGGGAAGACAGTGACAGTGACAGTGAGGAGAATCTGACAGAACCATCCAAGACAATTAAAGAAAAAGTGCTCCGTACTCACACAGAACTAAGGATAATGCCTGGTCTTATAAAATAGACTAAGATCTCAGGATTCACAGGCATTCAGATCAGCAGTAGGAAGTATTTGCAATGACTGTTATAAGGAAAGTATGTTGCAATGGCTTTTCCTAACAAATCTTGAAAGCAAAACAAGGTTCAAATTGTTTCCAAATTGCCTGAGTTCCCCTCAAATGTTCAAGTCTTATAAAACTGTTTCATATTAGTTGCATATGTAAGAATTCAAACTGATCTAAGGTGAAATTTATAATATTTCTAATCTAATTGCAAGGAAACAAGAAAATGTAACTCATGTTGATGAGAAAAATCAATCTAAATTGATTCATAAATACATAAAGGTCAGAATTCACATATAAGGATATTAAAATTTTGATAAAAACAAAAGGATAAATAAATATTTAAATCATTTAAAAGGTCTAAATAGTCCCTCTATAGAGAATATAACAAATAAGTCTGACACTTGAAAATACAGTGGATCAAATTAGCATTATAATATGGATTGCCAAAAAATCAATGAAGACATTGTAATAGAAACTATTCTAACCAAAAGACAGAAGAAAAATAACAATTAAGGAAAACGAAAATCACATTATTAAGACATATGATAATTTCAAGCAACCAAATATAAATGTAGTTAGAATTCTCACAAAAATAAGGCATAGTAAAATAATGTGTGTGAAATAGCCAAAAACTCATGTTCAAGAAGTTTAATGGATGGCCAATTACAAGAGACATGGAACAATATAATATGACTTGTCATATTATAATCATATCTTTCGGAATAAGAGAAAAGAGAAACTATTAAAGGTAACCAAAACATAAAGACATAAATATGTATAGAACAAAGAAAAGAATGACAGTAGACTTTCTACTGAAAACAATGTAAGGAAGCAGAGAGTGGAACAATAGATTTTTACTCAAAGCAGAAGTGTCAACTTAGAATTCTATAGCAGATGAAAATATCTCTCAAAAATAAAGGTAAAAAGTGAACTTTTTTTCAGAAATACAAAAGGTAAGAGAATTTATTACTAGCTTGCCTATACTATATTAATAAATGTTCAAGGAAGTCATTTAAATAGAAAGTGAAATGAGATAGAACTGTGGATCTAAATAAAGGAACAAACAATAGCAAAAAAAATAACCAATAACAATGAATTCTGTTTTGGCTTTTTGGATCACACCCAGCAGTTCAGGGGTTACTTCTGGCTCTGCACTCAGTAATTAGTATCGGTGGTGCTCAGGGACCATATGGGATGCCCGAACTCATGTCAGCCATGTGCAAGGCAAAGCCCTTGTATACATTGTATAATGTATAAAAATATAGCATTTGAAGGCAGATGAGCGAGTTAATGTAAATTATGAGGCTGAAGAGTATAGGGGTTAAGATACATTAGCACAGGGGTTGAGGCACATATCTTTGAATACATTCAGCCTATATTTGATCTTCAATACCACATAGTCCCCAAACATCACTGAATATATCCCTGGAGATCTCTGAGCATTGCTGGGGTACCCCAACTAATCCACAGCACCACAGGTCCCAGCAACACTGCATCCTTGGGTCTCACATTGAATCACCAGCATGGCTGACCAAGGGTCATTAAGAGATGCCCCTGCATCTCCTGAGTGGCATTGGAAGCTCCCCAAAAGAATATAAACCACAAATCTTAAAGAAACAATCACAGTAATTAAACAAAGAATTTTATCCAATAAGCCATCAAAAGAGACAAAATGGAAATTTTAAGTAAGTTCAAAAGGGGAAAGATAAAGGAGGGCTATGGGAGGAAGAATACTCAACTTATAGAAAATAAAAGTAAGATAATAAACGTAAAATTAATCCTAGATAATTAACTATATTAAATCCCCAAAATGTAAATATCCTCTGTCCTCTGTCCTCTACAGAGCCCCCTATATTCCACAAGAGATGTAGGTAAAAACAGCGGGAACAATGGCATGAGGCCAGAGGGTGAATGAGTAGAACAGCGCAGACACAGGAAGGAACCAAGGTTGGAAGAGGGCTCCCAAGGGAAAATATTTAAGAAACTCTGTTAAAGCAGAAGAGAAACAGTCATATTCTCTAATTGAGAATGTGAAATGGTAAAACCACTTTCAAAGAGTTTGGGAAAGTTCTTAAAAGCTAAACCATCCTATGATGAAAATACTCCATTCCTAGGCATTTACCTATGATAAAAGAAAATAAGAATAATAACATAGGACATGTTATAAGGAATCAAATCAAATCAGCTCCAGGAGGTGCAAAGGCCAGGGTGGGTACCGGGGCCATGGTGGGAGGCATGAGCTGAGAGAGAAAGGATGGAGAATGAGTGAGACACACTACTTTGTACTGGAGAGAGTGGGAGCTGGAAGCAAGCGTGGGGTGACAGAGCTGGAGTTGGTGCTAGAGGTTCACTGGCCAATCCATGGGGCATAAACTTCCTAAGAAGACATGGGGCAAGACTCCTAGGATCCTGAGCACACAGACAGAGAGTCATTCTTTGTCCCCGATCCTCATCACATATACCACACTGACATAGGTTGGGGAAAAGAGAGAGAAATGAGATTGGCTGGGCTTACGCTGCAGAAGATGACTGCTAGCTAGCAGGACAACAGTTACCCACCAAAACACACTGCAGCAACTAATTCTCAAGCAGATCCAAATAAATCAGAAAACAAAACCATTCTGACAGCAGAGAAATGTGGAAACGTGTTAAGAGGTAATTACAGCCCTTTCCCCTTGTTTCACCGCATTCCTCCTGCCACTGGTGCAGGCGCTGAATCACAGCTGTCACTCCCTGTCGAGAGGCCTGTGCGTGCCGAAGGGACACGCAGGGCACGCTGGGGCCGGGTGTGCTGCCAGCAAGCCTGGCCGCCTGGGGACCCATGACGACTGACAGAGACATTAGTCCCAGGCTTGACTTGAGAACGGGGGTGGGGCAGGGTGGGGTGGGGAAGACAGCTGGCAGCCCATCCCAATCAGGGAGCCCCCGTGCCAGCCTGCTGCGCCTCTGCTCACCATGTGGCACTCTTTGAGAGCCAGCCCCAACCCTCTTGCTCTTGAAGCCCCCTGCACTCTGCAGGAGAGAGGGCATTGCCTGGGACCCACACAGCTCTGGGCTGCCAAGGTAGCTCCACTTCCTCCTGCTTAGGTGGCCTTGAACAAGCTACTAAAGGTCCATAGGCCTCTGACTGGCCATGTGAAAACAGGCACCATGATGGTCTCCCTAAAGCCTTTACTGTGAGAATTTGAAACATTCTTTTTATGTTTTTTTTTCAGTTTGGTTTTTGGGCCACACCCAGTGGTTCTCAGGGTTTACACACAGGGCTCTGAACTCAGGAGTCTTACTCCGGTGAGGCTCAGAAAACCAACTGAGTGCTGGGGATGGAACCTGTGTCTGCTGTGGACACTGTGGACAAGACCAACGCACTATTCGCTGTACTATCACTCCAGCCCCTACTGTGAGAATTAGAAATCAGGATCATGAGCCACACATGGCCCGGCTAGGCCTTGTGTATCATCTCTGTGATGATAACACTCTCCAGGTCTCGGGACTGAAAGTCACCAAGTGAGCAATCATAAACAATGGAGCCCTCGCACCATAGCCAAGGAGGCTGTGAGTGCCTCTCAGTTCTTTAAGGGTGCGGGATTCTTCTCACCTCTCTTGGTGGGGGATGGGGGCGCAAAGAGCTACATGCTCCCTTCCAGGCCAGGCTTTCAATCACCATGGGGGAAGCTAACAGCTCAGAAACAAAGATAGTCCACAGATAAATGAAGAAACCAGAGGAGGCTTCTTGTCCCAAAACAAGTTCCGAAGTGTCAGTGGCTGACAGATCCCTAGGCTCCTCCATGCTTTCTGAGACAGCTGCAGAACATCCAGGTGGGTGGATGGCAGAAAGTGGATGGGCAGGAGACAGCTCCTGCTGAAAATGTGGTCATTGGCCATAAGGCTTTAAGTCACTCTTGACATCATCATTATATCAAGTACCTGAGTATAATCGAAGGCTTGTCTTAAAGGACCATCCTGCCTGCTAATGCTGCCGTGGTCCTTGCACTGCCTTGCTGGTTAATAACTATCCACCAAGCACTCACCAGAGGCCAAGACAGAGTCTGAATACAGGCATAATCTGAGCCTCATGAGAAGCAGAGTCTCCTGACAGACCCAGAGGTAACCCTCCCGATCTGAGCTCCCATTCTCTCGTGTGAGTCTGCTCCCGGATGAGCTCTCCAAAGCATCCTCCATACAAGCACGACTCTCCAGCTATTTCCTGCTATGGCCCTTGCAAGACAGCCCAGCCCTGACTCCATCAACCCCCTACTACTTCCACATGCTAATCAATGCCATGAAAAATGAATGTTCTAAAAAATACCCTGGGACATCTCCTCACTCTCCTATAATTTAGCACCTTATCAAGCTCTGCTGAAGTTCTGGGGGTGTGTATTCCTAAGTTCTTCCACTTAGGAACCTCACCTGCCTAAGCCAAAGGCAATTCTATTGACCACCACCTTTGTATCTCATAGAATCAGGAAATCATATTTGAGAACTCCCTAGACTGTGGAAGAATACCAAACATCAGGAACTAATAAATCTGGATGAGGCAGTTAAGTCAAAGTGAAGTGGGGACTCAAATTATAAAAGACAACAGCTTTCAATGGTAATAATGGTACTGCTATTAACTCAACAACAATAATGATTCAAACTGCCCTGGTACGTCATTCCAGCCAGGCTCTGGTCTAAATAAATATGCAGCACGCCTTTAATATAAGGCTCTTTTCCTGACACCAGTCTTGTCAGGTGGGTACTGTTTCGGATGAGGAAACAGAGGCAAAAGAATTTGGCTCAAGATTACCTTCACTGTCATCTCCTGAGCAGGTGGGAAATGTTTAGACAGAAGGTAACCTTCTCCTTCTCCCTATAAGTAAGTAAGTTCCTTTTGGTATCCATTTGATCTTGCTTTGGTTTAGTTTTTGTATTTTTGTGGGGAAGAGGATTTGGGAGGACCACATTCAGCAGTATTCACAGCTACTCCCAGCTCTGCACTGGGGGGTTGCTCCTAGAGGTGCTCAGGAAACAGGGCAGTGCAGGGATTAAACCCGAGTCTATGGCAGGCAGGGCACAGTCTGAGTCCTGTGGCCTATCTCTCAGCCCTATGGTACCCATGTGGATTAACAGATACTTCCTCTGCATGCACAGGACCCCTGAAGAGTTCCTTGGAAAGCACTCTGGTTTTCTTGGTCAAAAATCTATGTTATTGCTAGCTTGACTCTGAATTGATTTTCTGTAAAAGTAAAAATTTTCTTCCCAGTTTGTTTTTTTCAAGTCACACCCAACAGTGCTTAGGAGTTACTCCTGGCTCTGTGCTCAAGAATCACTCTTGGTGGTGCTCAGGGGACTATATGGGGTGCTGAGGATCAAACCCAGGTGGGCCTTATGCAAAGCAAGCAACCTATCCGCTGTACTCTCTCTGACCCCTCTCCCCAGATTTGAAGGGAAAAGCCTGTCCCCAGAGTTCTAACCCAGAACCAAAGGAACTCCCTGGGTTGCAGAAAGAATGAAATTTCAGTCTCTGCTAATCTCAGCTCCGCTAGCTCTAATTCCCTCCAAGGTCATATGCTGGGGACTCTCACTGCTGAAAGTCAGATCTGAGATGATCGGAGCCTATAACCCCTAACAATTAAGCTAAAGACAATAAGCCAAGAAATCTTTGAGACATTCCACTTATAGTAGAGAGAGGAAATGAAAGAATTATATATATATACATACACACACACACACACACACACACACACACACATATATATATATACACACAATACAAAGTATAAGATATACATTTTCTTTTTGAGGGTTAATCTCAGATATACCTCTAAGTGACATCTCTAAGTGATGGAACATGTTTTATTCAGGCCCTCTGCCTTCAAACACATGTTCATCAAGATAGTTAGCATCTCCAGGAATGTAGAGAAGCAGCTATTTCTTCATTGCTTAGGGAAAAGCTTATGCGAGATAGCTCTAGTCCTTTTGATACCTCCTCAAAGGCATTCAGAAGGCAGTTGCGGCTGCCTCACAATAACACTGAATGGAGGCAACAAGAAAAGAGTGTGTCCCCCGCCCCCCAGAGATTTGTGCCCTCCAAAAGCAGCAGTGCAAACCCTTGTGGCACCAGATCCTGGGAATAAATATGAGGCTGAAGCTCCATCCTCTGTATCCTTAGGAATACGTTCAACATAAAGAACTAAGCCATGGCAAAAGCAAATCTGCGTATGTGCTTAGGGGAGGGAGCTGGTGAACCCACTCACTGATTCCCCTGGTGAGGCTGAGAGCTTGCAGCAAGGAATAGGTATGACTGGAACCAGATTGTGGAAGAGATCCAAGTATCTTCAAGCAAGCTGACTCACTCTGGATTCTAGATTAAAGAGATGCTTGGGGGCCACTCAACCCCTCCATGGGCACATGCCTATTTCCACAGAGCCCGGGGGATATTCTGGCAGAAGACTTGTCTCAGAATAACCTCAGCAACCGTTTCCATAGAAGACATGATGCTCTAAGCACCAGGCGCTGTGCTTCCCGCACATTCAGCTCTCTTATCAGCATCCCTGAGGCAGATACAAGATCACTCCCATATAAATCAGGAAACTCAGAGACCGTACATAGCATCTACCCTGCTAGTGGTTGGCAACACTGAGACTTGAACTTGAGTACGCTAGCTGGCCTTATGAGGGAATTCTAGTTCTAGTAAGAATCTGCCTTACTAAACGGCTCCATTCTGTCTTGTGTCAAAAAAGAAAATACCAACTCCAGGGCAACACCTTGGACTTCAATCTACAGAAACCTTGTTCCCGTTAGAGGCAGAAGTAGGAAAGAGAACCAAGAGTGGAGAGATGTTTGCATTTTACCCAATATTGGCACTGGAAACCAATGAAGTAGATTCCTCGCCCTGCCCTGTGGGGACCCTTTTCAGTCCAGGCTGAGTAGTAGCAGTTGGTCTCATAAAGACTAGAAGTGACAAAATCTTCTTACCCATGACGCAGTGTAGGCACCGGACTCAGAGCCACAGGCTGCCTCGGGGCTGCATGGTGGCAGTCTTTCACTCTGGCAGCTATCGGTCCTCCCAAAGCCAGGTCTCCTGATTTTCTCACAGAGGAGAGCTCAGGACACCCAGCAAGATGGCTGCCTTATCCCCATTTTGTCCCTTTCCTACCCTGACTGTGAGTGACAAACACAAGGAAAGGCATGGAACATGGAACATGGATAAAATCTGTTGAAGTTATTCAAGATAATATGTAAAAAATGGCCCAGCCTCTTCTCAGACAGCTATTTCACAGGCAAAAGGGGTACCTGAAGGGACCTTTCAGAGTTCAATGTGTTTTACAGGGCAAACCTGTTAGTCTTGGAGACAGAAGAGGGTAATCACCGTATGAAATCCTCATCTCAGAAAGAACTTTCCAGAGTTGGCAAAGCTAGGTTAATATTACAAATCAGCTCTAAGTTCCTACTGAGTTTTCTTGATCCTCTTTCCACCTCTCTTGTCCCTGCTCAGGCTCTGGAGGTTCCAGGCTCTGGAAGCCCTGCTGCTCTCTGGCCTCAAGCTAGTTGGCCAAGGAGAAGCACCAAGACACTGAGATGCAGGAGGAAAGAGAAATCAGGCTGTTTTTACCCTCAGCCTCACTGTAGGATGGCACCAGCACTATCCTTCATTACTAGTGTCTGTTGGGGTCCCTACCCCAGCTCCAGATCCTCCAAGCTCTCCTAACGGCTGCCCTCGACCCCCTTCAGACACTGAGGTGTTCCCAAGTCTCTGTAGTTGGGGAGTGTGTGTGAACACTCGCTGACAGCCTTTTCCCCTGTAAATATGCCTTCCATTGGCACATCTGTGCAGAAGCCTATTTCCTTTTGTAAGGTCTGCTGCACATTGATTCCTATTCTTTGTATTTATTCAAGAAAGATGTAGAGGAAAACACCAAGTTTTCATGAACAGAGGCTGATTCCTTCCTTTCAGGAGTGGTTATATGCAAACCTTTCCTAAATAAGTCACCACCATTTCCATTTCCTTAAGTTCCCCAAAAGAAAAGACATTTGTAAGGTCTAGAGGAAAGGTTCCCAAAAATATTTGGCCTAAACCCCCTTTCTGGAAAAGAAAAAATTAGCACCCAACTCCTCCACCCTGAGAAATCTAATTTCTTTTTTTGGTTCTTGTTCTTTTGGTTTGGTTAGGGACCATACCCACGGGTGATCAGGACTTACACCAAACTCTGTGCTCAGAAATTACTCCTGGAGGCTTCAGGAGACCATATGGAGTGCCAGAGATCAAACCTGGGGCAGCTACATGCAAAGCAAGTGTCCTGCCCACTGTGCTATCTCTCTGGCCCCAGAAATCTACTTTCTTCAAGTCAACAAACAGAAAGCAAGCCCCTTCCAATTACCCATGAGTCTATGACCTCCCCTCATCCTTCAAGCACCCCCCAGCGGACAATATCCCCAAGTTGGGGAAACACTCCAGTTAGAGAACCATGTGGGAGTTTGGATCCAGAACCCAGGAATTTAACTCCTCCAACTTAATGGGGGGGTCTCTACCCTCACTCCCGCCCAAAGAAATAGCATTTCAGACTAAACCCAGTCCCTCTCCTTCAGCCGCGCTGGTCTGCTTGCATTCAAGCAGGTTGAGCCTAGTTGCTTTCTTTCAGTCAGCCTATAAATCAAGCACTAATCCTCATGACTCCTCCTGGCTCTAGGATTAGTATTCCCTCCTGGCTTCCACGGAATGTCTTTTGCATATTGAAGTCATTTCGCTCATTGCTCACCCTTCCCTGAGTAGAGGCGGAGGCATTTTGTAACTGTCAGTGTTTTGACAAAGTATGAGTATTTAATCATATGCCCGTTCCAACCTCCCTCCCCCATGCCCACGGGCTTGTAGGTACCTGCTGCGGCGACAGGATGGTGACCTCGGGCAGAGAGCAAGTGAACTCCTGACACCCCAATGTCCCAGGCAGGGTGTGTGTGGGAGGAATGAGCTCGGCAGATGCCCCCCTCCCCATTCTGCAAGACACTCACGGTGCCAGGACCGAGCCTGCCTTCTCTGGCACTTCAGAGAAGAAATGCTGGGCCTGAGTGAGCAAACAGACTCGAGATTCACTGGGACATCAAGGACCATCTCGTTCTTTCTTTGCTCTTCCGGAACGAAATCCTTGTAGGCAGATGGTGTTTCTAGCCACGTGTCCCTGGGAAACCTAGCCCAGTGCTTAGCAACCTCCCGCCCAGGAGGGTACTGGCTGTGGTTAGAACTCTAGATTCGCCCAGCCTGAGGCTCCCGAACCCCTCATTCTACCTGATGGGGTACGCAGCCTTAAGAGAAACCCCGAAGCAGGCAGACTCCAGCCCCAGCCTTCTGAGAACTGGGTGGTCTCCCACACTCCCCACAGCCTGGAGGTACACAGTCTCTGTAGCCCCTGAGCCCCCCGACCAAAAATAATCCTACATTTCTTCCAAAGAAATCATTTCTCGGAGCCCAGGGAATTAATCCATAAAATCCTCTGGCACCAATGCTGCTGGCTAAGGCCGTGGATAAGTCGATCAACAAACACACCACTGAACTCCCAAGGGTTCAAAGTATTCTTTGTTCCAGCCACTGAGTCTGGCTCTGCCCCAGGGCCTGCCCATGAGCCTGCCATCCATGCCCTTGAAACAGAACTCTCTAGAAGGCCAGATGCTCCTTCCTTCACCCCAACTTCCCCACCCTGATTTCTGGATCCCCCTCTTTGAGAAACCTCTTGATTCACACTTTTTGAAGTGAGTCAAGGGCCTGTGACAGATGACGTCACACCAGGGTGCAGAGGCACATGACCCTGTTTGTTGTGCAGGAGGGAATCAAAGACCCTAAAAGCTGTTTCTTAAACAAGGGGGAGGCGGTAAGTCATGGGTTGGGAGTGGTGGTGGGGGGGGCAAGCAGACAAATAACAACAGAAAACGAACCCAAACAACCCTGTTGTTAAATCCCCACGCTTCAGTTGTACGTGTGATCGATCCTGAACGGTGGCAGATGTTTGGCAGGTTCCACCAGACCAAAGAACAGTCAAAGAAGCAGGGCTGGCAAGAGCAGCAGCCGTCAGCTTCCCGGCCATAACTGAGGGGGAATCCCCGCCCAGATGTGCCACATGGAAGGAATTCCACCCGCTGGCTGACTACAAGTCAGAGCCCCTCCTTGCTGAAAGGGCGGCCGTGAGTGCCAGCCAGCCAGCGTGAAGGCTCTGGGACCTGCTGCTTGCTCACACTCTGCCTCTTCCCATCAGGAGCTGTATGGCCTTGAGCCTCCATGTCTCGTCTGTGAAATGGCACTGTGCTACCCACTTTGCTGGCTGTTGGGAGAATGGGAGATAGACTATTTTACATGGGTGCCTCTAGAGGGTGTTCCATTGCTTCCCCAATCCAGTTCAGTCCAAACTTTAAGAATGTTTAGCAACAAGTGCCCACAAAGCTTGATGTCATCAGTTCCTGGCTGGGTGACCCCGAGCACGTCACTTGGCCTCTGTGGCCTCACTAGACTCATAGATAAAATGGAATGAGATGTGTACATTCTTCATATGTGTGATGTAGGGATTAAAGGAGAGAGTGGGAGGAAACTCCCCAGATGCCACCAGCCCCACCCCATTTACTTCACTGTATCACTGCCTTCCCGTTCATCATCGATTTGCTTGAGCGGGCCCCAGTAACATCTCCATATGTCCTGTCTCATGCTAATAGAGCCCAAGGGCATCAGCTTGCTCCAGGAACATAAAGAGCCTCAATCCATTCTGAAATGAGGTCTATAATTGTTACTGGTATTTGGCATATCAAGTACAACACGGGTAGCTTGCCAGGCTCTGCCGTGCAGGTAGCATACTCTTTTAGTCATCTCTAAGTCCAGCATTTATTGATGAACCGAGATGCCGCTTGTGGCCGCACGAGTTGAGCTGTGATAGGCTGGTCTGCTGGGTGGTGTTCTGACGAGAGAGAAGTCCGGATGTGGAAAATGGAGGCCCTCATGGAGTGGGGGTCGTCTGGTTTGTTGTGAGGCTCTGCTGGGGTGGCGGGCCAGGGCTAGAACCAGCCATCACTCCTAGGCGCCTCGTGAGCAGCTGGGCACAGGGAGAGCAAGGAGCAGCTCTGCCCCATGTCTGTCTCCCATTTACTTCATGAACATTTTTTGAGCCCCTAGTATGGGCCAGGCACTGTGCTCGGGTGATCTCTACTCTCACACCGCTTATGTTAACCCCCCCAACAATGAACACCCTTACAAAGTGATATAAAACTGTAGACTCCACTATATGGCAGGGCGTGTGGGGTGGGGTTGGAGTCTTAGACTAAAGGAAAGAAGATGCTGGCATAGAGCCTTCAATAACAGCTGTTCTTTATATAATTATCAGTAACCTGTCAATGCCGTTATCTCTCAGAGAGTAAAAAGGATCCAAGGACCTAGGGAGCTAGCAGAGGCATCAGGGATACTGCCCGGCTTGTGCAGACCCCTGGCATTGGACAGTCCCTTCAGCACATGACCAGAGCCACAGGGATCCTGACTAGGTGTGGCACTGGTATCCCCCAAGCATTACTGGGGTGGTCCCGCTGCTCCTGACACTACAGGACCCCAAGCAGCCCATTCTTATTCAGCCCAGTTGGTCAGGTATCATGGGAAGTGGTCCCAGAGCCCCCTGAGCACTTGTTTGAGAGCCCGCAAGAAAGAGCTCAGAACAGTTGAATTTGTTTCCCTGGGCTATACAGCCTGCTTGGCCCCAGAGCCCGTGTGTGCAGAGTCCCAGGCCCCTATGCATGACATTGTGCTTGATACACCAATGCCTCTGTACACATGAGAGCATGCCATGATCTTCCTGTTCCTAGCAGCTGTCCTTGAAGGGAAGCATCTTTCTGCTTCCCAAGAAACTGAAGACCAAGTCACCCAGCAAGCCAGAGCCTGGCCTATTCTCATGGTATGGCCATGCCAGTGTTCTGTGTACAGCCAAGCGTGCTTTGCTGGCTCTGGGTCCAAAGACCACAGAGTCAGAGCTCAAGGTGATGGCCTGGGCAGGGCCAGCAACAGGAGCCCGGCTCCCAACTGACAGCAGTGAAGGCAGAGCATGGCATGGTACTGAAGGAACAGGTGGTCTCAGTCCTGCTCTGCCAGCCTGAATCCACGGCCACAGCTTAATTACTTTCAGGACCTGGCCAGTTGCTGGTGTCTCCAACATGGAGCTCAGAGCAGGATAATAAGGCCATATGCTGCCAGCAACATCGTCCCAACAGTCAAGCAACTCAGAGGTCTCATTGGAGTGGTTGAGAAAGGTGGAAAGTGAGGCAGCTTGTGCAATGACAAGAACACCTGGCAGAAAGGAGGAATAGGTGTTTTCTCCCCCATGACACATGCAGAGCGCTAACCATTAACCCGCCCAGTCCCACTTAGTAGTTATTGTGTTCTCTCAGCTCTGCAAGGGTGGGACAGGAAAATCACTACCCTGTGTCCACATAGCCCAGTGATGAGGCCTTTATTGCCTCTGATTGTTGAGATACAGAGTGGGTGTTTGGATCTCAGTTACTGCTCGGAGAGCAGTGTGCAGTGCAGAGGAGCAGAGACACTGAGATTAAAAAAAAAAAGGAGCCTTTCAAAACATGCTAGAAATTAAAAAAAAGACAACAGAAAACAGCAGAATATCCAAGCTAGAGGTCACCTTGAGATTTACTGGCTGCCTTGCACTTACGCTCTTCCAGGGGGAGCTGAAGAGATGGGCAGTGAGGGACCTTGGCACACTGACCATGTGTGGAGACAGCGAAGGGTATGACCACCCAGGCCTCTTCTTGCTCCCTCCTGGGGACATCTCCCTAACTCAGCTCTGGCCTTTCCTTTAAAGGAAGGACGGTGAAGAAGACTCCCAACCTCCCCTGGATCTGCAGCAAGCTGATCTCTCGGGGGCTGTTCTTAGCATCACCAAATAAAAAGGGTTGAGGGAACTTGACGCTGGTGACAGGATGGTTGTACAACTGAATAACTTTGTAAATAATGGTGCCAACAAAAATATTTTAAAAAGAGGGGGGAAATATGGATCACTTGGAAAGGAAGGAGAGGGGGTTTGAGAGAGAAAGGAAAGACATGCAAGAATTTGCCAACATTTCATCTTGCCCTTTGAAACAAAGGCAAAATTCAGTGACAGAACCGGGCAAGGCTAGCAGAGCATACTTTGTCCCTACCTTGCCTTGGAATAAAGGATCGGCACCCATAAGTTCGGAGAGGCCAGGCCCAGGATATTCACATGGGTTGGACAAAGATCTGTTAGCTAGTTCTAGCTCTGTAAGGCCTTGGTTACTGGCTGGAGACCAGGGCTAGGAGAGGCAGACCTTCGAGATTATTACTAGTTCCCTCTGAAGCCCGTGTGAAGGTCAGTTACACTCGCCCCACTTCCGGAAAGGCCAAGGCCTCCCACCAGCCCAGCCAGGATGCTGAGCTTCCAACTCACTGTCCTGGAATGCCTGGTATTGTTGCTTCATTCACCAGGTCACTTGAGGGTAGTGATGACCTCAGTTCATCAGGCAAGCATCCTGGAGCAAATATTTAAGGAGAAATCCAGAGTCTGAAGAAGTCAAGAATCAGGCAGCACAGACCACTGGGGGGACGGAGGGCTTTGCAATGCACAGGAAACCACAGCAGAATGTAGCAAGCCCCAAAAATACAGCTCTGGGATGCCGCACTCTGACAGAGGGAGAAGGGCAGCCACGGCACAGAGCTTGGTGCCCGCTCCACTGAGATCAGGAGACCACAGAACTGAAAACGGCTCCATCCAGTCTCAGGAAGGTCTTTCAGGGAAGAACTGGCCACCCAGGAACCCAGTCTCATCCAATGGAGTAGCCAGAATGCTAAAAGGACTGAGAGACCTCAGAACTGCCAATCATTCTTAAGCCCTCCTTTGGTAGCAAAAAGCTGTGTGGAGGAGAGTTGGGGGGACAGGAAGGGCCATGAGCACAGGGCCAGGCAGCAGCCAGCGTTCTGGAAGAATGTTCTCCACTCGGCACAGTTGTATAATACGGCTATGGACTTGCCCTGGGTCAGGAAACATCTAGCAGGAACAAATGTGAGCTCGGGTTCCTCACCTGTATGATGAGGACCGAACAGGACAAGGATGTTCCCTCTATCCCCTGTCAATTCTGACATCCTGTGGGTCTCTCTGTCACTCCCCTGGATAGCCACACTCAAGGAAACTGGGCCCGGGAGGACAGCGGCAGAGGACTGGGCTGGAATAAGGAGCCTCTTCAGAAGGCTTCGGGAGGGCCTAGAGAGATAGTACAGCGGGGAGGGCCCTTGCCTTGCATGTGGTAGACCCAGATTTGATCCCCGCATCCCATATGGTCACCTGAGCCCATAGGAGTGATTCCTGAGTGCAAAGTCAGGAATAACCCCTAAGTACTTTCAGGTGTGGCCCCCAAACAAACTCCAAACAGAAAATAGGAGGTTTCTCCGGAGCTAGAGCAGAGACCAGGTACTCAGGCTTCCTCCCCACCCTGGCTGGCCTGGCCCTCCTCAGCCCAGCCCTGCTCCTCTCCAGGCTTGGGCGGTGTCTCCGGCTGCCCACTAGGGAGCGCCCACAGGGAGAGGAAGGAGGGGCTGCCCCTTGGCAGCTCGCTGTTCCTTGGGTTCATGCCCAGAGTTTGAAGCTGGCTCTGAGATACCCTCGTTCATTAATCACTGGATCCAGGGGTAGACCTTGGCTCCCCCCTGAACTGCTGCTGTTACTTCTTTCTCCTTTGCATGTCTCAGCTCATTTTCCCGATTCTCCCTTCTCCTGCTAGACCCTCCTTGGTCCTCTCCTTTGGTATCTCAGCTGTTTATATGTTCAAATCCCACCACCTGAATTTCCCCAGCTCCCACCTAAGCCCCGTTCCTCTCAGAAACTGGCCATCTCCAGCCTCCTTAGAGCACTGGCCAAGAAATTTAGTCTTTAAGCATTTGGCTACCCCGCCTACTGTTTAGAAAATCTGTTCAGCTTACCTTCTCGAACATCTAGGAATCCAGAAACTTTCTCTCCACCCCCTCACATGATCCACCAACATCTGACTCTTGATTTACTGACTAAGCTTTCTGAACTGACCTTGCTTCTACCAGTCTTCACACACACACACACACACACACACACACACACACACACACAGTCAGCCATTCTATTCCCTTAAAATATATCAGGACACTGGTATGGTCTGGAGTATTTTTGTAGAGCTGAGGCATTGTAAATGCGCATATCAAAACCATAAAACTTTACACTCGTGTAAACAGATGACCTAAACTATAATCATTATATAAAATAAAGAAATGAAACTAGAATCAGCTCGTCTCATTCCCTTGCTTAAATACTATCAATTTTACCCATTCGTTTTATATTTTCTCGTAACCTTTATTTACCATGAAATTTTAAGCTTTGTGCTGGTAGCAGTTTTTATCTGTTCTGTTCATCAATGTAACAATAGTGTATATACGACGTGGCCATATGCACCGGAGCCACTCAATCCCTTTGCTGGCTCAGGGAAAAGTTCGAACTCAGGGACCAGAAAGAAATCATGTGTTTCTGATCTTTCACTTGCTCTGCCACATATTTCTGATCTTTTACTTGCTATCTTTTTTTTTTGCACCCACTAGATTTCTGAACTTACCATTTGTATCATATTTTAGACATCTGACCCCCAAGTGGGTCCATGAAGCATCCCTCCGGATCCTGGCTGTCTCCTGCTTGCTCCATCAAAGGTGCCTGCTTTGCTCTGACTCTGCCACACACAGATACAGATCTACCTTGACAATGGGCACTGGCACTGGTCATGTTTCTGGTCCCAGTTCCTCATCCTTTATTCTCTACTTATGGCTACAGGTACGCACAGCTGATGCCAGAGACGCAGGTGTTGGCCACAGGACAGACAAGGCCATTACAACCACAAAAGCTGAGTCCTCACTAGGGTTGGTCAATGTTCCTTGATTTCTTTTCCCTGGGTGGTAAAGGAGGGATTGAACAGATTGGGGCCTGAAACACACCAGGTGTTTAATAGATGGCGAAGTGAAGAGTTTCCAAAGTATATGCCAACCCAGCAGCTTGCTATAGTATTCAGCCCACTGTGTGCATTATGATCTGGGGGCTCAAAGAAAGGCCAAGGGAAAGGAGACTGGACTGCCAGCTGATAGTCGCAGGCGGTACACGTGTCCTGCTGGCAGGGTAAAGCCACAGGTTCCAGCCTGTGTCTCCAGGACAACTGACTGTCCACAGGCTGGAGCTGGCAGATTATTAGTTCAAACAATTGAGTCCTTTTTCACTCTGCTCTATATCAGGAGCCTCGGGTTCAAGTCCTACTCCTGGCATTGACTCACCAAGTAGCCAGACTGGCCTTTTCCCTCCTGAGGACACCAAGAAGGCAAACAAGAGGCAAATGCTTTGCCCGCTGGGAGCAAAGACTGGCGCTTCACAGCATTCCCACATTTGTCCCTGCACACAATATCTGCGCACCACGGAGCCCGAAACAAGCCTGGGCACTCCAGCCTGGGCACTCTTGGGGCTCCTCTGGCCAGAAAGTAGTCAAGGGACTCTACAAAGAGACAGCTCTTTGTAGCAGGAGCCATTCTTAGGACATGTGAGCACAGCCTCATTCTAGAGCTTTATCCTGTACATACAGAAATAGCTGCAGGTGCTGTCTCCTAGCTGAGTGTGGTGCCTGTAACCCAGACTTATCACTTGGTGCTTAGGACACGCAAGGCAGTGCACTGAGCTCCGCATGATTTATTAACATGGTGGTTCCCAAAGCACATCCAAGCATACCCTAGAAATGCCCCAAGAGCATTTATGTATTGTGAGGTCAAACTATTTCCAAAATAACTTGAAGACACTGATCCCCTTTTCAATCTGAAGTTCTTATACATATACAAAGGCTTTTCCCAGAGGCTACATGATATAAATATTGAGATATACTGAATAATAAAGTAGATATTAGAACCTGTTCTATTAAGGATTTGTATCTATTCTCATCTATTAAGGGTTCGCATCTATTCCCATCTATAAGCCACACATTACAGTTTTGTAAATGTTAAGTAATGAGTCTCATACTGAATTTTTCTTTATGTTTTGGAAAACAGTTATTTTTCATTATAAAGATGTCTGTGTTAACACAAAATTGTTTTTTCTAATAAATTATTTAATTTCTAATACAATGAACATTGATTATAATCAACTTCAAAACTCTGGGTTTTTCTATTAATAATGAAATTATAAAGGAATCCTGAAACTACAAAGACAAGAACCTCTGCATGAACTCACTCTGTTCATTCTCCAAACAATCCTCCAAGGCAGACTTTGTTATTACCTCCATGAGAACAAAGAGAACACCGATCTTGAAAAAGGCAATACCTTGCCAGATCATATAGCTGACAAGCAGCCAAAATACACTGCAAGCTGAGTTCCATATGGATGGACCATTTGTCCATGATCTTGACCTTACAAAGATCTTTACTTTTGTAAGGTCAGGCGGCCTGTGTTGTTTCTTTTAGTACCAAGCTTAGGGGTGGGGGTGGGGGGGGGTTGGAAGTTGTACTCCCCCAAGAGGGGGCTGGAAAACTTCCTTCCAGTTAAGCAGTTGATACCTTGCTGCTTCTGAGAAACAATTAATAGAAAAGAGTTCCATGAGTATTACCTAGAATATCCAAGAAAAAATACTTATTTTTCAATGCGATTATAAATGCCATTTTTTTAACAAAAAATTGTAAAAGCATGAATTAATTTTGGATAATCTGTGTTGTTTTAAGTACGGCTAAACTCAAAATTCATCTCTCAAAGTTAATGATATCACCGCTGGGAAAATTGGGGGAAGTCAGTAGAGGTGAAATTGAGGGGGTACTTTTTGTTCGTTAAAACAAAATAAATTTCCAGTGCAGGGATGATGGGGAGTGAAGGGGGGTGGCAGGGTGGGGGAGGGACTAGGAGATATTATTTTCTGGAAAGGGGTTGGAGGACAAGCATTTTTTGTCCTGAATTTGATCTAAATTATAGGAAGAAAATTAGCTCCAAGACTCAAAACAATGCTTACTCCCATGCTGTCAAGTTCCTGGCCACAGAAAGCAGGCTTCCCACAGACACATAGCCCTCCATCCTGACAAGAGGCCCTCATAAATTCAGTCTTACTTCAAGCTCTCACTCCAACACTTCAGGGCAGTTCTACTTCTTTAAAAAAATCATTTCCTTACAAGGCAACTTATTTCTGGCCTTCAACTGCTAACTTGTAAGTTTAGTTTCTTTTTTTTTAAGGATGAAGGCATTAACTTTTTTCATTAGAAGTTTTTATTTGCCTAGAGATATTTAACTAATTCTTGTCCAAATGAAGAAAAGATTTCCAACTCATTTCAGAGGATATTCTAAGCCAGAAGCCTCAAAACTTAATGTGCATTAGAAAAAAAAATCTTTGAATTTGTATTCCCCCACAGACATAAGAGGGGAAAAAAAGAAAGAAAAAGCAAAGGAAAATACTGAACTGATTTCTGCCTAGCCCACGTAAAACAGCTTCAGTTGGGAAAAGCCATGGTTGGTAATAAGGCTCACTCACTGGTATAATCACATCCCCACCGATTTCTGAAATTCAAAAGAGTATGCAAGTTAATTTATATTGAACTCAAAACATTACTTTATTAATCCGTCGCTCAAATCTACTTTGTAAAAGGCCTTTTTAACCCATTTTCCTCTCTGAAAACTTACAAATTATTTGGAAGGAAGTAAAACCAATCAGAATTTGATGAAAAAAAAATACAGTAACTTCCTTCTAAGGAGATGAGGCTCGTGCAACTATAATAATAAATAAGACAGAAAAGATCCAAGTCTCTTAAAATCTGAGTCATGGGAGATAGAGAGGAAGAGCTGAGAGAAACAGCGGGCAGCCTGCAAAGGGAAGAGCCCAGCTAGAGCCGGAATTGCCTGCATCCCGCCACAGCATCCCAGCAAGCAGCCTCACAGCTCAGATAATTCAGGATTATTTTGCTTTAGAAACCTCATTTTCCACATATGTTAAGATGAAGATAATAAAATCTTACTCAAGGGATTGTTATGAAACAATTAAAACTATGTTTCGCCCATCAGCATTTTTTAAAAAGGACTTGAGAGGCATTTTGAGCTTGTTCCTTCAAAAGAGACAAAAATGGCAATGACCAAAAAATTAAGAAGTGAAACATAAAATGTAGTTTTAAAAAGGAAGCATGCCAGCAAAATCACAATCTACTTTTCAAGCCTCATCTCAAATGCCAGTCCAAGTTTGCTGACAGTTAAACTGAAAAAGGCAAAATCAGATGATTCTCATGATCTTATTAATTCAGAAGAAGGAACAAGCCTATTCCTCGAAGTAATTAAATGCGATAATGTATGTGAACACTTTTTAGTAAATAATTAGAAATGAGATGTCATAATTCAGGTTCAGGGATGAGAGGAGACAGGGCTGGCTTTGATGAGGGGATAAGACAGACCCGAAGGATATCAGGTAATTGGATTTAATGCAAAGAGAAACTGTCCACATTTTCTCTTTCCTTCCATTGACATGATTCTCAAAGAAAAACCTGCCCTCTTCAGACTGAGAATGTATTTACTGATGGCACAGCCAGAGTGCTCTTGCTGTGGAGGAAGTTGAGAGTAAATTATTCAACCAAACATGAGAATGCTATGGAACCCCATGTACCAAATATCCGTGATTTTATATGGTTTAGCCTGAGTCAGACCAAATGAAATATAAAAAGAGAAAAATAATGAGGAAACAGGTATAAGGAATAGAAAATTTCCAGGCCACCTTTGCCATTCTGATCACTTTTATAAGAGTAATAAATGTCTAAAGACCAGAGAAGTATACAGAACTTTGAATCTCATTGTTTGAGAACATAGGGGAATTGAGGAGGAAAAAAAAAAGTAGCAGATCTGAAAGAGTCGTGAAAGAAAGATGTGGTCCCGGTCTCCTGTGTACTTAAACCAATGACATGTTTCAGTCTCCCTTCAGACCAGAGGCCACGTAACTGACCTCTGGCCTAGGAAGTATTAGTGGAAGTGTCTGGCCCACAAGAGTCACTATCATTCCCGACTCATGTGCCAAATGGTTGGCCGCTGGATGTCAATCCATGGGATACCTTGGAAGACACTTGTCAAAGATGGCAAGGCCTTGGTACCTCAACAAATAAGCAGAGTCACCCCAAGACCCTGATTGGACTCACCTGATTGATAAATAAGGTGGGCCACTAAGATTTCAGAGTTCAATTGTTACTCAGCTATGTACAGGAGGGAAAAAGATAACCATATTCTTGTGCCCAGAGAGAAATGAACAAAACATGGTCAAATACACTGTTCACTGCTTTTGAAGATGTTTTACTGGTTCTCAAGTTTAGGGTTCAAGTGAAATCATCAGGTAGATTTTTTTTTTGAGCAGTTCCAAGTTCTTCTCCACTCCCTTTTTTTTTCTTTTTGGGTCATACCCGGCGATGCTCAGGCAATGTTCCTGGCTCTTCGATCAGGAATTACTCCTGGCAGTGCTCAGGGGATTATATGGGATGCTGGGGATTGAACCTGGGTCGGCCGCGAGCAAGGCAAGCGACGCCCTCCCTGCTGTGCTATAGCTCCGGCCCCTGCCAGATCCCTTTATCCCAAGCTGAGATGCTTTAATTTTTTTCAGGTCATTTTATAAACTTCTTTAGCCGGTGATTTCCGTCATCAGAGGACAACTGGAGAGCAACAGACACATATACCCTCAATCCTGCCTCCCATCATCTTCTTTCAGTTGTTTTGTTTGGGGACCACTTTCAACAGTGCTCAGGGCTTACTCCTGTTGAGGCTTAGGAGACAGCATGTAAAGCCAGGGATTAAATCTGGGGTAGTCACCTGCTAGGCACTATCTCTCTAGCCCCCTCATCTTCTTGCATACCTGGAAACATTATTTGTTCTACACAATGACAATATACCATATTCCCACCTCTAACTAGTTAATGGTGGGTTTTAGCAAGGCCCACACCCTGTTTGCTCCCGGAGACAAGTTTGTAGCTTTTTCATTTATGCTCTGATCAGCAGGAGGTTAGGCAGGTAACAAAGACTCAATCAACATTTCAATTCACTTGATTTGACAGGTTATTCTCCATAAGAATAAGGAAGGGGAGGGTTTTTCTAGGAACCTAGACGTGGGACATTCATTTCAAGAAACCAGTGCAAAGAAATATCAGGTCAATATTCTCCCTGATGATGAGATCCGCATTCCAACAAGCCTGTGGACAAGAATGAGCCTTGGTGCTCACTCATAACATAGGCTCCCGGGTTCAACACCCCAATATTTTGATTGAGGCATTCTGGACTGGCCGGGGAAATAAACATTGTTATTACTGGTTTTAGCATATCGAATGTCAAAAACCTGAGTTGCAGGAGGAAGAGAGCAGCATGGACCAGCTTCAAGAGTATCGAAGAAATAGCTAAAAGGACAAAGAACCTCTGGCTCAGGGCACATCTCTTCGACTCCACTGGTCTCCCTGCATTAACATACGCCTCAGAGACCTGGGCCCTACAAAAGCAGGATGAGAATACTTTTGGGATCTCCCAAAGTGGAATCGAAAGAGCTATGCTTGGAATATCACACCTCACTCAAGTGAGAGAAGGAATCCAGAGTTCCAACCTCCGTCAATGATCCAGAGTCAGGGATGCTGTCTCATTTGCCAAGGCATCAAAAATTAGATGAGCTGGACATGTAATGAGATTTGAAGACCACTGGACTAGAGCTGTTACAGACTGGATCTCGCTGGGCGTCAAAAGATCACGTGGCCGCCACCAACAAGATGGTCAGACTTCTTCATCAAGACCCTGAATGAGCGAATTGAAGCTCTTCATATTCCTGAAGCAACCAGATGCCATTGGGCTACACTGGATCATGATAGGGTCAAATGGAAACGTTACTGGTGCCCGCTCGAGGCAAATTGATGAATAACAGGATGTCAAGTAATCAAGTGATTCTGAACTGGGCCTCAGGGATCTACTTATATGATTTTCTTGCTCCTGCCTCAGCCATTTCCTAGATGAGTGGCAGAAAACATTGACTGTAATCTCTGGCAGGTGAGCTTAGGATAAGGTCTGTCTTGTTAAATGCCACGTCCACAGAGCAGAGCCAGATCACAGCAGAGCTTAGGAACTTGTTGAACAAGGATACTCATCTCCCTTAGGTTTCCTGAATACTGCCCAGCCTTAAGGAAGGACTTGAGCAAGATGACCCCTTTCCGGATGCCACCAGCCACCGTCACACACTCGGGAAGCGGAGAAGTGCTCCTCCTGGCTGCCTCAGACCCATCTGCTGCGGGTTCTAATTGAGAAGCTGGCCGCCTTTGATTGGCACCTCCCCTCTCACTCTGCCAAGGACCATCTGTACCCACCACGTCCTGACAGCTCAGACATGCCTTGCAGATGGGCATGGGCACTGGGAAATAGGTCTAAACCTGGGGTGAGGTCCCGCCTTTCACGCCCTAGAGTGACCCAAGTCTGCTCGCAAAGCCTCTGCAGCTTCTTCGTGGGCCTCACACCAGGGGACACTGAGGCTTTCCTAATATCCAGGTTCAGTTTGCAGCAGAGCGCCCAGCTCTCCACTCCATGACCTCACTTGCTCGCTCGGAACCTCAGTAAAAGCAGTAGGCAGAGAGTGTCTGATCCATGCTTTGCAGATGGCAAACAGAGAGGAAAGCTGACTTGCCCAAGGTCACACAGCAGGTCAGCAGCGAAGCCAGAGAGGGCGTCCAAGCTCTCTGCATCAACAACTACTGTTTTCCCTCAGCCAAAACACCTTAGGTTTACGGAGTCAGCTTTAACTCCAAAGCTGCTGCTCCTGAATTCGGCATACATTTCCCTCAGATGAGAAATACTGAAGTTTAGCTTTGTTTCCCCTACAGTTAAAGGACCTTTAGGATGAGTTTCTTTCATAGAGACCATGAATCACATTCTAAGAGGAAGAGAAGGGAAAGTGATCCAGCAAAACATTTCTCCTGCTGATAAAAAGCAAGGTTTTGTTCTCAAGGTGGGAGTGGCAGGTAGACCATATCAGAATCCCAGAAAAACTTTTCCAGTATTATTTTTGTTTTTTTTTTTTTTTCTTTTTGGGTCACACCCGGCGATGCTCAGGGGTTACTCCTGGCTCTGCACTCAGGAACCACTCCTGGCGGTGCTCAGGGGACCACATGGGATGCGGAAATCGAACCCGGGCGGCATGGGCCGGCCAGCGTGCAAGGCAAACGCCCTACCCGCTGGGCTATTGCTATGGCCCCACTTTTCCAATATTTACCTTCTCCTTTCCCCTAAGATTCTGAAGGAATCAACCAAATAGGCTTCAACCTGATTGCATACCAAATAACAAATTGAAATGGTTTCACCGGATATGCCCTCTCCCCTCACACACCGTACCTCATTCCTATCCTAAGAGGGCAATTAGAACATACAGGGTCACAGGCAGGTGCCCATCCTTATTTCAAATATAAAAAGAAATAAAGTCCTCATAGGAAGATAAATGAAGAAGACAAGTTGGTCTAGGTCACCAGTGGGGGCCCACGGGTAGAAGACCCAGGCCACATCCCCTGAAAGTTTGCAGGCTGAGCATTTCATGAGACTTTAAGACTCTTCTACATTAATATTCTCTTCTTTCATCAGCAATTGCAGTGAGGCTGCTTCTCCTGGGGTTCCAGAGTGGTGAGCACAGATCTGGGCCACACAGTAAAGTTCCAGGTAAATGAGCTGGTTTTGCTTTCCAAGTTGCAGGAGAAAAAACTAGACATTTGTAGCTTGAGCTACCCTTAACCCTGATCTGGCCTTTCTCAGTATCTGCCTTAAGTAAGGCACAGACTAAGCCAGGAGCCAGAGGAAGTTGACAATGGACACCCCCACTCATCCTCATCAATTAAATGGTAGACCCCTACAGCCCTCCAGACCCATTGCTCCTTCTCTGCATCCCCTTGCAGCGCACCACTTCTCAATCTTTTCTCCAACTCAGCATACATCCTTTACTTCTCTATGTAGGTTTTGAAGCTTTCTCTCCCCAAAATTCCTCTAAAACAGGGCTGTGGGACAGGGGCCTTTGCTTATGAAGCTGTAAACTATTCTCAGTGAGATCACTTTGATCTGACGGCCTTCAAATACAGTATGAGGGACCTAGTTTAGATGTGGCGCTACCTTCTGAAACCACGTTCTATTTAACCGTCGTAACACAGGTGCCCACGGGGTTGGAAGGGCAGCAGATACTGACGTATGCATATGCACGCTTTCATTTTATCCTGAGTTCTCTCCTGTTGGAGAGGATTCTTTTCGAAACAAATGCAGGAAAATAATAACATTTGTATCAAAGATAATCCTAAAAAAATAAAGAATTATTAGATTTAGGTTCTGATGAATCCCAAGAGGCATTTTGGAGAGAGAAAAAGACACAGACAGTACCTGACTTCCATTACCCAGAGCTGGTCAGATCAGCTTCTACTCACATTGATCAATGAGCAGGGAGGAATTCTTGGACTTGAACAGTTTGCAGGGAAAAAATAGCCCAAGATTGGTGCAGTAGTACAGCAGGTAGGACACCTGTTTTGCACTTACTTGATCCTGGCACCCTATATGGTCCCCCAAGTCTGCCAGGAGTGATCCCTGATTGCAGAGTCATAAATAAGCCATGAGCACCACCAGGTGTGTACCCAAAACAACAACAAAATGATCCTTTTATTCCCTGTGACCAATAATAAGTAAGACACAGAACACACAGGTCAAAATCAAACTAAAATTTTTATTGGGAACAAATTGTAACTTGGAGGACATGACTTAAGTGCGTGATGACAAAAAAAAAACTTCAGAATTTTTCACCCCAAATATAAACTATTTACCTCACCATCTCATCAAAAGTTGAGCCCTCCAAAACTTAGTAAGCTGTTCTTTGGGGTATGAAATCTCGAGAGAAAGTCTCAGAGGGTACAAAGCCAAGCACACCCAACATTTCTCTCCTAGATTGCAGGGGATTGGGAGCCGGGTCCTGTCCCCCCAATACCCCCTCCTCAGCAACCGCACTTAGGGATGTGGATTCGAGAGCCCCTCCTCCCAGACACGGTGACCCAATGGGAGTAAGAAGTATTCATGTTTTGGGGAGAAGAGTCAGCAGAGCTCTTGAACTAGTTTTCATGCACTTATAAGTCATAGTGAAAGCTTCTCATTGATGCATAATCAATGAGAGACTATATACAGAGGAGGTGCTAGCAGACACTCCCACTGAGCCTAGATGTATACGGAGTATTCCACCTAGGATTTGAAATTATAATCAGGATCATTCACACAAGGATAAAATTGCCCAAGAATACATTTCTCACATTTCTGTGCCCTTAACATTAAGTGATGCAAGACTGCATTGGTATGGAGTGGAGGGGCACAGTCAGACCAGTGTACTCAAGCAAAGGGAGCATCCCCTGGAAGGGTCAGGGTGCTGGAGGGAGGAGAGACAGGAGATGTTGAAAGGTCCAGGAGAGAACTGGGAATTACAAGAGAAATGGGGGGTGGGAGGAGTAGGAGCTTAGAAGGAAGGGGCCTAACTCAACAGGTCTAGAATGTAAAATCTACAGCTATCATGGATAAATGCCTTGATCTGATCTGGTATTTACTCCAAAGAGAATAAATCTCTGAATAATCCCCTGGACAAAACAGGCCTCTACTACCTACAGAGACAACCTTGACATTCAAAGCTCATCACTGACCATCCCCACACCTGCCCTCCCGCCACCACCCTGCAACCATTTCTTGATGCACAACAAAGGCTGTCCATAAGGACAGGCCATGAATCGCTCCACAGCTGTCCAATGCCCAGCTATTGGGTTTTGCTTTCTGTCCCGCCTACCTTCTACTCAGCACTCTGCCCTCCCCCTTGCTTCCTCTTCCAGATGATCTGGAGACTCAAACACTTGTGTATAATATCATAGCTGACGATTTGAAGAAGCTCTTAATGTGGCCAGATCATCACAGAGGCAAGTCTGAGTAAACCAGCCCTTTTTTGGACTTTTCATTTTTAGGTAGACGGGTATTTACACACGTGGGAGCAAGTTTCACAAGAGCTCCCAGCAGATAATACATTTCTGCAAGCAGCCAACTCTGGCAAGCGGTGGAGAGGGGGGGCGAATCATGATTAATTGGGGTTACAGCACTTGTTTTAACTGCAGCAGGAACTCAGCAGACTCCATTTAGAGGCTTTTTCTGAAACTCCAGTGGATACTTCACAAATAACAATAAAATTGTTAATGGTAGGACAGACAGGGAGTAGGCTACACAGCTTTACTCCTTAAACAACCTCCATCTACCATGCTCAAGGATTCAAGCTGTTTTATGTAGCTGGCCGCTTTGCCTAAGCCTGCTGCAGAAAAGAGAATAAATTGTGATTGTGCGGAGTTGCTGTAGGAAGCAGGTTTCATTAGCCCGTTTAACAGATGCAGCATGGAAGGCCGGAGAAAGGAAGTGATTTAGGGTAAATCAGAGGTAGTGCCCGGAGTTCTCTCTAAGCTCCACCCCCCACCCCCGCAGCACTTCCCCCATCTCCCCAGCCCTTATCCTGCTTCTATGTCCAAAATATTTGTTCTCAATAGGGGCTAGAAAGATTCCATCTCTGGAGAACGGCAGGGCAGCTGTTTCTGATTATTCTGTCTAAGAGACGTACAAAACCAAAAGAGCATTTGGGTTGTAAAGTGATTTCTTTTCTCCCACTGGAAGCTATGTATATTCATTCACATGGAACGGGGCTGTACTTGGTGCCACTGTGATGACAGGGCCTAGAAGGACTGCACCAAATCAGGAAGATTAGGAATGGGAGAACCCAGGGGTGCGTAAACACTTAGGATGTCTGGTTGCTCCAGGTGGCCTCAGGGAATGACCTCAACCACCCCAGTTTGGAAATCTCAGTTGGACGCGTCATAGGACTGAGTTCCCTCTGACTGTACCTGCTTTTTATTACACAGGGTGTTTCATCAGGGTTCAGCTGAGTCCTTTCAAATTGCTGTGTCAGAAATCTCTGGCCATTTACTGCCCACCTCCAGCCCCAAGTGAAGGGTCAGATGAGCCAAATTATCCAGCAATAGCTTCCTTCTGCCCTTCACTTCAGAACGTGGTGATGCCCACAGAGAGATTACATTTCCTCCTATCTTCAGGAACTTTCCATAAGGTTTTTCAGTCACCAAATACTCTTCAAATAAAAATAAAGTAACCAAGAAATACATGTGTGCACACACAGACACACACTCATGTCCCACCATCATACTAAATGTGACATGACTATTCAATGGAGAATTGAGTTGGCTCAGAACAAATTTCCCCTCTTGCTTCACATTGAAAGTTGTTCTAAGCGCAGGATATAGAAGCAACAATGGTGAGTGGGATGGTCTCTCCTAGCAAACACACAAGGACATAAAGGCTGTCCGGATTAGTTCGGCAGAGGACAGACTCAAGGCCAAAGACGAAAAAAATAGAGTTATTATTCTGGATAGTTTCTCTTCATCCCCACTGGGATCAAGGAAAACTCCTAAAGCACTTAGACTTTCCATTACAGCCAAAAAGGAAGCACCAGGCAGTGAGAATCACTAGACAAAGGGCAATGCTGTACCCAAGGGCATGCTGTTAGTACACCACCAGGATCAGGTCAGAAGGGTCTGATGGGGAGACAGGGCTGAAAGACCAGGACTTCCATTCTGGCTCAGTCCTTTATACCACACATGGCTAAGGGTGAGGGCAGGTTACTTATCAGCAAACACATGCATGATCCTGGCTCAAGTTTGGCAGAGAGAGTCTTCAACAGAACCTTCCAAGATTCCATGGTGCATGCAGGGTCAGTCAAGTTTCTGCCATAGTTATTAACAAAGCCCTCCTCCCAATTCTAGCAGTTGGGAGGTGAAAGACACGGTTGGAAATGCCTGGGAAAATGCAATGCTGGGGCCGACCTGGAGGGCGATGGTGGGAGGCATGAAATCCACTGTTAATAGGTGCTTGTGGAGACAGGCAAAAGCAGAGCAAAGCAGACATGGTTATTTCCTCAAACAACCTACAAGGCAGAAATTCACGTGATGGTAGACCAGAAAGCCCTGATTAGAGCAAGATCTGCCTAAAATGAACAGGCTACTAGGTTCTTCTCAAACCCAGATTCTTTACCTGTAAAAAGAGAATGCTAATAATCTATAGGTGCCTACTTCATCACACTGCTCTGAAGGTCTGGTGAGAATACTCTTAAAGGAACAGCAGTGGTATCAAGAGCAAATGCTTCCCAGCACATACCCTGGGTCAGGCACAGCTAAAACATTTGACAAACTGAGGTCAGCAAAGGGCAAATATCTTAGGATTCACATGCAAGTTCTGTCAGAGCTACTCATCTCAGAGGCTGAGGCAGTCACAGACGACACAGAAATAAAGTTAAGTGAATGTGAGTTGCTGAAACTTTATGTATAGACACAAGTTAGTGGGCTGGATGTAGCCTGTTGACCAGCAGGGGCAACTCCTGCTTTCCATATGTTCCCTCATTGTTACCCTCGGAGGTTACACATCTGTGTATGCTCATTTCCCACCCGAGAGGAGTGAGGTCTAGCGAGGTTACCTGACTCAAGGTCACACACCTGGGATGTAATAACGGAGATTCAAATCAAATGTTTCATGTCCTTACACTTTCCCCTTTCTGTCATCACCTCTTCGAAATACTATGTGGGTAATGAGGAGTACTATCTCCTAAATAAAACTGAGATGATTATCAAAAGTATAAATAATAGAAATAATAGCCAGGATGCATGGCTATTATTTGGGGAAGGGGGTGATGGTGCTCCCCTAGGGAATCCTCCCAGTAGCCCAGTTCTGCGAGAGCTGCCTTATACTGACCTTCCTTTTTGTGGGTGGAGAAATTGAAGTTTAAGATGGAAGTAACTTGGACAAGGTCATAGAATTGGTCAGTATCAGAGTCATGGCTGAAACTTGAGGTCACACTGTATGGCTCCCCCCTTGTGGGACACCCCAGAAGGGAAGCTACACTTGCTCCCTTCCTTCCTTCACTTCTCTGAAAAGTATTGTTCTCTTCTAGAGTGTAGTTGCCAACTACTTTGGACATGTCCGCACCTGCACATTGACGTGGAGGCAAACAATCTCGCCCTAGGCCCTTGTCTAAAGGGGAGACTTTCTCTCATTTCCCCATTACAGCTATTCTTTCTCCAGCATTATTGCCTCTGTAACACAGATCTGGTGATTTCTGTGAATCTATGAGCCTCTTCTCTGCCCTGTAGTCAGCTAACTAAGAGTCTGGGGCCTGGAGGCCAGGGTGAGGCTCAGGTTGTTCATAATGGGATGGTCCAGCTATAGAAACACAGTCATCATGGAGTTGCCAAGACTTCCAAGCTCTTAGACATATCTGCTTCCTTTCCATAGATAGGCAGGGGTTGAGCTGGGAAGCAACACTGTTTACTGACTTTTTTTTAAACTTTTAAATGACCTTCAATGCTGACTAAATCAAAGATCTTTATCTTCATGGTATTTTAATATTTTTAATTTAGACACTGTGTTTTACAAAGTTGTCATAACAAGGTTTAGAAGAGGCATAGAATATTCCTGCCTCTAATCCCACCACCTTTGTTCCTTGATGCCTCTACCAGTGACCCCTGGTTCCCTCCCACTCCACAACCTGACTCCTTGACTGACCCATTTTGAATTGAATGGCTGTAGTTTGGGATATGTGCTTTCAGTAGCTTTGGGCCTAGTGGTATAGACACTTTGCCTACATGCTACAAATTAAACTCAAGGCCCTGGCCCCTGTGGTACTTCCAGAACTCTTCTTCTTGCCTGCGGTCTCCTTTCTCTCCTTCCTCAGCATTTTTCTTTCTGCAATCAAGCTGGCTAGATTTTCTGTCTTTGCTTTTTGGGTCACACCCAGTGGTGCTCAGGAAGTGCTCCTGGCTCTGTGCTCAGGAAATACTCCTGGAAGGTTGGGGGAACATTTGGGGTTCTAGGTATCAAACCTGTATCAGCAGCATGCAAGGCAAGTGCCCTTTCCTCTATACTACAGCTCTAGCAACTAGCTGGCTATTTTTATAAAGAAGAATTCATCACATGGAAAGAGGAAATTAGCACAATGGACCGAATACTTGTACTCACTCTCCTCCCAGAATTCCTCCATTGAGGTTCTAGCCCTCAATGTGACAGTATCTCAAGATGGCTTTTTGGGAGATTAGGTTCCAACAGAGCCATGAGGGGCAAAAGGCGCCCAAGCATTCATGTCCTAATAAGAGGAAGAAAAGATGCCAGGCACTTTTTTGCTTTAGGCATGCACCCAGGCAAAGCTTGGAGAGTGCACAAAGAGAAGGAGTCTGTACAAAGCCAGAAACCCAATCCTCACCAGAGTCCACTCTCAGGGACCTTGAACCTGAATTTCCTAGCCTCCAGAACTCAAGAACATAAATATCAGTTGCTTAGGCTACCCAGTCTATGGTATTTGTTACAGCAGCCCCAGCTAAGATGTTAAAAGAATGTACAGTATAAACAGAGCATAAAAGAGCAGCTTTTGATGGCTTTACAATCGACACTTGAGCTAAACCTTCCCAGGTTACCAAAGTTAGCATGGTGTTATTTCTCCTTCTGTGTACTTAAAACGATACATAGATACACAAAGAACTTTTTAGCTAAAACAAAAGTTCCCAGTGACCAAGATACTCAACAACCAAGCTTAACTTGAGAAAGAGCTATATTTGGGAGAAAAGAAAGTGGAGGGTATGGTTGTTTCATTTCTTTTCTTTTTTGTTGATTAGGGTTTTGTTCCCCTATCTACAAAGGCATTCAACCATCTGTCTACCTTCAACAGCAGGTACAGACTTTTTGTGTCTCTGTGTTTCTTCACTTTTTTTCCTGGCATCCAAGTGGTCTTGCCTCCCTTGGGAAAACAATAACTTAGGTGGGGGGGAGATGCAAGAAAGACCATGAGGCTCAATGAGAATCCTGGGTTTCAGAAGTAAAACAAAGGTTTCTTTTATTTCTCTGCAAAATCTTGACATCATGGTCTGTGGGGGAGTGAGGAAGAACCAGGAACTAGAGGGGATATTGTAGTTCTTGGGAGTGCCCATGGAGATCAGAAAGGCTGGAGCTCAGCCTTAAGTGCAGAGTCCCTTCCAGGCAGGTGGATGAAGCCTGCTGGATGTCACATCCCCACACTAACCAGAGAAACTCCATCAAAATGTGGCAGTAACTTGCTCCTTCCCAGGCCCAAAAGTCCCTCAAGAATGCTACCACAGAGGCTACTGAGATGCATGTTAGCAGGTAAAAAATACACCCTGAAGATGAAACCCAGGGATCAAGAGAGAGCATTAGGCTTACAAGAAGAACAAGCCAGGCACAGAGACCATGCAAATGATGGGCAGGGATCCAAGGGTGAGACCTCCCAGGAGAATGCCATAAAATGCACCCCAAGGTTATGTCAAAAAAGCATGTTTTTTAAGAAGTCACCCCCATCACCAGCATATTCTCAAGTGTCAGTGTTCATATGCAACTGCTGCGATCCAAATAAGTTTCAGAAAAGAAAGTCGAGGTAGCAGAGGAACCTGGGCTTGAGGATGCAATGCATTCTTGGAGCCCTTATCCAAAGAGCCTTAACAAAGCCCTGTACTGGCAGGTGACATCTCTGCTAGGAATCCTGTGAGGTCTCCATGACCACAGGATGGTCCAGACTCCTCTGTTCAGCATTCAACACCTCCAAATCCAACCCTACCTATCCAGGGACATGCCTCACTGCTCTTTGGCATGGTATGGCACAATATGGCGTGGTTTGCTATGGTATATGGTATGGCACGGTGTGATATGGGGTATAATATGTTGCTGTATGGTATGGTATATCTCCATATACCATATACAGAGATATACTGGACAGGACATATGGAGATATTACTGGTGCCCGCTCTAGCAAATAGGTGATCAACAGGAAGATAGTGATGGTATGGTATGTGGTATAGTATCGCACTGTATGGTATGGCATAGTGTGTATAATATGGTATGCTATGGAATGCACCACTTTTTCAGAACCTGGTCTATAAAGGTGCATCCATAAACCTGACCAGAAGGGGTTTATGAAGCACCTGGTGGAGCTGAGGCTGTGACTTAAGAGGCAGAGCACAATCCTAGGTCTGATCCCCAGTACCACATGGCCCGCTGAGGACTGTGGATGTGACCCTCCCCCCATAATTAATAACCGAAAAGAAGCACCTGCTCAATTTCTAGCCAAGGATTAGGCAAACGTTAGTTCCTTCCTTTTTCTATTTGTCAGTGAAGACTGAAACATCAGTTGGCTGGATAAACACGAGCTGAAGGTTTCTCCCAAGAGAACAGAGTTAAGAGGACCCATCTAAGAAGCTTCTTAGCGGGAATGGACTCTGAGCAGATCTTTATGTTCCAGAACAGGAGGGCTGGAACACCATTAACTGAATCGCCTCCTTTCAAGACTGATGCATTTGATAGTCCCAGCGGTTTGGGCCTCCTATTTGGCGAGGCAATCTCAGCCTTGTTTGCTCTTCTTTCAACACTTTCCTAAGACACTTTCATTTTGAAAGACATCAAACAGGCAAACACAATCAGGCCACCGTCTCAGCAGAGGGAATCTAGTTTATAGCCTGTGTGGAGAAATCCAGCGGGATGCTGGGTTAAGAAGACAAGATAAAGGCCACAGAACAGATGAATCTGGGTTTACAGTTTACACTATTTGTTGATGAAAGTAAAGTCTTCCCCCACACGCACATAAGGTCCACTGTGGAGAGAGTTCCTTTTTTACATAAGTGAACATAATCCCCTGTTTATTAACATTAAACTTGACATTTATAGCCCAAGTGCTTTACCAGCATTAACCAATAATCCTCAGCGCATTCCTTTGGGGAGTTCAACGTAAGGCTCTGAGATGCTCAATGAGCTGTCTTGTTACACCAAAACCCAGCAGACAACCCTGCTCACAGCACCTCCCATGGGCGTGCACTTCCTGGGGCCTCAGCCAGCAATGCATAGAAAGGACACAAGAAGCACAAAACAGGGTGGACAGGGTCACCCTGAGCCAGAGATTGGGGGCAGTGCCAGAAAGGTTCTGCTGTTGGTGTGGAAGGCACATGGCTATTTCCACTTGGAACTGAGGCTTGGGAAGCACCTTTCCTCCTAGGGAAGACAGGTCAGGAGTACCTGAAATGCCTATTAGGCATCTGAGTGACAACCCAAGTCAGCACCATGTGACTAGGGCAGTGGGAATGAGGCAAAGAGGCAGCTCACACCCTGTAAAGCTTCCTGAGGGGCACCAAGGGCCCCCTCCCAATATAGTACAGGAAGGGGACGTGTGACTCACTAGAGACTGAGGCAGCTAGAGGCCCTGGAAGGCAGCAGGGAACCCTTGCCCTAGCAAAGTCACAAAGAAGGACTTTGGGGGTTGCCAGAGCCTCTGGAGCCAGCCAAGGGCTGTTCAAGATGCTTGGAAAAGAGGAAAGTGAGTTTCATCCTGACCCAGACAATAGCCAGCGTTGTGTAGGGTCAGCCTTCTGCTTAAATAAATGGAAAATAGCTCTATTTCCATTATGTACTTAGCTATTTTCTGCTTAATTTTATTGTCTTCATAAAACTTCAAGTTAGAAGGCTCCCCCAGCACTGTTATACAGAAAAAAAATTTCAGTTGAGTGTATCTCCTCTGAACACTGCAGTGAGGAATTCAGTGCCTAGTATTGGCCAGCTCTGCTCAGCAGTAACCCTCAGAGTTCAGCCCTAGATAAGATGTTTCCAAGCCTGGACACTGCATCTGAGCACCTGGTCTATGCCAGGCCCACCACCAGCTGTATTCGCAGGTACTGTTCCACTCAGCATTCCCAACACTCACATCAGCAAGGCTTGATCATCCTTCTCATGGAGTGAACAAAAACTGAGACCCAATAAATTCCTTTACCCATAGCCCAGAATGAGTCCAACCCAGATTTAAGGACAAAATGCCCTTCTCACCAGGTTATGTTTTCCTTTTTTCAGTTGTGTGATTATGTATGGTGATGACCACATACATATTAATGCACATGGTACCAGCAGCAGGCAACTGACCAGACCCCGTAGGTCCAGCCTGATGGCCTGGCAAGCGTCCCTCACCTCAGTTCGTCAGAGATGATTCACCAGCTCCCTCTCCATCATCTCTGCACTTCATTTCTCCCGCCCCCAGCTCCTCACCATCTGGACAGAGATATGATCGCACGAACAATCAGAGATCAATTACCAGGGTGGGTAAATAAGTGCTAAACGCTGCAAAAATTTATGACATATGCCTTATTAGTAATAATCTTCAGAACAATTATCTTCTTCTTCCTGAAGTACCCACAGAGACCTTAACAGTTTACCGAGAGAAATTCTCATTCTATCCAAAAATTGAACAGACAAAACACCAAACCACACAGAAAGAGCTCTAGACCCTGGCTACCTACAAACTGAATAATCCCGGTCCTGTGACTCAACTCTCTTGGGATTTAGTTCTTTCCAATGAAGAATAGAATCACTTTCAAAGACAACTTCACAGTGTTCTTATGAGGGTCAAATTAAACAAGGATTATGATACGTCCAACAATGAGACAATTATATGGTATGGCCCATGTCAGACATTGCTGTTCTCATTGACAATTGAAAAAAACCAAGACCAGCAGCAAAACTAGGACTTTATAAAGTGCAGATCTTCAGAGTCCAGGCACCAACATTCTTGACATCACACAGTTTATCAGAGCCAGGAGGACCCTCACAAGAGAAACTGGTATCATGCCTCACTGATCTGGGGACACACTCTGAAGCTGAAGTCATACCACAGAGGCCAGTGGACAAGGTGACCCACAGGTACTTTATTTACATCTCTATGTAAAGACAAACTTTGGGGCTGCATAGATAGTACAATCAATATTCCCTGATATCCCATATGATCCTCTAAGCAATTTCAGGAATGAATCCTGAGTACAGAGCCAGAAATAAGCCCCAAAACAAAAGAAAATGAAAAATGTTTGTATTGCAATCCACAATGTGGAAGAGGAGGAGGAGGAGAAGGAGGAGGAGGAGTAGAGGAGGAGAAGGAAGATAAGAGAAGGAGGAGGAGGAAGAGGAAAAGGAAGAGAAAGAGAAGGAGAAGGAGAAGGAGGAGGAGGAAAAGGAGAAGGAGAAGAAGAAGAAGAAGAAGAAGAAGATGATGATGATGATGATGATGATGATGATGATGATGATGTTGATAATGATGATGATCTTCCATAGAGGCAGACTGAGGGAGGGAAGGGAATCTAAGACATTGGTGGTGGGAAATGTGGACTGGTGGGTGATGGAACACTGTATGACTGAAACCCAATCATGAACATCTTTGTAATTGTATATCTTATGGTAATATAATAAAATTTAAAGAAAGAGAAATTGAACCAAGATTTAAGGATCATAAGATTTTACTCAAAACCTAGATTTCCTTCTTAAAATTTTAGATTTTTAGAATCTTTTCCCATATGGAGTAATTACCTCAGGATGACAATTGCCTGAGCTGCCCTTCCGTGTGTGTTTGTGTGTGTGTGAGTGAGTGTGTGTGTATGTATACTTGTGTGTGTTTTTAGTCTTGGTCACAGACCTCTGGGTCCCTATTTAAGTATTTCTCCAACCTAAACACCTTTGACCATTATTCTTGCATAACTGTTTTCTTGCAGATTTCCATAGAAAGGTGAATCCTTGTCCCTACTTCCCTATGTGCCCTTCCTACCTGGTCTGCAGGCACTGTAGTAGGCAACCCTTGGCCTGAAGACAAGAAAATCCTGGAACATTGGAAGGCAGGACTGTAGGAGGAGCCACAAGTGGTGACTGAAAAGACAATGTAGGGAGCATGTGAGGACTCTGAAGAAACTGCCTGGCTGGAGTGGGGAGAAGGGGCGGGTGTGCAGATGTGCACAGGGAGAGGTGATAACTGGGAAGAAATCTGAATCCCAAAATGAGGCTATATTACAGAGAGAGGATCTTGAGCAAATGAAATGACAGCAGGGGACCAGAGGGCATGGAAACACAACTCGGAGACAGAGAGGAAATAGAGAGGCTGATGGCTGAGAACTGGGAGGAAAAATAAATAGCACATTCCTCCATTCCCAAAAATGCTACTGAGCACCACTGTATGCCAGGCACAGTTCCCCAGGAAGACAGCAGGGAACAGAACCAGATAAAACCCCTGATATCATGGCACACAGCGTTGAGTTGGGAGGAATTCTGTTCGCTCTGAGACATCCATTCAAGACTCTATCTCAATAGCTAAGAGCCCTGAGTTGGAGTTAGTCAGCAACAGAAGACAGACACATGGTGGCTTACACTGCTGTAGAGGAAGAGAGGGAGGAAGGAAGTAGGGTTAGAAATGACCTACCTGCCTCGGTTTGGTCCAAGCAAGCACAAAACAACTCAGAGCCCAACGAATTCACCCTCTAAGACACTAGATGAACTGCAGAATCACAGCAGACATCAGGGCCTGACATTCTGGTGACCCATTTTTCCCGTCTTCTCACATTGTATGTACTCATACATAAGGGCTAGATTCTGCTGATCCTCAATTCTAGTGAGGTGTGGGCACACATGCACATATATACACATACATAAACATACATACAGGAACCACAAATGCACCCGTATACACCTTCTTAAAAGCTCTTTCAAGAGTCACCTTGACAAGATAATCTCTTGAAAGGAGTTCTTTGAATCTGGGAATTAAGGGAAGCACAAGAGCAAAGCTTATGGCAATTCACAATTCTTTTAATTCTGTTGGTAGAGAAGATGGATATTTATGGGGGGCAAATAAGGAAACTTGACTGACTATTCCAAGTAAAGCGGAAGGATGCTAAAAGCTTTCTGTCACTAAGCAATGGGCCTGGGACATGCAGAGAGGAGAAATGCTCCTAGTATTTCTGCCCCGGAATGCAATTCATTTCTTTACCTTTTATGCACACCAGCTTCTAGGAATCACTTTGCAACTGAAATGGGCAAATAGAGAAGCAGCAGTTGGTCTGAGCTGGTGACATGGAAAAAGAAAACGTAACTTGGGCAGAGAGAGTAAGGGAAGTAAATAAGAATGTACTGGAGGTTAATGCATTCAAAAAATATTTATTGTGGCACCGGGCCAGACCTGAAGGCTCCTGGGATATATAGCTAAGAGTCAGAACCTCTATGGTGGAAGCCTGATGGAGAAGGTTAAGGAGGACAGAGACATATGGAGAAGCATTAGGGGGAACACGGGGAAGGACGACTTACAGGTGAATAAACAGGGAAGTGTTCTGGAGGAAAGTCTACAATACGTATTTATAGGAGAGTTAGAATCAATGGAGAGAGGTGTGTGTGTGTTTTATAACAGAAAGATCTATCTGAGTGAACATGAACTCTCATTCTTGCACATGATCTTGTGAAAATTAATTAAATTTTAAGTTTCTGTTTTCTCATACATAAAAACAGGGTGAACTGGGTCTGGAAAATAGTTCAAAAGGTTAAAGCACTTGCCTGGAAGAGGGAGGCTCCAAGCTTGCTTCCTGGCATTGCATGGTTCCTAAGCATTACCAGGGTGGCCGCAGTACTGCTGAGTCCCAACAGCACTGGACAAAAAGTATCCCGAGGTCCCTGAGCACTGTTTAATAGAGTCCCCTCCCCTCAAATGAGGGCAAACCTCAGAGAGGTTATATTGTTGTAATTTTAAGATTATTTTATTCGGGGAGGCTGTCCTTTTTCTAAGGGAACAGTTGGTATCTCCAGAAAGAGAAAAAGATAAAGGAGAGAAATAGCCAAAAATAAAGGACGTTTATGTCAATAAGGTCAAAGGCAGAACTGAAGCAAGAGTCCAGGGGTTAAGGCCATCCCCGGTTTGAGCCCTGGCGCTTCATATGGTTCCCCTGAGCACTGTCAAGAGCAATTCTCTGAGCACAAACCCAGGAGTAAGCCCCTGTACACTTCCAAGTGTGGCGACCAAACAAAAAATAAATTTTAAAAGAATGTGGAAATGTGGAATGTGTGCCCCAGGGCAGAGTGCTATAAAGGAGAGATTGTGTACCCATAGTTGGGATGCAGGTGAGCCCAGTGAGAAGCACTTGGAGAGACTATGAAGATTAAATGACATACTCTGTTGCGGGGACACATGACCAGTCCTGAGACCCAGCAGGGCTCTGCTCACTGTGCTCCTTCACTGTGCTCCCTGCCGCCTGGGAGAAGTCGAGCTCTTGATTCTCTTGTAAATCAGACTAAAGCACTGGAGCATTTCCAAAAATGCCTCTCCTCCTTTTCCTCCTGCCTCATTCGCTCATAGAAGAGACACAACCACCAAGACGCATTAGGGGAATTATGTCTCTTTCCAACTTTTCTTAAGAAAGAGTTGAGGACTAGGGAGACACTTCCAAGAGGTGAAGTACACATCTTGCAGGCGCAAGGTCCCAAGTCTGATGCCTGGAAACACATGACTCCACAGCACCACCAGGTGGAGCCCTGGAGGCCCCCAGCCTGGGGCCCTGGTGGTTCCCAAAGGTGTAGGGCTGGAGTCATTCCTGCAAGCTCGGAAGTTTAGATCTGAGTGTCCAGTGGAGAGTCTCCATCTCTGGGCCTCAAGGCCCTGCTTCCACATCAGAGTCCAGATCATGAGTTTTTGTGGAATCTACTTCGTCTGGTGAAGTCTCTCATATTTCTTGACTCTTCCGTGGATGCCACTGGAAGATTTCCAATGTGATATCCAAATTCTTCATTTACCTCCAGACTTGTGAGGACTGTTCAAATCCACACCTAGTGCTCTACTACTGAGCCACATCCTGGCCCCTCCCCTGGGGGGACTTTTCAGTGCACCTCCCCCCCACCTTTAATGTAAGCAAGCCCATGAGGGAGACACATGCTCTTGGATCGGGCAGGGAAGCAGAGCAGCTTCTTTGAAGACTACAGATGACGCCAAGCCAAGAGTTATCATCCCAAGCTATTTGTGTTTCTTGTAATAACGCCCCTAATGATTCAATTAGCATTGATTCTTCAGAGGCAACAATATTTTCTGACTGATCCAGCAATTTAGCGTTCACTGTTGATTGATACAATTCCTGTGAGTAATAAAGCCGTTTCAAAGAAATTTGTTTAATTCTTCACAAATCACTTTTTGAAAACATTTTCATTTTAACTGGATCTCCATTTTCTATTTTTACCCCCTGCCACTGAAATCACAGCACCCTTTTCTCTGGGATTCTCATTAGGCCGCTGCTACATTGGTCACCCCATGGCCAGACACTCCCCGCCCTTTCCACAGATGCTGGGGCGCTCCAGCCAGAGGAAAGATGGCACATGATTACTGTGTCTCAGTCCTGGTACCCACACACAGGCACTGAAGTGGGCAAGAACCACAGAAGCGGGAGTTCTGAAACCCTGTCCTGGTAGGAGAGTTAAAATTGGAAATAGGGCTGGATGTGTAGGGGCAGAGTGGGAGGATGGTGGGGAGAGGGACAGTCTAATAGAGAGACGGGGAGGAAAATGGACTATCGGCTTCAAATCTGCTGCCAGTTAGCAACTGGGCTTCCTAGGAAAAAATCAAAAAGCATTTTGGATTGTGAGAAACCCCTAAGATACAAGGACTCAATCTGTGACCTCAGGGACTGGACCAAAGGCTGAGCATCTGGCAACTAAGTCATGCCCTGGCATGCTCTGGTGTATCTCTCTATGCCTCTCCCCAAGCCCAAATCCTCAGCTATAGTCTCCTCTAGATGAACTCTACCCAGGTCAAGGCATGTGTGGAAGGAGAATCTCAAGGGCTGGAGAAGTGCTGATGTCCCCAGCAAGCTGTCATCGAGGTGACTAGCCTACCACACAGAAGCCAAAGGGCCCAGGTGGATGGAACCCAACTGGGGTGGTAGGTAGGAAACTTACCCTACAATAATTCTTACTCCCATTTCTGGACCAATTTTTTTTGGCCACACCCAGCGATGGTCAGGGGTCACTCCTGGCTCTGCACTCAGGAATTACTCCTGGCGGTACTTGGGGACCATATGGGATGCCACATGCAAGGCAAACGCCCTACCCACTCTGCTATTGATCTGGCCCCCTGGACCAATGCTTGGGCCTACACCAGGGGTCTCATCATAGCTCCTTTCTCCAACCAGTTCTCTTTCCCCAATAGCAATAGCTACCAAAACAATAGCCATGCTATTGTAATAGAACCAGAAGAGATGCTATTCTTTTCAAATTCCTACATGACAAGCGTGACACAGCCTAATGAACACACACACACACGCACACACACACACACATACACATATATGAACTCTAGCCTACCACACAGAAGTTCATATAAATATGAGCATTCTTATGTATATGTGAACTCTTTAGCTTGTAACACACTTTCACATATATGTCACTGTCACTGTCTTCCCGTTCATCATAGATTTGCTCGAGCGGGCACCAGTAACATCTCCATATGTCCTGTCTCATGCAAGTAGAGCCCAAGGGTACCTGCTTCCTCCAGGAACATAAAGAGCCTCAAACCATTCCATCAGGTCATGGGAATGAGGTCTATACTTGTTACTGGTATTTGGCATATCAAATACGACACGGGTAGCTTGCCAGGCTCTGCCGTGCAGGTAGCATACTCTTGTAGTCATCTTAAAATCCAGCATTTATTGATAAACCCGGCGTGGCCGCTTGCAGCCGCATGAGCCGAGCTGTGATAGGCTGGTCTGCTGGGTGGAGTTCTGACGAGGGGTAAGTCCGATGTGGAAAATGGAGGCCCCTCATGGAGTGGGGGTCGTCTGGCTTGTTGTGAGGCTCTGCTGGGGTGGCGGGCCAGGGCTAGAACCTGCCATCCCTCCGGGGCACCTCATTTATATATTTATATATAAATATATAAAAATATGTATAGAAATAAATATATATAAATAAATATATATATAAAATCATTCCCTCCTCAAAACCTACTTGTCAGATGAGGCAATTAAGGTTTAAGGTGGGAAAGCAATTCGATCAAAGATTTAATATGCTGATGAGTTAAACTAAGCAAAAGTAAAACACCCTGGCATCTCAACAAGGTTACAGAGCTCAGTGTCTCTGGAGTATGGATCTGTAACTTGGCCTTTGCAGACCCTATCAGAGTAGCCTGTCAATTCCAATTCACACAGCAGCCAGACTTCCTCCCTGCAACTTTTCTACACAATTCAATGTGATTTGGGGGAAATACCATTAGAGCAACCCATTTTCAAACCTTTCTTCCTTCACCACATTCATCAGAAAACAGATTATGGAAAACTTGTAGGTCTTCCACCTAGAAATCAGACCCAAGAAGGTAAGGGTGAGTGGAGACATATTTTGACCATGATCCAGTTTCTTTCTAAATTCAGTAAAACATATCAAACCATCAAGTAATTTGGTCCTGTGCCATGATTTCTGTGAAAAGACTATGTCAAAATCAGCTACTCCTTTTTGAACTAAATTTCTTGCTTTGCATATGCACCACATTTACTGAAAAATAAAGGCAACTCTGCTTCTCGTGCAAAGTTTCCCAGTCTGCATGCATGAACCTGGCTCCTGAAACCTGATTCTGTCAGCTCTGATGATGAAACGAGAACGAAGAGCATCTGGAGGCAGCAGTATTGATTTGGCTTCTAAAGAAAAATGTAAAAAATACATGGACAGAAGCAGCATTCAAAGCTGCATTTATTAATTTTAGGTTTTCAAGATTAAAACCATCATTGTCACTTTTAAGCCACTTAAAATAACTTGGGTTAAGTACAAGAGTAGAGTTTGGCCAAGCAGAGGGAAGCACTGTAATGTCTTAATTTAGACTGACAGTGAGTTTGTTAATTAGTGTTCTATTCAATGCCCCTTCCTGAAGCTTTTCTGAGCATAAAAACAGTGCAGTTGGCTCATCTGGAAGCTTGGGCGGATACATGAATGAAGACAGGGTGAGTGGGTTTAAATGTATCCAGTTCTTCCTCAGGTCATGTCTTCATAGAGAAACATGATTGAAAAGGAGCTTCCAAAGAAGGAAGGCCCATGCTGCATTCACGGTTGGAAATATCTCAGAGTAACCTTTGAGAACTAGGAATCAGGACTTAACATCTTCTTAGAGATGCAACACAAACTTCTGGAAAGCTTCTGTATTTGAAAGGCGCCTTTCAAGAAATAATGTGGCCAAGCTAGAGTAACTGAAGTTTACTGTTTCCTTTCTAGCAAACGATAATAACCAAAAGCAGCATTTATGTCCCATTGGGTCATTGTGGTCTCTTTGTTCTCAGCTCCACCAAACATTAGGTCATCTCCTGGGCCTCAATGGAATGGCTGGTTCAGAGACTTCTCTGGTGATGACATCCAAACAAAACGGAAAAAGTAAATCTTCAACCTCATCCCCTAAGCCACGCAACTCAAGAGAGATGGGTAAAAGAGGAAGTGACCTGATAGGTGTCTTTTGTCTTAACATATAAAACAAATATCTGATCCGGAAAGCCATGCATTCACTGACTCCAGACCTTGGAATTAAAGATGTCCCATAAGGTAACCGTGTGGCAGGAACTGGTCTTCCTCAACCCTTTCTGCTACTGAAATTGCCATATGCCCCAAGCAACCACTATACAAACAAACCAAAATACTGACAAATTAACACAGGAAGACTGGGATGTGGTCATCCACCAGAGCTCAAATCCGAAGAACAAGAGTATCCCAAGGATTTGCAGTATTCTCATCACGTTGGATATTTAGCATCAGGAAACACCCAGAAAACTAACTTCAAGATTCCAGGGAAGGAAGGAAGTTTGGTTGTCTGGAATCTTCAGCACAAATGGAAGCCTCCTGCTGCAGGGGTGAAGTCACAGCAGTCTAGTGCGGGCAGAGCACCGCTCCCCTCCATTTCTCCAGAGGACAACTTGGTTCACTTCAACTATCAGCTCATGAGGTTGCTGGGCACACTCAAGAATCAAAGGCTGTGGTTACCATGGTGACTGCTTTTGTGATGGAATCTAACTTTGTATCTGAACTCTTGTACATTGCTAGGGTATACTGGAAGAACTGCACTCAATGGTGACTCAGAATAAAAATATATATAGAACTGAAACCGGCCCAGCAATCTGAGTTAAGCCCAAGAACAACAACAAAGACCCTGGCTATGAAATGAAAAAACAAAGCCTATAATCTTTCTATTTTCTATCAGTCTTAAGAAAATTCAACTTTAAGACCAAACAATGTTAGTGACTTTCTGTTACTACAGATCTTTTCTTTTCCAATAGATCACTCACCAACTTTTGACTGGTGTTACTCCACAGCTGAATGAGGTGTTCTATTTAGATAGAGGGACTTCTGTCCATCACTTAAGTATGATCTATTGGTGAAAACCAAAGAATCATTCCCTAAGGCCTAGCTATTCAATGTGTGTCCTATGGATCAGTCATGTTGACATCACTCAGGAGCTTGCTAGAAATGAGAACTATAGGCCCCACCTCAAACCTGCTGAAACAGAATCTTGATTGTATCAAAATCCCTAGATAATTCATATGCAAATTCAAGTTTGAGAAGCACTAGCTGAAGAGCTTCTTAGGATATTCTCCTTCTCTGGAATTACCTTTCTCTGAAAATCCTTGGGGTTGGGATAGAATGGAAGTTATGCTACAACAGTATGTATGCCTTTGGTACCACAGTCCTGACTCAGAGGTCAAATAGAAAGGCTTCTTAGCCTTTCCATGCCTTGGTGTTCTCATCTGCAAGACTGGGAGACAAGTAACTCCTACCTCACAGGGTACTAGGAGCATCAAATTAGTGTTTGTGCATAAATGTGTGTATCAATGGATGGATATGATTTTGCATGTATATGAGTATGCACGCTCATGTGTACTTAAAGAACCTAGAACAGGATGTACAAAGGAAACACTATATAAGTTAAGAAGAGACATGGGTTGATCTGAAGAATGCACCCAGCAGTGACTTCTGTATTTCTGCCCGATGCAGAACTTTCTTAACCAGTCATTTCTTTGCCCCATCCACAATGTGATACAGTCTTGATCTGCCCACTGTTCCCAAGGACCATAGTGAGAATCCTGGGGGATGGGGGGGGTACGTTATCTGCTCTAAGCTCTCAGTTACCTTCCGTCGCCTAGAGATGGCTTGTTGAGGCTGTATGTGTTGGCCCTCCAAGGAATGAACAACCTCATTGTGGTGGTGGGATATGGGGATTGATGGGGGAAAGCTTCAAAAATAAGCTAGTAATTTAAATAGCTCTAACCCATGATTTTCTGGGTGAAACAATTAGTTGTGAGTTGCTCCAACTCTTGGCATCCTCATGCTGCAATGCTGAGGTTGGTGCAGTGCCCAGCTGCTGAGCTGGGTGCAAAGGCGAAAAAAAAAAAAAAAAAATCCATGCTGGACCCTAGCCATTAATGCTTTCCTGATTTGGTAGCTTCAGATGTGAGCTTGTCATCGGAGAACCACCAAGTTAATTATGACTTTCTGTGGCATCCAGATTCTGAGCATATGGGGGAAATAAGAGAATAGGATGGGAGCTCCGTCCTGTGGACAGAATTTCATCTCCTTGTTTTTCCTTGAAGCCTGGCTAGAGAGATGGGGAGAGCATCCCAGCAGAGAAGCAAATGTAGTGAGTGACAGCAAGAAATGGAAAAATAGATTTGAGGAAAACGAATACTGTTGCTATAGTCCTTCTCCAGGAAAAGAGCCTGTCCAATCCCGTGAAGACTACAGGCCCACAATATGGATACCAGAAAGCTGTCTTTGCAGAACTTAGTCACGGCAGAGCAGCAAAGCGTACGTGGTAGCTATCAATTATGACTGCCAGCCAGCCAGCATCCCTGCCACTTCTATTGTTTTGCATAAACCAAAGCTTTGGGTGAGGATTGACTCCTCCCTGTCCTCCACCTCCTGCCAATCTACACTCTGTTACTTTTTAATTGAAATGGTTGAGCTATGTAGGTCAGCTCATTTTGAATTCTCAAGGGCAGACCACTGCATTACAAGCAGGATGGCACATACAATGCTGTTCTCTAAACTGAATTTCATGTTCTAAAGTACACACACAGAAAAATTTCCTGTGAAAGTACCAATGTGAAAACAAAGCCAAACACTAAAGATCTGTGTTCGTTAGCTGCCCCTGATCATCTGCCAGGCTCAAGTGTTTGAAGATGCATGTCTTCAAAGGAACATGCTGGGAAGCCTGTATTGGCTGCCCAATTGGCACAGCCCTTTGTCAGATTCTCTGATGCCTACACCCTAGTTTTGTTGTCTAGGGATTTTTGTTTGTTTGGGGATCACACGTCATGTCATTTACAGGCTATTCCCAATTCTGTATTCAGGGGTCACACTTGGCAATGCTCCAGGGACTGTGTGCTCTGCTCTGTTGGGTTATTTCTCTGGCCCTGCACTCTACTTTTCAAGGCAAATATAAAGTGATCCCTCTTGCCCTCAGATTTCCAACTAGGATGGGTGTGGCCATCAATTTGACCACAGCTCCACTTTCCTTCCTCCCAAGAGCCAGAAGTAAGTCAGCTATTATATATAATTTTTGCATGCTGAAAACATTTGTTCAGTGACAAAAGACACATATAATTTAACAGGTGCAGAAAGAACTAATGGGAAGGAGAGACAAATCTTAACAGTCCAAGCTTCTAGCATTCCAAAAGCAAACAAGACCGACACAGGCTGCTAGACAAATGATTTATTTGAAAGCTCTGCATTGTCCAACCACCAGAATCCTCTCTGCCAGTGACCCAAAGACTCAGTTAATTTATGCTCAAAAAAGTTGAAGGAAATATTGATAAACTGCCGAAGAAGCACTGGAATAATGTCAGGTTGTATTCAGTCAGATGTAAAGTGTTAGAAAGGGGAAATGAGTGTAATGAGCAACCTAGTGGCCTTAATTGGAATTAGAGTTAATCTCCTTAGATCTGAACCCAGATCCAGCTTAATAGGTAAGTAGCTTGGATTAAAATTAAGAAAAAGAACCTTTGGAAACTCACTTTTGGTAAAAGCCCTTCTAGAATATGAGAACAATTTGAAGGGTTCTCCAAATCCATTCTTAGTGCTGTGGGAGGGGAACAGGAACAAAGCCCTATTCTTACAGCAAGCTTTCTCTCCTTTCTGCCATCAGACCATCTTTATGTGATGCTCAGAGTGAGAGGTTAGATGTCAAAGTTCTTTCCAAGCCCAAGTATCTATCTCTCAATCTTTGCATGAGGCCTTAGGAGAGTCAGCTGTATTTGAGAATAAAATGAAGAGCAAAATGGTTTAATGGCACAAATAAGTACTGTATCACTGTCTTCCAGTTCATCATCAATTTGCTCTAGCGGGCACCAGTAACATCTCCATATGTCCTGTCTCATGCTAGTAGAGCCCAAGGGCATCTGCTTGCTCCAGGAACATAAAGAGCCTCAAACCATTCCATCAGATTATGGCAATGAAGTCTATAATTATTATTGGCTTTTGACATATCAAACACAACACGGGTAGCTTGCCAGGTTCTGCCGTGTGGATGACATACTCTTGTAGTCACCTCAGATCTCCAGCATTTATTGATGAACCGTGTGGCTGCAAGCAGCCGCATGAGCCAGGCTGTGATCAGCTCTTCTGTTGGGTGGAGTTTTGACGAGGGGGGAGTCCGGATGTGGAAAATGGCGACCCTCGTGGAGTAGGGGGTCGTCTGGCTTCTTGCGAGGCTCTGCTGAAGTGGCAGGCCAGGGCTAGAACCCGCCATCCCTCCCGGGCACCTTGTGAGCGGCTAGGTACAGGGAGAGCCGGTAGCAGCTCTGCCCCATGTCTGTGAGTCTCTGAATCAGCATACCTGGGCCGGTATATGCTAGGTAAAATTACCCTTCATTTTGAGTTCAAACAAAAACTAAAACTCCCAAGGCTTAATTAGTATCAAAGGTATAGAATGCTAAATAATCTGAAATAAGTTTCTCAAACACTCACTGACCAAATAAAGGGACAAACTATGCTGAAGACTTAATAAAAGATATTAGATTGTAAGCTTTTAAGTAGCAGAATTTGCTCACCAACATATGCCAGCACCTCTCACAAGGTCTGGCACTGACACTCTCCACATTTATTTGCTTAGTGTGTCAATGAACTAAGACTACCATTTCATGATGCCTATTCAAAGGAATTTAAAACGACCACAAGATGGGTCCTGAGGACATGGTAATAGATCTTTGAGAACAAAGAAATTCAAGGCGGCAGATTGTTGACAAAATAAAAATTCAATACATGAATTAACATGCTTCTATATTCATCAAGAGAGTTCTGATAAAAAATAAATAGTTGTTGGATATAGATACCAAATCTTTATTTTTCCCTTGGAATCCTTTAGTCCTTTTATTTTTTAAAATTTTTTTTCCAAATCTTTATTTTTTAAAAAATAAAATGCCAGTTCTTCAATGAAAGTAGCCTGACCTTCTTTGAGAAGTATATAATTTCAGGATTGGGTCTGGAAAAACTGAAAATGACCTGATAATATCTTGTGATCTGGAAAGCTCTTGAGAAAGTATAATGACATATTGGGGTTTGGGATTTGTTTCTGTTTTTAGATTTGGAGGAAAGGGCTCCCATGCTGAGCTCCAGAAGCCCTGGGAGGCCCCACCGAAGGGCCAGGCCATTGGGTCAGTGAGAGAGTCTGAAGATGTAGGCAATCAAACCTGGGCTGAACACAGGCTAGGCAAGTGTCTTAACTGCTGTTCTATCTCCTGGCCCAAAGACAGTGACACATTGAAGGGTAGAGAAGGTAATCTACAAGAGTGACTAATTGCAGTTGCCAAAGCTAGACATATTCGATCAACACAATAAGTAATGTAAGCATGAGTTACAGCCAACAAGATGAAATAAGCATGATATGATGTGTATTAAGGGTGTATGACAGAAAGAATGGAGAAGACGGGGTAGTGCTTCCTAAGTGACGCCTAATGAACATAGAGAGAAAGAAGATAGCAGAAAGATGGATAGGAAGACAGCACAGAAGTAAGCGTTGTAGGCAAAAGCCATGATGAAGAAAATTTTTCAAAAGAAGTTGAATATTTAATAGTGTTAAATCATCTGCCTTCAGGATATTTATTAATTAAAAAATGGTGAAATACAGTTTCCCAGTAAAGATGCTAAATGGTTATTATGTTCACTAAGCAATGAAGGCTAACGGCACCAAGAAAAGATGGCGCATCCTCATCTGGCCCTTGAGGACAAAATCCTGGATGACACTGGTTACCCTGTGATATTCAGGACTGACGTGGTGCATTCAGCATATGGAAATGCAGAACCTTAATATACTCATAAGGACATGTCAAGATAAACCCAGATTAAGTGGCAGTCTACAAAATAACCTGTACTCTTGGAAAGTATCAAAAGCTAACAAAAGAGGGGACAGTAATGAACCCTCACAGACTGCTGAAGTCTTAAGAGACTTGATGACCAAACGCTGCAAGATCTTGAATCAGGCCCTGGACGGGGACATGGATACAAGTCAGGAAAAATACTAGGCAAAATCAAAGTAAGTTTCTTCCCCCTTTAGTTTTGGTATGTTTTGCATTCCAAGTTGTCCTCAGGGCTTACTCTTGACTGTGCTCAGAGATCACTGATGACTGATGGGCCTGTGGGAATGCTCCACTAATTTTTAACTTTTCTGTAAGCTTAAAATGATCTGAAAACAAAATTTTAAGACGAAAGTCAAAGGATCCCCATAGTCATCACTAAACAGATTTTTAAGTGGTCTTTCTGTGACATACATTACATAGAATCAGTATGTTTAACACCTGAGATTAATACCACGCTGTATGTTAATTATGAATCAGGAAAAAAAAATCAAAAGATGTCTCTATAATTTCAAAAGGTATACTTTTAAGCTCATGATCTCTCCAGAAATTGGTAACTGTGAAGAGTTAAATTTTCTGGCAAGGGCCCTCATTCTGAATAGCACTGTGTTAGACTGTTCATAACTTACAGAAATAAATAAAAACACTCAATTATTCATGCCTGTTGAGCATTAGGCTCTAGCCTTTAGCCAATCGGTACATGCCCTGGCGTTGTAGACGAACAAGAAAATCATGAGATGATGATATGATCTCTTTTCCTCTGATTTTAGAGACAAAATCAAAACCTAACAGCATTTTTGACCTTGAGTACATCTGTTCTAAGCCTCAGTTTTCTCATAATTAAATTGTGAAAATCATGTGCCCAACCACCTTCAGAAAAATAAGCAGGAAAGATAAAATGAGATCAACCATGTGAAAAGGTTTTAAAAAAATCATGAAAGCATTATGCTATCATAATCCCATATTAGGATTCTCATGCAGAAATGGTCTCCTCATTGTTTTCAGACATAAATAGTTCAAGTGAGAAGCAGTTACCTAACTCATCCATTCCACCTTAGAAACTGTTTCCTGTTTGCTGAGCCCCTATATTGCTTATGACACTCACTTTACTTACTAGGCAAATATAAAAACAAATTCCATGCAGACTCTGGCTGGCTGGATTTTCAGCCTTGCAATGGGGTGCCACAAATGACAATTAATGATGACATAAAACAAGTGGAAACAGACACCTGCCAACCAAGTACCCACACTAGCAGATATTGGAAAAGTGAAAAGACATAAGCAAGTTTCTTTATCCCTTTATTTTTGGTATGTTTTGCATTCCCAGTTGTCCTCAAGGCTTACTCCAGGCTCTGTGCTCAGAGATCACGCCTGGTGGTGCTCAGGGACCACAAGGAATGCCGTGCTTCGGCTGCATGCAAGACAAACACCCCTACCCCCTGTACTACTGCTCCGGCACTCTTTTCCCCTTTGTGACCACAAAGTTGCTTTGTATATATTTGCACAAATCATTTGCCCTCCCAATGGAAAACCAGCAGGACAGTTCTACTGCTCAAGAAGGGAGACATTCACAACATCGGCAACTATCACCCAATCTGCCTGTTGCCCGTCACCTACAAGCTGTTTACACGAGTCATCCTGAACAGGATTAGCAGAATACTAGATAAAGGACAACCAAGTGAGCAAGCAGGCTTCCAGAAAGGATTCAGCACAATCGACCATATCCACACAGTAACCAAGCTCATTGAGGTTTGTAGGGAGTACAAGATGCCGCTCTGTCTCACGTTCATTGATTTACGGAAAGCCTTTGATTCTGTGGAGACTGAAGCAGTCATCGAAGCCCTAGGCAAATAGGGTGTTCAAACTCAATACATCAAGATCCTTCGTGAGCTGTATTACGGATTCACCACCAGGATCTCACCATTCTACAAAGAAGTGATCATTAATGTGAAAAGAGGGGTTCGACAGGGTGATACCATTTCACCAAAACTCTTCAGCGCCACCCTCAAGATCATGCGACAATTAGAATGGGAAGGAATGGGAGTGAAGATAGATGGTCGGCAACTACACCACCTCCGCTTCGCTGATGACATCGTTCTAATAACACCAAACATTAGCCAAGCGGCACAAATGCTGGCTGACTTCGACTGAGAATGTGGAAAGATAGGTCGACAGCTGAATCTAAAGAAAACCATGTTTATGAAAAATGAATTAGTTCCAGAGGCCCCATTCACTCTCAATGGAACAAACATCTCTGAATGCAGCAGTTATGTGTACCTAGGTCGAGAAATCAACATGATGAACGACCTAAAACCTGAGCTGCGCAGGAAAAGAGAGTGGCATGGAATGCCTTCAAAGGCATCGAAGAAGCTAAAAGGACAAAGAACCTCTGTCTCCGGGCACATCTCTTTGACTCCACCATTCTCCCTGCATTAACATACGCCTCAGAGACCTGGGCCCTAAGAAAGCAGGATGAGAATGCTATTCGGGTCTCCCAGAGAGGGAATCGAAAGAGCTATGCTTAGAATATCACACCTCACTCAAGTGAGAGAAGGAATCTGGAGTTCTGACTTCCGTCGCTATTCCAGAATCAGGGATGCTGTCTTGTTTGCCAAGGCATCGAAAATCAGATGGGCTGGACATGTAATGTGATTTTAGACAACCACTGGACTAAAGCTGTTACCGACTGGATCCCACGGGATGTCAAAAGATCACGTGGCCGCCCACCTACAAGATGGTCAGACTTCCTTGTCAAGATCCTGAACTAATGGTTTGAGGCTCTTCATATTCCTGAATCAACCAGATGCCATTGGGCTACATTGGCACATGATAGGGTCCAATGGAAATGTTACTGGCGCCCGCTCAAGCAAACCGATGAATAACGGGATTCAAGTGATCAAGTGATCAAGTGATCATTTCCAAAATCTCATCACCAAAGTCCTCAGGATGAGTAAGAAATAATTAAAGGATTGATCACACAAAGGAGGAGCAAGAAGCCTCAATGGCCCTGCGTGTATTGGTGACAGAAATTTTTTTTTTTTTGCTTTTTGGGTCACACCCGGCAATGCTCAGGGGTTTCTCCTGGCTCTGCATTCAGGAATTGCTCCCAGCGGTGCTCGGGGGGACCATATGGGATGCCGAAAATTGAACCTGGGCGGCATGGGCCGCCACGTGCAAGGCAAACGCCCTACCCACTGGGCTATCGCTCTGGCCCCCATGGTGACAGAATTTGAAGGCAAGCTCCTCCACCTCAGTTTCTTCTGGAAATTGGGGATAATACTCCCTGCCACACAGGATTGTTCTGTAGCTGAAAAGGGTTGCAAATACAAGTCCTCAGACCAGTACTTGCTCCACAGAAGAGTTGATTCTTGTTACTCCCAGCTTCGGGAAAGGTATTCAAAGTTTTGGGAATGATAGTGAGGAAAGAAAACCAAAAAATCAAAATAGAAACATGTAGTTGCAAAATTTCACTTTGCTCCAGAAAAGCAGCTTCCCTGGCTGATGAGGAGAGAAAGCTGACAAGACAGTAATGCTCACACTAGGAGGTCCCAAGGCTTCTGCTGGCCAGGATGGGTGCTGTGGGAACCCAGGCATCATTCCTTCAGCTCCCTGTGTGCACCCGGCCTTCCAGCTCCTCAGATTCCTCATGAATTATTGACAGATATGTAGATATAAGTAGCTTTTCAATCTCAACAGTTGTGTTTCCAGGGCTCACAACCTTCCCCTACTGCGCCCACCCCCCCACCCACACTTCTGCTCACCTCTGTTAAGGGTCCCAATGATTCTCCACAAGCACAATGACAAAGTGCCAAAGTCACAAGAGCCATTGCCCTTAACATGCCTTCTAGTCTAGGATGTTCTTCTTTGTGTATGGATGTGGGTTTTTTTTTGGATGGCTCATGGGAGGTTGGCCACAACCAGTTGTGTCAGGGCTTACTCCTGACTCTGTGTTCAGAAATCAGTCTTGGGGTGATTTCTGTCTGGGTAACTAACTGGGGTAGGCTACATACAAGGCATGTGCATACCATTGTGCAATCCATTCAGCCCCGGTGCTCTCATTCTTATCACATCCTAAGCCATGTATCCTTCCCGATCATGCGCCACAGTCTGAACACATTCAAGGCCTGACTGTGGAAAGCTGAACACACCAACAGCCCCTCATTTCTGCTGCAGCATTCCCCACCCACAGTAATGGGAAAACATTCACACAAAAGAAAAAAACAAAAGATGGGCCAAACCCACAATACAAATCATATTTCCCCAGGTCGTCACCTCCCTCCTCTGCTCTCCTTTTCCCCTTGGCCTTCAAACCCAAAGTAATCATATTCTCATCTTACACTGAGGTTCATCTGAACTACCAGGACACACACACACACACACACACACACACAATCTCCCTTTCCAAATGTCATTTCTCCTAAGAGTAGCCATAGCCATTCTGTTATGTTTGTTAGATCAGGCGTGCCGCTCCTTAACTCCAAATTTCCATTGACTCTGTCTTGTACCAAGTAAAAATCTTAAGCTAAAGGTTCTTTTCTCTATGGCCTCCTGTGACTTCACTATCCTTCCTTACCTTCATCCAGCATATCCCCTTTACTCCGGCCACTCCAGATGTGCTGACCTCCTTCCTGTTCCCTGAACGGCCCAAATGCAGTCACCTCTCAGCCATGGTCTTATAATTCCTTCTCAGTAGAATGCTTTTCTCCAAGATAACTACCTCCTCACTGGTACCCCACACTTGGAAAATCTTCCCTAACAATTTTCCTTAAAATATAAACCTCCACCCACGTCCCATGTTCCTGTTTCGCCTCCATATACCTTATTGCCATCTGAAAAACTACGTGCTTTCCTTTACTTATTTATTTATTTATTTGTCTATTTATTTATCATCTATCTCTACTGAAGAATAAGCTCCCTGCAGGCAGGGATACGGGATAATGTCTTATTCACTGCTAGATCTATGGCACCTAGAACAGACACTCAATAAATACTGGTTGACTGCCAGAAAGAACTTTTTATTTTATTCAAACAGATTAATATACAATATAATTACAGCGGCATATATTTATGTGTATATGTTAGAGCTCCCTCTTATTAAGCAGAAACTACATATCAAATACATCCCAGAAACTGGATGAAGGCTTTTATTTTTACAATGAGCTGGCAAGAAAATACATGATATAGATGAAAGAACCTGGGGGGTAGAAGAGATAGCAGAAGGGGTAGAGTACTTGCCTTGCATGAAGTAGTTCGAGTTTCGATATGCAGCACCACATATAGTTCCCTAAGAACCGTAAGAAGTGATACCTGAACACAGAGCCAGCAGAAAAGCTTGAGTATGGCCCCAAACAAACAAAAACGATAAGGACACTGAAGATGTCTAAGTGAATCATCAAGGAAAAGATAGAGCCAGATATGGTCTTCATATCCAGCCCATCCTCTCTCACTGACCACTAAGGTCTCTCTGTGCTGCTGCTCCACCTGACTCTTGTCCATAAACAACAACTGGCCCATGCACAAGCTGTCCTCTCTAGCAGATGGCACTGCTGGAGGACATGGCAGAGTCTCCACTGTCTTGGTCTTTCCAGGACACATGTATAGAGTTCCTGGCATGTAGTCTCCTTATTCACAGTTAGAAATGCTAATTCCCTTTCCACCTGAGCTGACAGAGCATCAAGCCAATTACAACTCTTTCCTTGCTAAAAACTGACTCACAAAAAAGGGAAAGAAGCACCCTGCTTGCTGTCACCATCAGGAAAAAAAAGAAATTCAGGCAAAGTGTATTACTCATACAAAGAGCACTATTCACACCAGACCACAGTTCCCACAGCAGGACGCTTGCTGGGGAAAAGAGATACACTGATCACTCACTGGGAAAGCCTCAAGATTTGAACCATTTGCCTCCATTTCCTTCCCTCTTACCTCCAAATCTCACAATCCACGTCTCCTTTCCCACCCAATGTAGCATCTCAAGTAGATTATTATCAAACTCAACTCAGAATTAGCTCCTCTGTGTAATCTCCTCTAGTTGAGCCAGAGTGAGAAGATGGCCGGCTCAATCTAGGAGAGAAAAGTGTGACAGAGGGATATCATTATGGCTTCAACTTGGACACATGCACTCAGAGCCGGGACAGATGAGTTAACTCTTCAGGCTCTGCCCCTCATCTGTGAGATAAAAGCAGAGTTGTACCTGTCACCTGTACAGAAGTTCTGTAGTACTGTATTAATTAAGAGAGCGTAGTAAGAAAGGCCAAGGGTTTAACACTGTGCCTGGTACAGTACAATGTAATAAGCCCTTCAATTGGTAAAGAAAAGTAGACAGGAATATTATGAAGCTTCACAGAGGGAGAGAGTTGCTAAAAGTCCTCTGTGCTCTCCAACAGGAAACGAGATCCCAAGTATTACTTACCTACTATTCAAATGTGAATCAGAAACACAGGCTCCAGCTGCACCTGTGTGCAGACAGCAACATGTCACATGGAGAGAGATGACCATGAACCCAGGGTCTGGGATGAAGCTGTACCAAGAATCACCAGATCAGGGGCCAGAGCAATAGCACAGCCGGTAGGGCATTTGCCTTGCACATGATCAACCTGGATTCGACACCCTCCCATATGGTCTCCTGAGCACCGCTAGGAGTAATTCCTGAGTGCAGAGCCAGAAGTAACCCCTGAGCATCACGGGGTGTGACCCAAAATGGAAAAAAAAAATCACCAGATCAGATCAGTTGTTTGACATCTGAGTTGAGAAAATTAACCTAAACTCAGAATTTTTAAAATCACTACTGAATTTCATCAAATCAAATATACTATAGGTTGTAAAACATAAACATTATTTTACATACCAATAAGAAAGGAAAAATAGCAACTACTATAAGCTGCATCTCAATTTTAGAAAAATTAAAACTTAGGGGTAAGAGCGTATCTTGGAATCAACCAAAACCAAACTAACACTCATTGCTTATTGTCGGGTAACAATCACCCCTATGGTCATTTGTTTCACCTGCTAGTTGCCCTTTGTCCAATGACCACAAATGGAGGTCTAGAAAAAAGATGTCTTGTGAATTCTTGAGGAGATAAAGAGAAAAATGTTGCTAAATAATAGTGATTCTCCACATTTCAGACTGTAAAATTTCAGGTAAAGTTGTACAAATGCAGCAACTTCACATGGTGTTATTCAATCTTTGCATCATTATCTTCAATTTAAAAATGCAGAAAACTTAAGTACCTTACCAAAGGCTTAAAAACATAGGGCTGGGATTAAAATTCCAGTGCATCTGAAATTCCAGGCTATACCATCTCTCTGGGACATTCCCTTCTCTTAAGTTCCCAATTAGCATTGTAAGCTTGAAATGCTAGCATCCCAGGAGAGGAGGAGAGAGGGAATGATATTGATGTACAAGAATAATTTTTCGAGAAAGCTGGTCTTGGTGAGAAGGGAGGCGATCTGGAAGGAAGTCAGGGAGAACTTGGAGATGGGTGATTTCATTTAAAAGATGATGTGAGGACAAAGGAAAGCACAATGGCACAGCCAGCCTCTTAGCCAAGATGCCCTCCCTATTCACAGCCTCAGCAGCAACAACATCTGCAATCTGCCCCAGGATGGGGATATTTTTAAGCCTTCTGCAAGTTTAGCATCTTCCACCTGGTCAGGAATCCAGAAGCAACTCCTTCAAATTTAATGCTTACACAAGGTATTTATGTGAGAATAATTCACTGTTTTTTCAAGAGTCCTCCTAATGTATTAGAATACTAAAAATCCCTGCTGAAAAACAACAGGAAGAGAGCATGTGAGTCAAAAGAAAATGGGAGTCAAGCTCCTTGTTCTTAATAGCTATTGGAGAACCACTAACAGTTCTGGGCTTGCTCACTTTCATTTTGAATTTCCTTGGAATAAACAATGAATGACACTATGCAATTGCTGAGAGCAGCAAGTCAGGTTTTTAAACTTAAGGTGTGCTAAAGTGAACAATTTTAAAACATGAAAGAAAATCCAGATATCTAAATGGGACATGCAATCTTTGTATGGAATATTTACCATTGAGCAGTGTTCTTTCAAAACTGGCTGCTTTACGATGCTGACAATCTTCTGGAGAAAAACACCAAAATAGTGGCATAAATGAAGTTCAAAGACCTGGGCTCTAAGATTTATACTGTTTGTGTGACCTTGTCCAAGTCATTTAACCTCTTAGGTTTAGTTTTCTCAGATGTACAATGGTGATCATCAATAATAGTCTCGCCTGCCTTGAGAACCAGTTATTGGTGTCAAATGAGATCAAACCAGTGAGAGGATGCTATAAAGTATGAAGAGGAGCACCAAGAATAGCTAATTTAATTAACTTCCTGACAGATGTGACTTCCACTCTATGGACAAAACATCAAGTGTGTTTATGTATGTGTGTGTGTGTGCGTGTGTGTGTGTGTGTGTGTGTGTGAGAGAGAGAGAGAGAGAGAGAGGCATAATTTGCAGCAGAGAATAATTTCTTTTTCCATTTTAGGCCTTATGATATACAATAGTATTTAATGGTAGGGTTTTAGGCACATAATGATCCAGCACCACACACCCTAACAGAGTGTCCGCTCCTCAACACACCCTCCACCCACCCACCATGGTAAGCTTAGTTCTTTAGACCATTTCTCAGGTTCTGTTGCCTATGGTCATTTGTCATTTCCTTATTATGTTTCTTTCTATCGCAGGGAATAATTTAATAAGTAATAGGTAGCGTTGCTTCCCTTCACTTAGATTGGCGAAACAAATGGTGTACTCTCTGTAGGCAACATTTCAAAGAATTTAATTGATTGAGAAGTCATATGTATACACTCATGAAAGTTCCATAGGATGATTCATATACAGATGATTCAGCGACTGCTTTTCTTTTGCAGCCTTGCTCTAGAGGGCTTTCTCTATGTCCAGCTTCATTTGGATCTTATTCCCACAAAGGCCCACAATGCAGTGACCACAATGTTCAGAAAATGAAATGGTGGTTGCCTACTGCTGTAAAAGCACCTTCCCTACCACAGAGCTTTCTTCTTCCAGAGACTAAAGCCATAATAACATCTATGTATTAGTTCTGTTGGTGAGGAAAAACAGTGGCATAAATCAAAATACCAGAAACCCAAGCAAAACTCTCTAGGATATATTTCCTCCTTCCAACCCTCCCTTCCCACACTTCCAACTGTGGTCCCTAATTCATATCTCAGTGGGCAATGTTGGGCAATTTCATTTTCAGAAAAACAAAATTCTTGCATGGACAGTTCCAAAGAGGTGATAACCTCTCACTCAACTTCACTGTCCCTGTATCACTGTCTTCCTGTTCATCATCGATTTGCTCAAGCAGGCACCAGTAACATCTCCATATGTCCTGTCTCATGCAAGTAGAGCCCAAGGGCACCTGCTTGCTCCAGGACATCAAGAGCCTCAAACCATTCCATCAGGTCATGGGAATGAGGTCTATAATTGTTACTGGTATTTGGCATATCAAATACGACACGGGTGGCTTGACAGGCTCTGGCGTGCGGGTAGCATACTCTTGTAGTCATCTCTAAATCTAGCATTTATTGATGAACTGTGCAGCCGCTTGCGCGCCGAGAGCCGGGCTGTGATAGGCTGGTCTGCTGGGTGGAGTTCTGAAGAGGGGGAAGTCCGGATGTGGAAAATGGAGGCCCTCATGGAGTGGGGATTCATCTGGCTTGTTGTGAGGCTCTGCTGGGGTGGCGGGCCAGGGCTAGAACCTGCCATCCCTCCCGGGCGCCTCGTGAGCAGCTAGGCACAGGGAGAGCCAGTAGCAGCTCTGCCCCATGTCTGTGAGTCTCTCACTCAACTTATCTAAATATTTTTGGCATGCATTCTTTCTAGATAACTGGATTTCTTTCAGCATCCATTCTTGTCTCCTTAGACTACTGTTACTTGTATCACATAACACAAAGCAAACATTTGAATTATTTCTTTTTCTCAGATGCCTACTTTCTGGTTTTTAGAGAAGATATTAGAATATAATCTAGCAGGCAAGGCAGGGATCTAGTCTTTATAATTCTCTTTTGTGCTGCACTACATAAGTGCTGAATAAATGCTTTTTAATGATGCAGCAGCTGAAAGGGTACCACACATTATCTTATTCATATTGAAGATATCCTGGCAAAGTGAGCAATGTCTCACAGATGGAGAAATAAAAAAGCAGAGAGGTGAAGTGGTGTGCATAAGAACAGAAATCAAGTAAAAAATGGAGGTTTAACCATCAGTTTGGAATGCTACTATTTATTCGTTCATTCTAAAAATGCCATAGCCTTAAACATCCAGTTCTCATGTTCTATAAAATTTGGGTATGACAAGGACTTTATGAATTATGCTGGAAGAAAAAATATCCTTAACAGTTGCTTCAAATACATAATCTCCATTTCATCCAAACAGGAAAAGGAAACCCACCCTATAAGCAAATAATACATTATTACAACAATGGCAAGGCACTGTTTATATGGAGACTTCTCATATTTGGACCCCAAGTGGCTCATAATTTAATTACTTCCAACACTGATCTGTTCGTTTAGGCAGAGGAAGCCAAACTGCTTTTTCTTCATCAGGATACTGATGACAAATTATGCTATTGCCCAATACCCTAACATGAACATCAATAAAGAACTTGATCTCCAAAGTCACCTTTTAGCACCAAACTCTAAGTCAAAGATTCCCAGCTTATATGGCCAAGTGTCCTATTTTTTGGAAGAAATTTTATAAAATCGCTCAGCACCATTCCCTAGAAATCTGCCTTCTTTAAGCAATCAAAAAAGTGTCTCCCATTGTCCCTTAGTCTGCTTCTTTTCCTGAATTTTCCCTGCATTCCCTGGGAAGTGCTATGACCTCTTTGGGAAACACTATTTTCCGTGTCTTCTCCTTAATATTAAAATACAATGAAACCAACCATCCTTTCTATTCAGTGAAGTGTAAAATGGATTTGGGAGTTTGGGGAGCTCCTGCCCAAGGAATATTGAGGAAGGGAAAGCATTTATTTTAGATTTAAATTTAGGAAGGGAACACTAGAACAATAGGGTAGGGGTAAACTAGGGACATTGGTGGGCGGTAAACTGGGGACACTGGTGGAGGGTAGTGGACACTGGTGAAGGGACTGGTGCTGGATCAATGTCCAACTGAAATTCAATCATAAATATCTTTGTAACTTGGTAATTTATTGTTATTCAATTTAAAAAAATTTAATTGCCTAACGAGATGGATTGAATGACTCATTCACATACAGATGATAGTTAAGATTTGTTCTCATATATGTGTCTTGTAACTAACTACGTTCATTATGACTTTTTAAAAAATTTCTCCATTTCTGGTTCTCAAGTGCTGACTGTCATTGAGAAGTGGAATTACAAAGAGGAAGAAACCAGGGACACAGAATCAGATGCAAGACTTGACCAGTGGTCTTTTGATATTCAAGGCTGCCACCTGCCAACTCATCCATGCCATCTCTACCCATCAAAGCTGCAACGTTCTACAGGGCCCATCCCAAATATTATACTCAACTTGCTTTCTCTCTGATTTCTCAAAAAATTTAAAAAGAAATTGTCTCCTGTTTGATCATCTAAAGGATTTTTATGTTTGCATCTTTTCTAAATCAAATTCATAATGGATAGATCATAATATGACTAATACATACATTTATTAAATACATAAAATATGTTTATATATACACCAGTCAGATTAAGATCTATATATAGAAACTAGAAAGGATAATTATGTTCAAGTTATCTGTTCAAATCTTATATATATGATATGTATTAACAAAAATCTTATCTATATTGTTTTCTCAATGAGTATTTAGCTCTTAAAAATATAACACATATGTCTCTTGAGGGACATAACTACAACTTATTCATTTTTCTACCTTAGTAACCACCTTGTATAAAATAGGTCCTTTAAAGGCATCTCTATGGAGAGAAAGGGAAAGAGGTAAAGAACCTGCCATGGAGGCGGGCTGGGGAGGGGGTGGGAACGGGGACATTGGTGGTAGGAGATGGACACTGGTGGAGGGATGGGTGCTGGAACACTGTATGACCGAAACCCAAGTGTGAACATCTTTGTAACTGCATATCTCATGGTGGTATAATAAAATACTTATTAAAAAATAAAAGCATCTCTAGTTCTACAAAAATAGTCCAATAAGAGGCAAGACTACGGAAGCATTCAGAACAGAAGCCTTAAAGTCATTGAGAGTTTAAGCCCCAGTTTAGTGACTTTCTGTTCCTGTTATGTTGCTGCTGTTTTGAGGAGTCTACACCCGGAAGCGCTCAGTGCTTACTCCTGTAACTGTGCTCAGGGATCACTAATGCTGACTCCAGTGAATCATATGGGGTACTAGGGATCAAAACCAAGTGGACCACATGCAAAGCAAACACCTTATCCTTGCCCAAACTCTCCACTTGAGTAACTTAACTTTGTAGCCTTGAGCACCTCCCTTAACCCAGAAGTCTTATCTGTGAACCGGAAGCAGCAACACTTGTGTATCTTCCAAGACAAATGCAAAGACTAGACAAGGTGGCAGATATAGAATACTTGACACAGTACTCAGTAGTGAGTAAATTTACTTAGTAGGGGGATTGGTAGGGCCAATGCAACAGGAAAGAAGAGATATGTTCTATTAAAGGATCTGTACTATTTTCATGCCTGAATGGCAGCTACCAAAGCTACCTGTTCAAATTGGCAAGGTTCGGGTTCTGCTCCTAGGGTCAAAGACACTGGTGGCTCCAACATCCCTTCTAATGTGGTAAAAGCAAACCCACTGCAATGATCTCTGTGGTTATCTGGCATGTGTCATATTTTGCAAAACTACACTGGGACTGGGAGTCCCCAAAGAAATAAGCCTCAGAAATAGGTTGGGTGTGTCTAACTCATCTTTCCCCATGTCCCCAAGTCTTCAGCTGGAAACAAGGAATCAACCTCTTATGGAATAATTGGTCTAGGACCCGTTCTACCATGCTCTTTGAAGGGGTGACTTCCCACTAAAAAGTCGGCATGGAACAACATCCTCCAGCAGTCTACAAATTGTATACGGACATCCCTGACCTTAAATAATTTAGGAATTGGACTACCAACTGCCATGGTGCTGTTTACCAGCATTTCCACACACACCATCTCAGAAAGGAGGAAACATAACATTTCATATCAGCATATTCACATAGTCATATTCACCAGACTCACAGACATGGAGCAGAGCTGTTACCAGCTCTCCCTGTGCCCAGCTGCTCACGAGGCACCCAGGAGGGATGGTGGGTTCTAGTCCTGGCCCGCCACCCCAGCAGAGCCTCGCAACAAGCCAGATGACCCCCACTCCATGAGGGCCGCCATTTTCCACATCCAGACTTCCCTCTCTTCAGAACTCCACCCAGCAGAAGAGCCTATTACAGCCTGGCTCGCGCGCCAGGCCACACAGTTCATCAATAAATGCTGGATTTAGAGGTGACTACAAGAGTATGCCACCCACACGGCAGAGCCTGGCAAGCCTCCCATGTCGTATTTGATATGCTAAATACCAGTAACAATTATAGATCTCATTCCCATGACCTGTTGGAATGATTTGAGGCTCTTTATGTTCCTGGAGCGGGCAGATGCCCTTGGGCTCTACTAGCATGAGACAGGACATATGGAGATGTTACTCGTGCCCGCTCGAGCAAATCGATGATGAACGGGAAGACAGTGATACAGGCAGTGATCACCATATCCAAAATGTTGGCTGTGCCTGTTTCCTTCACCTTTACTCACATTGATTCCTCCTTCTGTTCAACTCTTTCGCAAGTTCATTTCCAAAAGGTTTATGTAACCAAACAGCTGAGTGATATATCAAAGAGGTTCTGGGTGCGGCTACTGCTGAGATGGCATTTCATTTACAGCTTTCTAGTGATGAAAAAGCAGCACTCCTCATTTGAGAGATGTCGACTTCTCAGGACAAGCTAATTGTACCCGAGCTTCAGATGGTTCACTTAACATGGGCTGAGGGATCCAAAGCTGGCCTAACACTAAATCCAGGTGTGGCCCTATGTTCTGGGTGTGTGTGTGTGAATGTGTGTGTGTGTGTTGTATGAGATGCACAAGAGTGTACAACGATGAATACCCCCCAAGCTGATGTGCACCTACAGCCCAGGCTGTGTATGAAAGTTCTATATTCACATTGCTTTTCCTCCAACAAAAAGTTTTCTCAGTATCCATCGTTTAATCCTCATGACTCCATGAAAATATTTTTGTTTCCTTTCTTACCATCTAAGATTCCCATCTTCAAACTGAAAAAGACTGGGGTCTTTGCAGACTAAGTGCAGTATCCTAGACCTAAAGCCAATAAGTGACAGAGTGGGGAGTCTAGCCCCAACCTCCAAGACTATTCTCAATCCAATGCTTTCTGCAGTAAAAACATGAATACAAGCAGGTAGAAGGGCCACTGGTAATCCACTACTTCAATTTATACTCCAAACAAGTGAAATCACAAATCAGCAGGTGTTTATAAATGATATTTTATTTTTAATGTTTATTATAGATTGTTTCAAAGAACCATAAATATGCTGAGAATGAAATAATGTGCAATTCCATTTCTTGCAATGGCTTGCTGTTAACACTCTAATGTATACCCAGGACGTTGTGTCCCAGCTACACCTATATAAGATATAAATACGGTTTATAAGTTTTATAAAATTGAGGTTGTATTAAAGATAACATTCTATATTTTTCCCATTTAGCTATCCAGTTCAATATCTTTCCATGCCATTAAACATCATTTTACATCATCACTTAATGGCTAGATGGTATTTCAGCATATGGATGCATTCAAGTATATTCAATTCCCTAGAGATTGAAGCATAATGGAGAGAAATTAAATTATTTCAGGTTAGTCTCCATTATGACTAAGACTATGATGAAATGGTGTAAATAGTCTTTGCATGTATACCTGAATATTTCCTTAAGAGAAAATCCTATGGAATTGTTGGAACAAAAGGAATGAACATTTTTAAAGCTTTTGCATTTTCTTCAGTGAGTTTTATAACCATTTACAAGCCGTGGGAGTTCACCCTTCAAGCCTATCCCATCCCACTTATCCCAATGGACAATTGGTGTTCATTTCTCTTCCTTCCTCTGAGATACCCTGTCCCAGGGCCAGCCTTCCATCTGAATGGTCTCTCACCCCCACAAAAGTTCATTTTCTAATCCACTGAAAGAATTATTTTTGAAAAAAAAGACATCTCCTCCCCCACTCAACATAATCTAGTCCCTGCCTAGCCCTCCTGAGCCTTCCTGTCTCCCTGCTACCCTCCACGTCGTCCACTCTGTGCCAGCTTACTCCTCTTTTCTGACACACACAATATTTGTCTACCCCAGGATCACTGTACTGACTATCCCCTCTCCCACACAGCTCTTCCTGGTTCTTTTGCAAGTTCAGCTCCTTCTTGTCATCCAGGTCTCCCCAAGCTATCAACTGAAGGGAATTCCCTCCCTCTAGTCATGCTTTCCTATCACATTCCCTTATTTTCCCTTCCTTCCTCTTAGATAACACACGAAAAACTTTTAACTGCTTTGCTTACTTACTCTCTCTCTCTCTCTCTCACACACACACACACACACACACACACACACACACACACACGCACAAGCACAGAGGATGCAAACTTACTGACCAGTGTGCCACCAATACCTGTCAGAAAGTGTCTGGCACTTAATACGCTCTCAACAAATACTGTTATATAAATGAGTGCATCAGAAAGATCAATTGTAGTGCGGTCCTAACCAAGCATAACAGCAGAGCTAGCTGTAATGGGAAACAAATCACCTGTTCCCTTCCAGAAATGAGTGGAAAAGCCAAGAGACACTATCATCAGCAAAAGTGAGTCCAGTCTAGCGAGTAAGCATAGACCTCGATGCTCAGCTGTGAAACACGCCTGCCTCAGATGGCTCCAGCACTGAGGCCCAGCTGGAGAGTCTTTCACATGCGAGAGAACCAAACACTGTGTTCCTGGGAAAGTCACCTCAGACAGAAAAGAACATTTTACTATAAGAAATTGGAGCCTGTGTGAAAAATCACCTGAGACTGTTTCCTTGGGTGTTTCCATGTGAGAGGTGAATCAGTAAGCTCAGATGGGGTATGACAGCTGCTTCCCGAGAATTTATGGCATCTGTACAGGCGCCAATGGTGGTGGCTGTGCCTACACGTCTTTGCTGCTGGCTTTCCAGCACCCACTGCCTGCTCTGAGACCTCTCCAGGGAGCCTGTGCTTCGCCCAGCATCTGGCCTGCATGACCATTCGTAAGCCCACCAATCCGTAAGCCCACCAATCCGTAAACCCGCCAATCCTGGCCTGCATGACCATCCGTAAGCCCACCGTAAGCCCATCCGTAACCACCAAAGCATGGTTATCACCACTCCCACAGATTATGGGGTTCTCAAGGACTAAGAAGCTCCGCAAGACCTCAAAATAAATGAATTATCTAACACCTTCTGATCTGACTCAGATCAGATGACCATATCCATGTTTTGTACAAAACGGCCCCAGCTTCCCTGAGCACAGTCAGTTTGAGAACTGGAGGGAGTCATGGCTCCCTGCTCCTCACCATCTTCTGCTGATTACCCTTTTCCTCAACCTCTGACGAGCAGGAAATGCTCCAGTCAAGAACAGTTTCATTAACCTAGTTGACCCCAAGTCAGAGCAGAGTGTCAACTCTTCACCAGCTGTTTCGACTCCCCACCCACCCCACACAGCCTGCATTCTCTCTCTCTCTCTCTCTCTCTCTCTCTCTCTCTCTCTCTCTCTTTCTCTCTCTCTCTCTCTCTCTCTCTCTCTTTCTCTCTCTGCATTTCTGGGGTCAAGTTGTTTTTAAAAATAAGCCATAAGCCTTCATCGGGACTGGAGCGATAGATCAGCGGGTAGGGCATTTGCCTTGCATGCGGCCAGCCCATGCCGGGCCGGATTCGATCCCGGCATCCCATATGGTCCCCCGAGCACTGCCAGGAGTGATTCCTGAGTGCAGAGTCAGGATAAACCCCTGAGCATTGCCGGGTGTGACCCAAAAAGCAAAATAAATAAATAAATAAATAAAATAAAATAAAATAAAATAAAAATAAGCCTTCATCATCCATCATCAATCGTATTAAGAGGTGAGTTTAAGGTGAGTTTTTCTCTAATTTGTATCATAGGGAAAATATACATTGTTGGATCTGGAGTGATAGTACAGAGAGTAGGGACTTGCCTTGCACACAGAAGACCCAGGTTCAATCGCTGGCATCCCGTATGATCCTTCAAGCCCACCAGGAGTGATCCCTGAGCACAGAGCCCAAAGTAAATCCTGAGCTCAGCCAGTTATGATCCCAAAACATAAAGCAAAATGATAAAGTGAGGCCAATACTGGCAGAAAACACTACACATGAGTGTATTTTCACCATCCATATTCACATCCCAAGAGAATGGCATGATTCCCCATCATAGACCCAGTGTATTTATTTATTTTATTCTATTAATTTGACTTTTTGACACCTCAGGGTTTACTCCTGGCTCTGCACTCGGGAATTATTCCTGGAAGTGCTCAGGGGAACATATAGGATGCCGGGTATCAAACTCGGTCGACTGTGTACAGGCAAATGACCTGCCCGCTGTGCTATTGCTCCAGCCCTCCTTTTTTTTTAACTGAATAAACAACAATCCGACTAAATGTGTGCTTTCTAGTTGGCCAGGTAGTGTGTAGGACTGGGGTTTCTTGAGTTAAGTAATCAGCCGTGTTTTTTGGTCTCCTTGCTTCAGCAAAGCACTCTCCTGGCACGTAAAACTGGGAGAAGATGAGGAGAGAAATGTTTTTTCTAACATCACACCAAAAAAAAAAAAAAATAACAGTTGAGTCAGGACAGAAATGCATACATGTCTTGGGGGGAACAGAACACAATCCTGGGACTCCTCCAAATTCTTGCAGGACCCAAAAATGCACACTGGCCACCCACTGCTTCCAGGATCCACCATGCCTATGGCCAGCACACACCAAGGCAGAGCAGACAAGCAGCGACCTACAAGGCTGCTTGTCAACTAGACAGTCAGAGGCACATTTTCTGGATCTAATTTGGCACAGGTTCAGACTCAACCTTCCTCCTTCATGTCAAGCATACAAATGTACATCACAAATGTTCCAACCGACAGGTTTGAGTTTCTCATTGTGCTCAAAAGGCATTTCTTAGACTGAATATTGAGACATGGCCAACTTACACAGCTACGTTTAGGCTGCAAGCACTGGCAAGTTAAACAGTGGTCAGCAGGTGTCAGGTGAGCAAAAAACAAACTGCAATGATCAAATTTCTATATGCCACCTACAATTGTAAGGAAGCCCTGCTTCCTTTTTTGCTCTCCTCGTCCCATACTATTCAAGTAAAGCAGATCTTCTTAAATATATTTCATGTATCTCAGTAGCCTAGACATCAAATGCTTCCCAGAGTGAAATTAAATATAGCATTTTATTTGGAACAAGCCAGCCTAACTTGATTGTCCTTCCCAGCAATGTCACCTAGAGACCTTCCACGCCATCACTGGAAGATGTGTCTGGCTCTGAGCTGGACTAAGAACCTCTTTCTGTATCATTGGTAACCTATCTGTTTCTTCTGCCCCGGTTCTGCCACTGTAGGACCTGGAGAAAGTGGTCTGTGCCCTTATGCCCCATCTTTAGTGAACAAGATTCCTCTCATCTCAGAAGAGCCTCAACCAGCTCTTTAAGAATATGAATCTGGTTCCTGGCCCTCCCAGGAAGTAAAATGAGGTGGCATCAGACCAGTTTGTCCTCACAGGAGGGAGTGGTTCTATTTGAGATGTCACTGCATATTGCATGCTGTTGGATGTTGATGTTTAACCTAACAAGGCGGCAGGAGAGCTGAGCAACCTGGAAATCTCATTGTCAATAAATGTCACTGGACACCCACAGAGGCTCAGCCACATCTCAGAGTCAGAAAGGTTGAGAGGAAGCCACGGCTGCCTGAGCAGGTGGGGGTGGGGGAAAATCAGAGATTCAAAAGTTGAATGTGCTCATTTTATAGATGCAGTAACTATGCGGCAGAGATCATAATATTCCCCAGTTACAACAGGGCTGCAGCCACGATGATTCCTTCCATCAGGGTTTGTCGGCAATCTGCCACAACTTAGACAAGGGCCGAGGTAAAGACGGAAACCTCTAATAAGTGTGCTATGGTATCAATGGTACCAGTGTGTGGGGGAGGCGAGGTGAGGTACACAAACTACCATTTTTGAGGATTTTTTTAAATTTGGTTTGTTTCGATGTTTTGTTTTAAAATATATTTTGCTGTTGTTGTTTTTACGCCACACCCGGTCAGGAACATACTCCTGGATCTGTACTAAGGGGTCGTTCCTGGCAGGGTTCAGGGGACCGTACCAAAGACCTGAGGCAGGTGAATCATCTCATCTCTAGTTTCTGAGACCACCCTATGATGATAAGACAAACTCCAAATCAGGCCCAAAGTCACAGAATCCTGAATGTCACAGATGTAATTGAACCTTAGCTGGTGGTGTCTGATTTCAAACCTGACTGTGATATATCATGTCGCTAACACAGCATTTCACCTGGCCTTCCAGAGAAATGGAGACAGTGAATAGAAGAAATGAGTGTTAATTCTAAGCAAATCCAAATAAAAGTCCAGGTTTCAAAATCAGACTTAAGGGCCGGAGCGATAGCCTGGCGGGTAGGGCGCTTTGCCTTGCACGCGGCCGGCCTGTGCCGACCTGGGTTCGATCCCGGCATCCCATATGGTCCCCGAGCATCGCCAGGAGTAATTCCTGAGTGTAGAGCCAGGAGTAACCCCTGAGTGTCGCCGGGTGTGACCCAAAAAAGCAAAAAAAAAAAAAATCAGACTTAAAGTAAGACCCAAGGGACCCCTTGGGCCTGCGCTTCCAGGACCGGCTAGAATCTTCCCCACAGGTACCAGTGAACCTTGGTTCTTACATCCTTGCTACCCACCCAAACTCTGCAAACAGACCAGACACCTAACTGTACTATCTAGTCACCCAAGACCCCATATTTGCAAAAGTAAGACCCAAGGTGTGTGTGTGTGTGTGTGTGTGTGTGTGTGTGTGTTCGTTTCATTTTTTTCACATACAGAAAAATCGAACATGTCCAAACAGAACATGCCTTAATATCAATCAAGAAATATTTTCTTCCAAGAGCTTGTTAGTTTGTTTCCTGGGTCACACCCGCAATGCTCAGGGATTAGTCCTAGCTCTGCACTCAGGAATTTCTCCTGGTGGTGCTCATTGGGCCATATGGGATGCCAGCGATCTGGGTCGGCCACGTGCAAGGAAAATGTTCTACCCACTGTGCTATTGCTCCGGCCCCAAGAGGTCCTTTCTCTTTTATTGTAGTTTAGGTAATGCAGTTATAATAGTGTTAATGTTGATGATTCAGATAAAGTCACTATATCTTCATCTCACCACAGCACCCAAAACCTGTCGCATCTTCCATACAAATGTACTTTTCCAGAATAACAAAATCAACAGATTAAATCAACATTTTTTTAAAATGGTGTCAAGGGGCTAGAGCGATAGCCCAGCGGGTAGAGTGTTTGCCTTGCGCAGCCGGCCTGTGCCGGCCGGGTTCAATCCTCTGCATCCCATATGGTCCCCTGAGCACTGCCAGGAATAATTCCTGAGTGCAAAGCCAGGAGTAACCACTGAGTGTCGCCGGGTGTGACCCAAAAAGCAAAAAAAAAAAAAAAAAAAAAGGTGTCAAAATAAATGTAACCTAAACAAAAATTACTAAATTAAATTTACCTGTTTAACCATGTCCAACTATATGATGCATGTCCAGAATACTTTCATTTTTAAAACAGTAACTCTTTGTCTGGTAAATATATAGGCCTGTTGCCTTGTTTCCAAACTTGGACACTCCCACGTGACTGCTGTCTCTGTGAACACACCTCTTTTCTAGCTACTTCATATTAGTAGACTCACATAATATTTATCATTTGGCATCTGACTTATTTAGCTCAACATTGTGCAGTCACAGTTCATCCATCTTAAGGCATGTGTCCTAATTTCCTTCCATCAGAAGACTGAACACATTTATACACCATATTTTGCTTGGCCATTCCTTCATCAATGGGTACCAAGACTGCTGATTGCTTCTGCTTTTTGGGCACTGTAAATAAATCTGCTGAGAGCAGGAGTACACAGATCGGTCTTTTATTTGTTTGGGTCTTTTTTCTTTTTTGGTTTGGGTGATTCTCAGGGACCAGTTTATGCTCAGGTTTCTCTCCTAGTATGCTCAGAGAAACAAGTAGTACCAGGAATCAAAACTGGACCTCATTCAGGGAAAGCACTCACTATAGCTTGTTGAGCTGTCTCCAGCCCCAGAAAGTTACTTTTCTTTTATATATATATATATATATATATATATATATATATATATATATATATATATATATATGTATATATACATATATATATAAAAGGAAGTTACTTTTCTTTTATATATATACATATATATAAAAGAAAAGTAACTTTTCTTTTACTTTTCTTTTCATATGTATGTATGTATGTAAAGAAAAGTAACTTTGTATGTATGTACATATGTATATGTCCCAGAAAGTTACTTTTCTTTTATATATATATATATATATATATATATATAAAAGGAAGTTACTTTTCTTTTATATATATACATATATATAAAAGTAACTTTTCTTTACTTTTCTTTTCATATGTATGTATGTATGTAAAGAAAAGTAACTTTGTATGTATGTACATATGTATATGTATATACATATATATATGTATATATATATTTTTTTTTTTTTTTTGCAGGAGAGGGTGGGTGGGCCACACCAGAGGAATAGCATTCCACCAATGCTATTCCGGTGTTATTCCTGGCTCTGTGCTCAGGCAGGCTCCAGGACCATATGGAATGCCCGGGATCAAACTCAGGTTGGTCATGTACAAGGCAAATGTGGCCCAACAAAGTATTTTTCTGGCCTCCAGAAAGTTTATTTGGCACTGAAATTTGTCAAATCCTGAAGCACATTTTTCATAGGTGCCATTATAGATTAAAATATGGGCAGTTCTGCTATTGTCCCAGCCTTACAGAGAGAGTAAATCTATGCAGGGATCAATATTTTACCTTCCATCTTTAAACACCCCCTAAACCAGGATTCAGCCTGAGCAGGATGTTAGATTTACCTAGAGGTGCTTTGCTTTATCTTATAGCGGTCCTGGAAGAGCGTGGCCTGGCACGGGCCTTCTGTGCTCAGGAACCATAAGATACTCACCATAAGATATAAGATAAGACATTCCAGCTGTGCTCTAGGGAATTCAGAGTCACACCCAGAAGAAGTGTTCAGGGTCATCAGGACTATACCAGGGTCATCTGAGTGCCAAGGCTCAAACTTAGAACCCTGGGTGACCCCCCAAAATACTGGCATCCAGATTCTGCTGAAGGCTTTCAAATCTAAATCTATGAGATGAAGTAGAGCAATCGAGTGTTCTTCAAAGCTCCCTACCCCACTCCAGGATTTTCCTGCAGACGGCAGTGAGATGCTGCTCTGGGGGAAGTTCTTCGTTTTATTTAAGAAAACTCTATCCTACGAATAATGCCTCTCTTTCCCTCATTTCAAAAAAAGCAGAAAGGGTTTGATAACCAGGCAATTGCTCTGGTTGTTTGACTGATTACATTTCAACTGAGAAACAGTCACACCAGAGCATTACCTCCTCCAGTTTAAGCTTTTATCTCTAATTGTGCAATAAGAGGCCGCTTCTTTCTTGGAAGGAATGTTGATATGAGTAAGCAGGTAGTGAAGTATTTCAGGGCCTACTCAGTCCTTAAAGTAATTATAATCTCGTCCATTTAAGGCAGCGGGGACAGTAAGAGAGACCTAAACATGTCAGCCTAGGGCCTGCCCAGGGCTGGGAAGAGGCTTTCCACAGAGAAGCCTCATGCTTATATGGGTCCCACCCTGAGGCACCCTCTGGTCTTCCCTCCCACTCACCAACACCCCCACATACTTAACTCATTGAGCTCCAGAGTCACTGCTGTGATTTTGTCCTGAGAATTCCCCCTAGCCCTTTCCCTGGCATGCATCTCAGTGCTGGGGTTCTCTGGTTATATTGAGCCCCCAAACACTTTGATCACTTGATCACTTGAATCCCGTTATTCATCGATTTGCTCGAGAGGGCGCCAGTAACATTTCATTGGCCCCTATCACGTGCCAATGTAGCCCAATGGCATCTGGTTGATTCAGGAATATGAAGAGCCTCAAACCGTTCCTTCAGGGTCTTTACAAGGAAGTCTGACCATCTTGTAGGTGGGCGGCCACGTGATCTTTTGACATCCCGTGGGATCCAGTCGGTAACGGCTCTAGTCCAGCGGTTGTCTCCAAATCGCAATACATGTCCAGCCCATCTGATTTTTGATGCCTTGGCAAACGAGACAGCGTCCCTGATTCTGGAATAGCGACGGAGGTCAGAACTCCGATTCCTTCACTCACTTGAGTGAGACGTGATATTCCAAGCATAGCTCTTTCGATTCCTCTCTGGGAGACCCGAATAGCATTCTCATCCTGCTTTCGTGGGGCCCAGGTCTCTGAGGCATATGTTAATACAGGGAGAATGGTGGAGTCAAAGAGATGTGCCTGGAGCCGGAGGTTCTTTGTTCTTTTAGCTATTTCTTCGATGCCTTTGAAGGCATTCCATGCCACTCTCTTCCTCCTGCGCAGCTCAGGTTTTAGGTCATTCATCATGTTGACTTCTCAACCTAGGTACACATAACTGCTGCATTCAGAGATGTTTGTTCCATTGAGAGTGAATGGGGCCTCATGAACTAGTTCATTTTTCATGAACATAGTTTTCTTCAGATTCAGCTGTAGACCTATCTTTCCACATTCCCCAAAACACAGCAGACACAAAAGGGGTTCCTGAGGCCCGAGAGATAGACCAGTTAGGCCTTGCATGCAGCTAGCTCGCACACCACATATGGCAGCCCAAGGAGAGCCAGGAGTAATCCCAGAGCACCCACAGATGTGGTCCTCAGGGAAAAAATGAGGGGACATGGGAGAGGAGGGAGGGTGCAACTTGAGTTCTAAGTTCCTTCACCAGAAACTTCACGACCCTAGACAGGTGTGGTGTTGGCAGCAGCAGGACCGTCCCTAGGGTAAGCATCTCTCTCTGCTCCTCCTCTATAGCGCTCTCCCTACTCAGCAGCAGGCGTGGGGTCTCCGAGCCCCTCACTTCACCCCAAGGCACTCCTGCCTCTTTGAGGCTTGCTCTCTGCTATAGGCACAGCAGCACCTCCTAACTCCCCAGGACCACCTGGATCAGGAAACAAGGCCCTGGATCTAAGAAGTGTAGGATGCCTGGATCCAAAAGGACGGGCTCTGAGCACCGACTCTCCTTCCCTGTGAAATGCCACTGCCAGGCCAGGGCCAGGAGTTGTGGGAGCAACTCAGCAAAGAGAGGCTGCCAGAGGAGCAGGGCGGGCTGCAGAGAGCAGGCAGAGTGCAGGTGGCCCCAGCTTCCCAAAGGTAAGTGTGTGGAAGGGATGAGCCAGGCAGAGGAGGAGGGGACAGGCGGCACCTGCCTGGGCAGGATCGGGACAAAAGGTCCAGCTCCAAGCTTAGGCAGGCTATAAAGGTCAAGATAATGGCCACATCAGAGGCCCAGCATCTATCCTCATATGCAGACAGTTCCCACTCCTAGAAAGGGGATGCCTGAAGAACAAGCAGAATGAAGACTGAAGCCCTCAGTGATGCAACAGCAAGGCAGGAAATGAACCGAACACAGGGAATGCAAATGAAACATGTCCTGCATCTCTCCAAAGACAGAACACGGAACCTGCAGCCACCCTTGGCTGTGTCTCTCTGAGTCAGGCAGCGAATACTGGCCTGATACCTCCTCCCTCAAAACAGGGACTAGGCCCAAGAGGCACACCAGCTTCCATGCCTCACTCCTCCTTACCTCCCCGCCCCAAAGAGCTCACACACAGGCCAGAGGGCACCCTCTGCCCAGCCAAGGAAAAGGAAACAGCTCAGAAGTGAGCCATGATTTTCCTCCTTTCTTCAGTAGCTTCTTCCAGTGGGAGGGAGGCCGCGCTGCAGATGAGTCAGATAAACCACCCAGATCCAATGTTAGCCAACCAGTATGTCTTCTCCATGGTTTCACACCAGGCCTGCAGGGAAGAGAGGCTGGAGAGCTTGGTGCATGCAACCAGGTCCATTCATTCATCAATGCCAAGGACTGACTACTCATTAATGCCATCAGGAAATGAAATCCTACAGGCCACTCCCAGGGAGCTACCTCCTGCAGCACACGCCTGCGGCCCAGCCACTGTTCTCAGCATGTAGCACAGTAAGATGGACGGTGCAAGGGGAGGCGACCACACCGACTGAGGTCAAACCACAGCTCAGGGACATTCTTCATTGTGGATTTGTATTTCTGGAGCTTACAGCAGGCCATAATAAGCAACTGACTTGTGGGGGGGCCAGAGAGTTGGTTCAAAGGGTAGCGCATAAGGCCAAACAAGGCCCTGAGTGATCCCCAACATTGCATGTCCCTACCTTCAACCATACCACTGGGTGTACCCGCTCCCCAAAAAAGCGGCTTGGGAGTCTAAAAGAATCCTGGTGTTAGTATCCAGTGACAATAATAGATCATTGTGACTACTAACATACTGTGAACAGCACGCAGGCTTACTTTAAGTGTGGAATCTTTAATGGGGACTGAAGGGGAGGAGGATAGGGCGGGGAGGGGACACTGGGACATGGTGGAGCCAAGTTGAGGCTCTGGTGGATGCTGTGGCATTGAAATGGGGGGTGGGGGTGTGTTTGCATGAATCCCTGCCAGTATCAATATTATAAACCCTAGTGCTCAAAATAACGTTTGTTTGTTTTTAAGTTTGAATCACAATTGGTCATTTAACTGTTTACCTAGACTCAAAATGCCAAAAAAACCAGGAATTCTTTGTGAATGGAATAGCTCTCATTATCTGCAGCTTCCTAGCACAGAGAATGCCTGAGTGAGCTTCCTGCTAAGGGGCACAGTCCCATCTGTGTTCCCCAGGACGCTTTCCACAGCTTCAAGGAACGCCTAGGGGAGGCCAGGGCTAGGCAAAGGAGAGCGCTTCCACACACCTCCATTTGGGGTATTTTTGCTTTGAAACCACAAGAAGGTGCTACCTTTTAAAAAGAGACACAGAACTTACAGAGAGAGTCTATTAAAGAACTATTACCCTGAGGAGGAACTTTAAAAATAAAAATAAAAAAGTGAAGTTGCTGCAAGGAGCTAAATACTCTGGATGCACTAACGGGAGTGGAAAAAAAAAGGTGCTCTCTTGGACCAGATGAAAGGAGGGCGTCAAGGACCCCAGTTCCTAAGAAACAACAAGGGCCCCAGAGGTAGGTGCTGGCTCCACCACCAACACAAGTCCCTGGGGTTCGACTTTGAGAGGCACCCACAAAGTTCACAGCCACCTGTCTGAGACCACAGTCCCACCCTGTGGGAGACTGGGGTTGACAACACCCCCACAGACAAAGCACTGCCGGTTGCCCGTGGCCTGTGCCCTAGCCCCTGCCAGCACAGGTCAGCTCTCTGGGCCGCAAGTCTCTGGCATTGTGACTGGGTACTATTAGCGACTCTCCTTTATGCCTGTTTCCTTTTCCTGTAATCTGAGATTACTATTAGTACTTATTCCACAGAATTGGAAGAGAAAATGATGAGACGCTGGAATAATAGTATTTACTGAACAATTATTTTAGGACAGAATTGATCTGATTCCTGTCCTGGATTTATAAGTGAGGAGAGGGAGTCAAAGGGGTCCAGTGAGAGCCCAGAGCCTTGGCAAGCAGCCCCTCTGCAGATGGGTCTGGGGGCTGTGGCACATGGCATCCCCCTGCCTTCCCAAGTTTATTCCAGGGCCACCAATGTAAACACCACATCTGGAAAACCAGACAAGAAGGCAGAACCGAAGTGCTGATTCCAGCAGCAGGGGGAGAACAAGCTTCTGCACCCTGAGTGAGCCCCATCTCTCCCCACAACAGCAGCATACCTCTGCTTTCTTCAGGACTCAGAATTCAGAGCCTTGTGAGCAACTGCAGTAAAGGTGCTGGTGAAACCTGTTCAAAAACTTGGAGTACCCGCCTGCTGGACTCAGAGCAAGGGTTGAGGGCCTCCACTCAGTCCCCAGCCTCCGGCCCAGTGGGTGTGGCCCTGAGCTCCAGCCACCGCAGCCAACCGCCGCAAGACAGAGACTTCAAATCCAAGGCTCTAGAGCGCGGCGGCTCTGCCGCCGTGGTTTAATCTTTTTACTCAATGTATTTTAGCACCAGGTCCTTTCAGGATCTTTCTCACTTGTACACTTCAACGATCATTCTATTTGCATCAAACAGGAGAGGTTTTGGGGGAATGAGGAATTATGATGTCACACTAGAACTCAATATTAAATAATCAGATAGATACATCATACATTATTAGTATCCATAGGACAAGCCATAAAGTGTAATAGAAGAGATTGGGAAATACAGGGACATAGATAAAGAGATAGATAGTAAAATGTGCCTGCAATGGGGACAGGCAGGGTTTGGGTGGGTGTGTTTGGGAATTGGGTGGTGGGAATTGGCACTGGTGGAGGGATGGATTCTGTAACACTATTGTAGAGACCCAGTTATGAACATCCTTGTAATTCTATATATCACATGGTATAATAAGGATTGTGAGGCTCTGCCGAGGTGGTGGGCCAGGGCTAGAACCCGCCATGCCTCCCGACTGCCTCATGAACGGCTGTGCACAGGGAGAGCAAGGAACAGCTCTGCCCCATGTCTGAGAGTCTCTGGGGGAGGCATGGCTGGTTCTAGCCCTGGCCCACAACCTCGGCAGAGCCTCACAACAAGCCAGACCACCCCCCTCACTCCACGGGTGCAGCCATTTTCCACATTTGACTTCCCTCTTGTCAGACCTCCACCCAGCAGACCAGCCCATCACAGCCTGGCTCGTGCGGCCGCAAAGGTTCATCAATAAATGCTTTATTTGGAGGTGTTTAAAAGAGTTTGCCTCCCGCCGGCAAGCCTGGCAAGCTTCTCGTGTTGTATTTGATATGCCAAATTCCAGTAACACTTATATTAGGTCATTCCCATGACCTAATATATTGGTTTGAGGCTCTTTATGTTCCTGTAGCAAGCCGATGCCCCTGGCTCTACTGGCATGAGACAGGGACATATGGAGATATTACTGGTGCCCGCTCTAGCAATAGATGATCAACGGGAAGATCGTGGATCGTGATAATAAGGATTGGGGAAGATGAAGGAGAGATGGAGAGAGAGAGAGAGAAAGGGGCGCGAAGGAAGAAATGCCTGCTCTGGAGCTGGGAGAGGGGGGAATGTGGGGACATTCGTGGTGGGAATAGGGGCACTGGTGAAGGGATGGGTGCTGGAACAATATATGACTGAGACCCAATTATGAACATCTTTGTAATGTTGTTCTCAGGGTGGTAAAATAAAAATTAAAAAAAAACTTGGGGTACCCAGACATGGGGAACTGGGAATGGCTGCATTGCAAGTCAGAGGTCATGGCTGGCACCTTGCAAGTACAAGCACCTGAGTTCGCACTCCTGCATGAAGCCCCAGGCACTGCAGGTGTAGCCCTGGCATCACCACTTCGCTGAACGAAGCAATGAAGTATTAGGCCCAACTGGTTGTGTGTATCTCTGGAATTAGCTCCAGGTCCCCGAGAGCAGAGCTTAGGAGCAGCCTCAGCCACGCCTCAGCCAAAAAAATTAAAAAAAAGATCTCCTGATGAGAAAGGGCAATGTGGATGCCAGCAGGCCTATCTGTAAACAGAGAGCAAGTCAGAAATGTGACGCCAGCTCCAAATCCCTCACTGGGTGCTTCAACCCTTTCATTTTGCAGACAGGGCCTGAGAGGCCTTGGGAGACGAAAGGAGCCTTAGCGTTTGGCCTTTGATGGCCAGAAAGATAGCTCCATGCAGAATGTCTGTCACAGAGCACAGGCTAAAACAGACACACTGAGAGCTTCACTCATTAACATTGGTGTTGCCATGACAATAAGCTGCTGCCAGGTAGCAGCGAACTAGGAGAAGAGTGAGAATTAGCAAAGCCTAAAAATAAAGCCGTTATGTTTCTTCCCCCGTCTAGATGTCCATGTGTAACAGGCAAGAATCTTGCCTCCTCCTCATCGCATCCTTTCTCCCCTGCCATGCCCAGCCCCTGGGAGCCCAGTGCCCAGTCTCCACAGCAGAGAGGTGGTACCTGAGCTAAGTGATGGCGCAAACCTGAGGCTGATGATGATGCGGCAGGCCCAGACAGAACAGCCACACAAAGTCTGGGAAGGGGAGTGCGGGGGGTTTCTTTCCTTTGGAGGAATCCTTTGATCTTAGGGCAAATATAGAAACTAGGCCCTCTGCAACCTACAGGCCTTCTGGGTTCTCTTAGGTTCTCTGCAGAAACGTGAGCCAACAGCAGCCTATCAGATATTCATCCAACTCCTGGGAGCTGAAAGATGGGAAGCGGCAGGTGACTCCTGAGCTGACCATTTTCCTCTTGGGAAATACTTGACTAGGACCCAAGCCCCAGAGGGGCACGTGGGAGATCAGATCGGAGAGCACGATGGTTCATGGTTTTCTAATAACTGGGATGGCACAAGAAGAAGCATTGTCAGATACCAATTCCCTAAGATTCAGCCCTAAAAACCACCACACGTTTCATAGACTTCTCCAAGGGTCAGACTCTGGACTAGTGTTCAGGACCTTTGCGACGGGTTCTGATGTCAAGGAAGAAAGTGCCTGAGGCCCAGGAGTTCATTTCCTCTGTCCTTCTCCCCCACCACACTCTTAAATGCCACAAAAGTAAGACCCAAGTCCACTGTCCAGATTTAGCTCAAACTCTGCTGCCAACCTATCCAGGTAGCACCCAGGAAGCACCCAGGAGCAAAGAGGCAGGGTGGGAGAAGGGGAGGCAGGTGATGGAAACACGACAGAGACAAGCTTCCAGGGAAGAGGAAAAAGATACTGATAGTAACAAGACATGACTGAGAGGGAAAACCTCTCTTAGGACCAGAGAGATAGTAGAGGGGTAGGGTGTTTACTTGCATGCAGCTGACCCAAGTTACAGCACCACATACAGTCGCCTGTGCGAGGCCAGGAGTGATCCCTGAGCACAGAGCCAGGATTAAGTCCTGAGAACTTCTAGGGAGGGAATGAGGGAAAGAGAAGGAAGGAAGGAAGGAAGGAAGGAAGGGAGGGAGGAAGGAAGGAAGGAAGGAAGGAAGGAAGGAAGGAAGGGAGGGAGGAAGGGAGGGAGGAAGGAAGGAAGGAAGGAAGGGAGGGAGGGAGGGAGGGAGGAAGGAAGGAAGGAAGGGAGGGAGGGAGGGAGGGAAGGAGGGAGGGAGGGAGGAAGGAAGGAAGGAAAGGAAAGGAAAGGAAGGAAGGAAGGGACGGAGGGAGGGAGGGAAGGAGGGAAGGAGGGAAGGAGGGAGGGAAGTAGGGAGGGGAGGGAAGGAGGGAGGGAGGGAGGGAGGGGAAGGAGGGAGGACCGGAGGGAGGGGAAGGAAGGAGGGAAGTAGGGAGGGAAGTAGGAAGGGAAGGAGGGAGGGAGGAATGGAGGAAGGAAGGGAGGGAGTAAGGGAGGAAGAAAAAGAGGGAGGGAGGGGGGAAGGGAGGGAGGGAGGGAAGGAGGGAGGAAGGGAGGAAGGGAGGGAGGGAGGAAGGAAGGAAGGAAGGGAGGGAGGGAGAGAGGGAGAGAGGGAGGGAGGAAGGGAGGGAGGGAGGGAGGAAACACCTTTTCTCAAATATTCTGAGTTTGCATTTCAAGAATGAAATCCTAGTCTATTCAGGTCTCTCTTTTCCAACAGTAAGTGACCACGGATACCAGTGTGCCAGGCTTTAAATCAGATCAGATCAATTAGAATCCAGAATCATGGTGGTAATTCTTTCTTTTACAAGTAACCGTAATAAGATTTGCTCAAACATTGATCAGTCTCACTTCTTCTGAGTGTAATTTGCTCAATTCAGAACAAATAAGAACTCTGCAAATCTATAATCTGAGATCAGCAGCAGCCACCGAATTCCTGTTTTCTTTCTTGCTACCATCCTCACCCTTCAGTTCTTGCCCTACTAGGAGTGAGCTCCGCAAATGTAAACAGTAGCTCATTTTAATCCCAGTGCAAGAAGTAAATCTGTGTCTACAACAATAGTACAGCAGGATGGCGCTTAGCTTTGCTGGCAGCCGACCGGTTGAATCCCCAGAACCAATACAGAACACAGATTCTGAAAGACCGTCAAGTCTCTTCTTCCCAGTGCTGAAGCTGAGGGTGACTGCTTGCCCACCCCAACTCGGACTCCAGGTTTTTCTTTTTCTTCAGGATCTCCACTTGATCACATTATAAGAGGAAAGTCAGGCATAGAAAACAGGGTTCTTTCTGCTTAAATGTACCTCCATGAGGTAGCTCTTCTATTACTACACACTGTCATGAGACATTAAACCCCAGCTAGTCCTCATTAGCCATTTATAGACTTTTTTCACTTTCTATGACAAGAAATACCAGTTCCTATGGCATAGGCCAATGGGAGGAACTACCAGAGAGGCAGAGGTAATATTACACTCAGCTTCAGTCAACCCCAATTTTCAGCTTCCTACACTATGCTGGGCACCTACAAGGTGATTAGGAAATAGCTGTAGCGTGAATCCATGTAGGCGATCTTTTCTTAATCTCTAATCAATGTATCTTTATTAAGATGATGCTTTCAAACTTGGAACCCTACACCCAGTTCTCTGAGCGTATACCAGTCTAAATATCAGTGACAGCCCCATGAGAGGCAGGTTGAAACACACTGTCTGGAGTGACTTTCACCAATCTCCCAGTCTCAGAATGGAGGAAACATCATCAGTGCCAGGAAAGGGTCATCGTCGGTGCCAAGGAAGCTCAGCGATGCCCTCAAAGAAAGATGGTACCAACCCTGGGGCTCTTGTGGTTAAACCTTTACCCTCCTGAGAAACACGCCTCTTCCATGTCACCACTTTATCCTAACCAACCTCAAATCTGGAGTTGGTCAAGAACTCATATTTCCCACCATGGCCCTGGAGAAATACCTCTCTCTCCAGAGCCCTGCTAAAGCTGCTCAGAGAAGCAGACAGACCCCAACTCTGCAGGAGCCCCCCAGATGCTCTGCAGCAGCAGCAGCCAGACAAAAATAAAATCACACCAAGCTGAAGATAAGACTCCACTCCCCACCCTTCTTCCTCCAATAGATAAACTTGTTTCCTTACTTTGAATTTGCCATTTTTAGAAATGGGTTAAAAGTAAAATGCAAGCCTCTTCTAGAGAGGATAGTGTTGTCTCTCTCTCTTTCTCTCTCTCTGTCTCTCTCTTCCCCTCCCTCCTCCCTCCTCCTCCTCCTCTCCATTCTCCCTCCCTCTCTCCCCTTTGTCTCTCTTTCTCTTCTAACATATGTTACTAAATTTTATATAGCTTGATTTGCTACATCTTTGATATGAGCTGCTTATATACGACATAACCAGACACACATTTTGAAAGTACGCAGCACTTAAAATAACTGGATCTTAAATCTTCTGAATTTAGTTGAGAATCTGATTGGAGACTAGATGGGTCTTCACTTTTGAGAAAGAAAAGCAATTACTGTTTTTAAAGAAATGTGTGAGTAGCCCTCTAGGAGGTCAGTGATTGAAATGTAGAAAGTCCAGACTACTTTTTGTGCCCCCACCAGGCTCCCTGGGACCAAGCTTGTATTGTCCATTTTCCCATGGAACATTTCCAAGGATGAAGTTGAAGGACAGTTATTTTCAACTTTAGCTTCTTAAACTGTATTTCTAAAATATAACTAAGGATTTTTACTGTTGTTGTTGTTCTTGGCCAAACAACTTCTAATAGGGCACAGTGTGTGGTGGGACAAGTCAAGCTTTAGACAGCCCATCAACCCTAGCAGAGAATTCTTGCCACCATCCGACAGAGCACATCCAAACAGACCTTGATCTGTTTGTTCAAGAGAAGAATTCCTTTTTTGCTTTACTTTGTTTTTCTTTTGAACTGCACTGACATAGAGTGAATGCCAACCATTTTCCAGTGTTTAATTAGTGCTTCTATATTTCTTTCTTTCTTTCTTTATTTTTTTTTGCTTTTTTTTGGGTCACACCTGGCAATGCTCAGGGGTTTCTCCCTGGCTCTGCACTCAGGGAATTACTCCTGGCGGTGCTCGGGGACCATATGGGATGCTGGGGACCGAACCTGGGCGGCACAGGCTGGCCGCATGCAAGGCAAACGCCCTACCCACTGGGCTATCGCTCCAGACCCTAATTAATGCTTCTATAAAAACAATTCTAATCATCATGGACCTTGCCCCAAACCATGACTTTAGTGATGTGTGGCATGGTGGCTAGTTTGGGATCAAGAGGCATGAGGCTCAGTGGGTAACATTTAGAACCACTGACCACTCTGAACAGGCAGCACCATTCAGGAGGGTTATGCAGGGCTCAGAAGTTCTCTGCCCAACATGTAGAGATCTGTGCACTAGCTCAAGGGGTTCAGAGGTCTGGGGCAGGGAGCCATAATGAAGAGGCACTTAGAGCGCTCAGCACGAGAGTGCTTGGAAAGGTGACTGGCTTCAGGATGCTGCTGGGAACCTAAGTAAAATCCTTAAGTTAATCCATTTTGTGAAGAGGGGTACGGGAGGGAAGATAACCTGCACTCCTAGCTGTTCTGGGTTACCTACCCCAGGGTATGTATGATTTCCAGCTATTAGGTATAGTAAGCATAAACCAATCATCAATATTAAAAGATTTGGTATTAGCTAGCAAATAGCAATTTCCCTGGGATTTCAAGTGTTCCTACACTACCATCCAGGACTCCTAAGTCCTTCCTCAATCCAGCTCATAGGAAGAAGGTTGACAGGTGGTGGGTCAGCGGATTCTAGGGTGTCCTGGACACTGAGGTTCACTCCTGAGTACTGCTGGCCTGGCTGTTATTAAGATTGAAACGCAGGTGAGAGCTCATCTTAGTGTAAACCATCCCTGCTAGCGCAGCAGTGCTGGTCAGAGCCAAAGCAGACTCAGATATACAATCTCCCTCTTGTATGCAGTGCCTGATCTACTGTCTGGGTCTTCAAGCATGTTGTAACCTTTTTTACCTTGACTTATGGTGTGTGTGTGTGTGTGTGTGTTTGTGTATGCATATGTGTGTCACAAATATCAACTGAAAATGATTCGGTTCAGAGTTGTGTATAAATTACAAGAGTATTACAAACCAAGATAATGTCTCCCAGGAATATATTCGCATGGGAGAGCTTCTGGAAGAAAGGCCTTTCTCCTCTACTCTCCAGGTCACCACAGTGGCAGTTACTCCACAGTTACCTCATACTTATCCAGGGACTAGGAACTTTGCATATGACTGCAGTTACTTGACGGAGAGAAATGGAACTAAGAAGCAACTCTGACAATCACTCAAGCAGGCATTGTATCCCTACTCCTAGTACTCACATAGAGGATCTTAGCTCACTTTCAAGGCAAGCCAGAAAGGGAGGGAGATGGCACGGAGCGAGAGTCCCATCTCATTTAACATTTGTGACAGCCCAGAGAAGGAGCTGTTACTAATTGATGGTATAGATACAAATGCTGAGCCTCAGCATGTATACGCAAGTTGGACTAGAGCCACACAACTAGTCAGTGTGGAAAGCAAGTGTCCAACACAGGCATTTTCAGAGCCTGAGTCCAGATAGTGATTCCACAGCAGCAGGGGGTTAGAGAACAGACACCAGCAATTTTGGGTCCAACTGGGCTAGCGGTTCAAGGCAAAGGCTAGAGTGTTGCTTGGGTCCTGTGGTGCCAGGAATTACCCATGCTACCCCAGCAGTACCAGGGGTCTCCAAGTGCAGTGCTTTTTTTTTAATCAAATCATGATATACACAGCTACAAAGCTGTTCATGGCTGGGTTTCAGTCATGCAATGTTCCAACACACATCCTTCCACCAGTGCACATTTCCCACTATCAATATCCCCAGTTTCCTCCCATCACCCCACCTCCCTGACTCCAATCCCAGCCCAGCCTGTCTTTATGGCAGGCACATTTCTTCCTTCTCTCTCTCTCTCTCTCTCTCTCTCTCTCTCTCAGGCATTATGGTTTGTTTCTTTACCTACTTTCAGCACACGGTTCTTATCCAGAGTGATCATTTCCTGCTATCACTGTCATAGTCATAGTGGTCCCTTCTCTATCCCCATTGCCCTCTCTCCCAGCACTTGATGCAGGCTTACAACCATGGACCAATCCTCTTGGCCCTTGCTTTATAGTCCTTGGGCATTAGTCTCATGCTATGATTTTTATACCCCACAAAAGAGTGCAATGAGAGCTGTCATTCTGTGCCTTCCACTCTCCTTCTGACTCATTTCACTCAGCAAGATACTCTCCATGTCCATCGATTTATAAGCAATTTCATGACTTCATTTTCTTGGTGGCTGTGTAATATTCCATTGTGTAGATGTGTGTAGATGTACCATCGTTTCTCTCTAAGAGATCATCCGTGCCAGCACTGGTTGCTCTTATTCTTTTGGATGTATGCCAGTCTCTGTGGTATGAGATGATATTTCATTTTTTGTTTTTATTTTCATCTCCCTGATTAGTGATGCAAAGTATTTTTTCATATGCCATATGTATTTCTTCTTTGTGGAAGCATCTGTTCATTTCTCCTCATTTTTTGATGGGCTGTCTTGCAAAGTTCTACTAGTAACATATATCTTGGGTACTGGGTAAGCCTTATCAGATGAGTATTGGGTAAATAAAATGATTTTTCCCATTCTGTGGGCTGTTTTTGTATCTTTTTTTTGTGCTACAGAAGTTTCTTAGTCAATGTAGTCCTATTTGTTTATCTTTGCTTCCATTTGCTTGCTCAGTGGTGTTTCATCTTTGAAGATCCCTTTATCTTCAATGTCATGGAGGGTTTTCCGATGTTTTCTTGCACATACCTTATGGATTCAGGTCTGATATTGAGGTTTTAATCTATTTTCAGGTCTGATATTATGATCTTTAATCTATTCTGATCTGACTTTTGTACCTAGAGTTGGAGAGAGAGGTTTGAGGTTTTTTTGCTCAGTTTTCCCAGCACAAGTTGTTGAAAAGGCTTTTTCTTGCTCTCCTTCAAATTTCTTGCTGCTTTATCAAAGAGTAAGCAATCATATATTTGAGGGTCTATGTCAGGATATTCAACTCTATTCCACTGGTCTGTGGAACAGAGTTCTAGACTGTTCTAGACTAGACTGTTCTGATGCCTCCAGATGCCTCGAGACCACACAGTTCTAGAGACTAAAGCCAGCCTGGGTGTATACCTAGCATATATTCTGACCACTGTACTATCTCCTAGCATTGGGTCTGAAGCAATTTTTAACTTTCAAACTCTGCCATCCTCCCATTCCCAGAGCCCCATTTCCCAGAGTCCAGAAAATGCTAATCTGCATCTGAAAATGTTAATGGAGTTTATAAGTTGTTGACAAGCCTTCTTGTTCTTGGACTTTCTCCCAAAGCCTGAACTTCACCTCTAGTGCTCTTGTTGAAGGACTTTATCTCAATGAGGCCACCGGGAAGCTCAGACACAGTTTGAAAAGAGCAATCCCAGGTGTGCCCAACTCACCCCGTCACCTCCAAGTCAAAGTTAATTCCTGATACAGTCCATGAACTCGAAACTTTTGCCTAATTCCTACTTCACAAAGCATCAACCCAGGAGGACTCAACCATTGCTGGTAGTTTATCATACAGTGATTTCTGACTTCCCAGAACTAGGCTAAGTGTGGGGAATGCTCCAGTGTAAAACGGACAAGGCCTCAGCCTCACACAGCTCTTACAATCCCTGGGACCACACACAATCATCACATAAACACATAATTACACATTGGATGGAGCACTAGAAGTAGCCAGAGCATCATAGGGTAAGATAGAAGGTCACAGAACAGAAGAAAGAAACTGAGACAGGAGCCGAGGCAAGTCTGAGAGACAAAGTGGCAGTTGATGAGACCTAAATAGAAGGGGCTAAGAAAGAGAAATCTTCTCCTCCCTGGAATCTCTACCACGAGCCACTCTCCAGCCCTGCCTCTGTCTCCACCAGTTGTCTCCCTATATGGTGAAATAAAAGAACCAAGCAATCAGGAGCTTCCATTCACCAGTTCTCCTAGCAAATGTAGAGAAGCTTGTTACTGAATTGTTCATTCTCCCTCCAATGCCCTGCCCCCATTGCTCCCTTTGAAGGGTCCAAATAGAAAAGCTCTTTTTAGGGAAGCTGGTGTTCAGAAGCACTCAGGTATGCTGGAGGTTGTTTAAGCAGCTAGTTTGGGGCTCAGAGAGATAGTACCACAGGTAGAGGACATGGATGCCGCAGACCAAGCGCTCTGTCTGATCCAAGCACTGCCAGGAGCAATCCTTGAGCCTGAGCAGAGCCCTAAGGACCACTGGGTGTGGCCCCCAAATGAAAACAAAACCCACACCAAAATGAACTCCCCACCAAGAAAGCATGTTGACTGCACAAATCCTCCAACACGTTGTGGTCAAGACCCCCCAGCCTCTGAGACAGGGGTGGGGAGTGCAAGTATGTGTGAGAGTGTGTGTGCGTGTGCATGTGTGTGTGTGTGTGTGTGTGTGTGTGTGTGCGTTTCAAATATGAGTTCTGAAAGAGCAGAACTCGTATGGTTCTGATTCATTCATAACTCATCAGAATATTGTTTTGCAAGCACTACTTGATGTCCAAGAAACTGCCAGGCCTCCCTCGCCCTGCAGCCGCCTTTGAAGTGGTGGCGCTGCCTCCGTCACGCACGGCCTGTGCACTAAGGAACAGACCCCAGGGCTCCGGGCTTGAGGTCTGGCAAGGAGCAAAACTGCTGCAACAATCCTGCAGGTCCCAACACCCAGGCTGCCCTGCTGGGTCCTGTTGAGCAATCGCTGGTGTGAAATGTAACCAGAATGCACAGGAAGCCACCCACCCCCAGGACCCCATGTGAGGGGAGAGAAAGAGGGATGGTCATCACTGCTTAATTATTTGCTGAGTGACACCAGGGAGTGCTAGAGGCCAGAAGCATAGAAAGGAGAAGTGTCTCCTCCTCCTCTGGATTTGAGCAACCTCCAGGAGGAAGTCAAGCTCAGATCTAGGACCAAGGCAGGATCCAGAATTCTGGGTTCACTTATTCCTTGTCTAACAGAATTTCTTCTCCACTCAGAGCTGTATGTTCCCCCAACCAAACAAACAGAAGGGGGCACTTCTGTTTGTTACAGCCTGAGAGGGGAATTGAGGGGAGGGGCTGTGGAGGGGTCAAAGGTTCTATCTAGCCTCCTGCAATGGATGAGAAAAGCCTAACACCTAACACAGTGGGGTGAAGAGCCACCAAAGAAGCAGGCAGCAGCCTGCAAAAGTACACTGGGTAGGGGGTTTGCCTCACACAGTCCATCTGGGTTCAATTCCCAGCACCCTACATGATCCCCTGAGCCTGCCAGGCATGATTACTGCATGCAGAGAAGAAGCAAGCAGAGGCAATTCCTGAGCAGAGGGAATGTCATCCTGTAGGGCCTTTTCTGACCTGTAGTCTGCAGACTTTCCAGGTGTGTCTCTTTAGGGGAAAGACTGTTCTTGTAAACCCTGATGTTGACCTCAAATTTCTTCAAAACACCTCCAAGAAACTGCAACAGAATGCCCACGATGATTCTGGGACCCAAAAATAAAGAAAATGCCTGAAGTAAAAATAGCCATCTCCTAGGTCTGTTTTCCAGCTTTCAGAGCTCCAGAAGCAAAGCATCGTTGGTGGAGCAAAGAGGTTTTCTCAGGGTTGGAGACAAGGGTCCTTTTCCAGAGGGGCCCCTCCACTATGATGCTGGGAGCATTCCAAGGTCCTGAGAGCCTCTGACCTGTCCCAAGACAGAGGAGTGGCTCCCAGAGCCTGAGGTGGGCTCAGCACACCTTAATACTCAATGGAGGGGTCAAGGGTGGTGCTGTAGGGGGATGCAGAGCGAGGACCCTCTCTGTTCTCTGCTGGGTCACTGAGTGAGGCCCCTCTCTCTTCTCTCTGGGTCTCTGAGATGGCTGTGACTAAGCATGTTAACGAGGAGAGGGTTTCTTTACCCGGAGGTGAAGGAACCCTCTGCCCCCAAAGAAGCTCCATGTCTCTTAATAAATGCTTGAAATGTCCTTAAATGATTCAACAGATGACTTCAAATATGAAATATATAATATTCATGCTGAGCTATAAATGACTGCGATTTAGTTCTTGTGCAGATCTTACCCAAGAGAGAAACTTAAAAGTGCACAATAGCATTGATTACCTGCAGGAAAAGGGAGCCGAGCATAAGGGAAGCAGTAGGGGAAAGGCACAATGCAAGACCCCAGGAGCAGCGGAGGCCAGACCAGGGTAAACCAACTGAGAAATACGAGGTGAGCCACTTACCACCTGGAACCTCAGTTTCCCCACATGCAAAATGATCATTGGGCTGTAGTTTAAGGTCTAACAACTCTAAAGTCCCGTACATCAACCCAATTAATCAAAAGCAATTAATCAAAATCAATGTCTGTACAAAGCACAGGCCCAGCTCAGGCACGGGAAAGAAAAGCCTAAACTCATTGGATTATTATTTTTCTAACCATTGCCACCTAAAAAGAAATTAAGGTCAGAGAGATAAAAGCCATCTTGTATGTGACAGACCCTGGTTCAATCCTTGGTACCACATATGGTCCCAGAGTATAGCCAGGAGTGACCCCTGAGCAGAGAGTTAAGGAATAAGTCCTAGGCTCAGGCTGGGTATAGCCTAAAACTTTAATAATAAATGGAAAAGAAATGGAAACATACTTTTGTACATAAAAAAGACTAGGAAAATATAAGAGGTGAATATTCTTTGTATCCTTGCTAAGGCAGCCTTGTTGGGTACCCGAAGCAAGGCCTCCATCTGCCTTGCTGGGACGGCCCAAATTCTGTTTGACTATTCTCTTCTCTCCCAATGATTATAGTCAATCCTAATCTGTCTAATCCAGAGGTGGCAAACCATTTTTCCAATTTAATAATCTTATAAATTGGGGTATTTCTCACACCGTTCATGGACCATACAACACAGGAAGATAGGCTTCAGGGAACCATGGGACCATGCCTCCTCATGTCCAGGGACCAAACCCTACAATTCCACAGGTCTTCTGTGACATGAAACTAAACCTCTCTCTCTCTCCCCTAATCTAAACTGTCAGGACAATCCTATTCTTTTTAATCAAGGAATGGCTGGAGTATCAGACAATGAAATATGGTGATATCTGGGCACCCCTGAGAAAAACAGCCTCATCCCTAAGAGTCCCTTAGACAAGAGGAATTCTTCTTGGATTACCAACGCTTCTGCCTGAGAGGGCTTGAACATCAATAGTCTACTCATGAAGTCAGGGGGATCTTCCTGAGGCAACAGCTACCAATTAAATACAGAGCAGCACATGAAGAAAATTGGTGGTTTCCTAGGCCCCAGAGTCCATGACATGATGCGTAGGACTGAGAGAACAACTTGGAGCCTTTCATGAGCAGTCAAAAGGGACGAGCTCACAAGCATCCAGAGAGCTGATACATGGAGCTAACACTTTCAGGGGGGCTAAAAGTTTCCTTCAGAAAAAGTTGAGAGAGGATATTTTGGCCAAGGGACCACAGTCTTGGCTATAGAAAAATGAAAGAGTATGTGAAAATGTATTCCTCACCTTTCAAAGTGAAAATCACATGAGATGAATGATTATGCCACTGTGTGCAACCTCTGAGGATCCTGTCAGCATGAATCCTGGTCACCAGGCACCATGCTTAGTGGGCCAGGTCCTTGCCCTTGCCTGAATTCCAAGAGTCTCTAACTGATGCTGTCAGCCCCTTCTTCTGCTTACCTTTGACATGACCGCTGAGCCACAGGGTAAAAGCAAAATGAAAAGTTTTCTATCAAAGACGTCATAGGAATTTACCTTTTGTGATTTGCTAATGTGAAGCTCATTAACATTGTGCAACACAGAGGTTACACCCACACACACACGTGCAGAGCCCACAATGCAGGGAGCTGGAGGGATTGTGAAATGTGAGTCATCCATGTCCCAGGAATCCTCCAGCATCTAAACAGCCTCCCAGGGGAGCCAGGGGAACAGAGACCAGGCACCGGCATTATTACCCTAAGACAGTAGAAACAAGGGCCAGGAGGCAGGACTGGTGTGTGGTAGGAAGCTCACCACCAAGGGGAAGGGGGAGTGCGATTAGAACAGAGAAGGCACCACTATGATAATGATAATTGGAAATTATAACTCTGGTCAATGATCACTCTGGTCAAGAACTGAATGCTGAAAGGAAGTAAAGTGATATGCACGACACCCTTTCAGTAACTATTGGAAACCACAGTGCCTACAAGGAAAATAAGACAGAAAGAGAATGTGTGTGAAAGAGAGAGAGAGAGAGAGAGAGAGAGAGAGAGAGAGAGAGAGAGAGAGAGAGAGAAAGCATGCTACAGGGGCAGGATGGGGGAGATGGGCAGGACGGAAACAGATGACATGTGGTACTGGATCATGAACAACTTTGTAACTGAGTATCTCACAGTGATTCCATTTTTTAAAAAGCCACTTAGGGAGACTGAGGGGTTCAGAGACTAAGAAAAGCCAGGTGGGGAGGAGGCAGGCAGACAGTTGTCCCAGATGCCTTGAGAAACTTTCAGCTGAACTTGCAATCTTGGCTGGGTACTTCATCCTCAGGGCCCCAACTAAGGCTGTCCTGGTGCCACCTCAGTATGCTCACAGCCTTGAAGAGTATCTCCTTGAGCCCTGGCAGGGCTCCAACTGCAAAGCCACCTCACCCTCCCTGACAGCAACCACGTAATGAGATATGGTCATTTCCATACAAGGGCCTTCCTTCCGGTAGGAAACATATCTTTTCAAAGGAAAGAAATTTGAATTGAACTTGCCAAACCCAGAATATGTAAATCAGAGGCCCATTCTTAGTGAAAAATCAGCTCAGTTCAGAGGCCACCTTGATTTGACTTGTCAAGATCTGGGGTCATTTCTCAATCAGTGCACCCCGAGTTTGCTCTGAAAATCTGGCTCGGCTTCAAGGATCCTCCAAATGTCCGGTTTGGAAACTCATAAAATTCATTGCAGTTTGGTCTTTGGGGTTCAAAATTAATTAGCCTCCCTTTGTTTTATTCACTGATTCAAAGTAGGGAAACTTTTACATGGTTTTGGTGGAAGAAAGAGGGAAGTCTTGTCTAAATTAATGGGGGAGAATCCAAATGGCAGAGTTTTGAGAAAACATGATTCTAATGCTTGTAGTATTCAACACATTACAAGCTAAGGTTTAAATGAGCACTAATAAAATTAAGTTAGTCACAGAAAAATTACAATCTGTAATGGGCTTTTATTACATAATAATGAATTACATTATATTGTGGAGTCATAATTTTTTAAATCAATGGGAAACACAGACGGTGTCAGATTTCCTGGGGTATGATTTGAATTTATGTTACACAACAATCAGGGTTAATTGAGCATTCTCAATGGTCAATAAGTGGTTTCCGGTAGACACAACCCACAGGAAAGAAGAAGGAGGAAGTGGGGTGCTTTGGGAGGAATGGAAAAGTGAGGGCAGGAGAGATTTAAGAAGGGGGATGAAAATGAGAGACATCTACCTAGGCAAGAGCAGACACATTCTCAAGAGGAATCTCAATTTAATTTGCAACCTTAATGGAAAGAAGCAACCAACAGACAGTGGAGGGGTTTAAATGTTCTAAGGGGATAGTGTGTCAGTCTGGGTAGTGATGGGCCTCTGGGATGGGTCTTCTGACATTGCTCCTTATTCTCGCTGCTTTAACTCCTACCAAAGAGGGACAGTGACCAGAGTCAGCCTGTCCTGTGTACAGAGCAGGTTCTGGCTAGAGCACCGGGCATAAGTCTACTGAGACAGGGTTGCAGACAGCTCACCTAGGTGCCTCTAGCTATCATTTTACATCAGATGAACAGCTACGAACAGAGCAGAACCTACTCAAGACCCTTGAAGTCCTGAAGTTTTCCTTTTCACCTGTTTCTCTATTCTCTCAGATTTAGACTGCTTGGTCTGTGTAGTATTTGAAATACATTGAAAGAAATGTTTACCAGAGACCATATAGCTGCATATAACTTGAACCTTAAACACTCTACCTTCGTGAGGCTGGAGTGACAGCATAGCAGGTAGTTGAGCATTTGCCGTGCATGTGACTGACCCAGGTTCAATCTCCAGCACCCCATATGGTCGCCAGGGCACCGCCAGTAGTAATTCCTGAGTTCAGAGACAGTTCTACCCCCTAAGCATTGCTGACTGTGATCTAAAAAAGCCAAAACAAAGCAAAAAACCCTCTAAATCCTCACTATTATCTTTGTTTCCCCAGGAATATACTTCAGCAATCCAGTAATCTGCTCCTTCCTCACTTTCTTCTAATGGGGGGGAAAGTTTAACTGGACAGACTTCTTATACATAGCAATGTCAACATGTTTGTGTAATGGCTGAAATTCCTGAGGGCCTCCCTACCCCAAAGAATGCAAGAGAGAAGGAAGGTGGTTCCTAATTCAACATGACTTGTATGCAAAAATATCCTGCTACGTTATGATTCACAGCAACTCTATAGTATTTCAGCTACGATATAGGTTAAAGAAACCAGCCTGGAAAACTAAATGTCATTTACAATGTTCTTGTTTGGAAAAATTCCAACTTAATAATGAATAAAAGAGCAGTTTTCAAGTTGGATATCATTGATAACTCATCTTTGTGTGAAAAATTCAAAACGCCTCTCCAATAGAACTTCCAATTCAGGCTTTCACCGCATCTGCCTTCCCCACAGAAGAGAAAATCTTAACTCTTCTTTATCACAGTTGACCACCCAAGAAGTTGCAAAGAATCCTGAATTCTTCAATTCCCACTAAAACGTTCAGGTGAGATGGACCAGAGGAGTTTCCTAACCAAGGAGAGACTTTCAGACTCCTTTGCGTCATGTATAATACATAAACTGAGCTGTCGGGGACCTTCTGCTCCACCCCTCTGAAGCACAACAAGTCTCACAAGAGTTCTCATCAGTTAGTTACAGCAGAACCTCTAAAGTTATTGGAAGGGAGGCTGGAAGATTCTTGGAAATTCATTTCCCTTAAAGTAAGCCCTACCCTGCCCAGCTCTGCTCTTAAACATATACTTATCAGCAATGCGACAATTAATGGTATGGGTTGGAAGATTCAGTGGAGTCTAAGCTTGGACCATTTGGAGTGAAATACCTTCCTTCCTTCCAATGAGGTCCACATGCTGAGATAAATAAAGAGTGGGGTCATAGTTGCTAGGTTCCCTCTTCAAATATGACTTGGAAGTTTGGGGCAGAGTAAAAGATATTCACCAGTTAGAAAATTTCTCTCTCTCTCTCTCTCTCTCTCTCTCTCTCTCTCTCTCTCTCACACACACACACACACACACACAAGCTCGGGTTGCAGGACAGAGTAAGAAGTAGATCTTATGGCTCCTCAAAAGTTATTTCTCTATTCGTTTGTGATGCTATACCATCTACCCTCTCAACGTCATCCCCATTCCTGCTTCCTAAAGAAATGGTTTCCTAGAGCTAAAGAGACAGTATGGGGATTCAGGTACATTCTTTGCACCATACCAACTCTGGTTCAAATCCTTTGCACCACATACTACCCCCACACACACACACAAACCCCACGCACCTTTAGGAGTCAGAGATAACCCCTGAGCACTTCAGGTGGCTGCGAACACCACTCAATTTTAAAAAAATAAAATAAATGATTTCCTACCTCTGATACTAACTTCTTTCACTTGCCCACAATCAGAAGGAATGTGATTTAAAATGGACTGTTTTGACTATTTTTAAAGTGATTTTCCAAAAGAACTGTAGATTAGATTATTTCTGAGAAAATAGAGGTATCAGATCACAGACTTGTAGAGGTGGAAACCTTCCTGAGCACGTCCGATCTGAAATCTCAGTGACCAAAGGAGGAACCGGAACCCCGCCAGCAGCGGTTGCATTAGCACCACCACAAGCCCTAGCACTTTGCTCTCTACTAGGCTCTCTGTGGGGGAAATGTGATTTCCTGGTAATGAAAAGAGGTGTGTATTCGGGCATGGCTGATAGCCTCTCTGAGGCGTGGGCTCATCCACCTACTTGAGTGACACAGGAAGGTGACAGAACTGTGCCCAGTGCAGAGCACTCAGTGCTTCATCAGCTTGTTACAAGACTTATTATCAGTTTTTAAGCTATTTTTAAATATCTACATTTATATACTTTCAGTAAGTTTAAATCCTTGAGGGGTATAGCATCACATGAATTCTGCGACCAATTGCCTTAGCAGGAAGATTGCTTTGGAATTTAGCTTGAACCATGCCACTGTTTCCATGGGCACAAGTATCCTTTCCCAGATCACTATGGTTTTGATAGGTTTGCCATCAGGAATCACTGTGATGTTCTTTGATTTGTATATATAAGCATATCTCTTGCCAAGATAGAATTCATTTTCATCCTGAGCATAAACAATTCAATTTTAAGAAATGCTGTGTGTTCCCTATGGTTCTGGAGACCCCGCATATAGCCAGCATAAATGGTATCAGACCACAGCCTTCTAGCCATTCTGTTGATTATTCTAGGCCTTAATTATTTTGCCCCCAAATTTCAGCAGAGGACTTTCACCCACTTATCAATGATTTTAAACCACACATCTCTTCCCCCTTGAGGGAACTATATCCCCTCCATTTGCAAGACCACATTTGAACATATTCTCTCTTTGGTCACTTGAAACTTTTCTACCACATCCCATCAAAGCCAAAATGATATCCTGGCCAGTGGTGCTCCTGGGTATAAAGTATCCCCAGTGTCCTCATAGGACCCTGACTTGGAAAAGTATATTCCCGTTCTCCACAATGATGAGCTTTGCAGATACTCCGCAGTAGAATACAGGGCTGATGCTGTGAAACATTCTTCCTATGAAGACAAGAGTTCCAGAAACGCCTCTTATTATCCATGGCAGGATCAGGTCTGTGGGTGCCAATGCTCTGGCCTGGGAAATGTGGCTAATGTCAGAGGGAACCTGAGTGTTCACAGAGAAAGAAGCTCCTCAAATACATAGAGCCAACGACTCCTTCAAGCACAGAATTTACAGCAGTAAAGGAAACGAGGATATCATAGCACAGAACAGGCCATGAAAGTAAACAGGCTAGGAAAGGCACCAGGAGAGGGACAATGGTATCCATCCATGGAAAATATTTAAAGAGAGAGCTCTTTCAGAGAAGGGTAGAGAAAAAGGTTATCGGCACACAAAGGGAAGAAAACCAGGAAGTTCCACTTGTCTCTGAGTTCAACATGAGCAATCAAAAAGAAATGGATGGCAAGAAGAAGAGGTGAGGGGGTGGGAGGGAGGGAGGCGGGAAAGATGGGGGGACCAGAGGAAAGAAGGGGAAGACCTTGTGGAAACTTGGGCTGGATTGGTAGAGGACAGCTGACCGAGAGGAAGGATCAACCTTTTTTTTCTCTGAGCCCAGGAAGAAACAAGGGGGCTTGGGGGCAGTTCTGAGACCATCTGAGGGAGAATCACAGAGTTTAGCTGAGCAAGCCCAGAGCTGCAGGGAAAGGATGGCTAACCTGAGGGAAGGTGACTAAGAAGCATGTGCAAGCCATCTTCAGTGTCAACAAGGAAGTGAGAAGACTGTGTTTACCCCACCAGATGGTGAAGCGAGGAGCAGCCAATGGAAGATAAAAGAACGCAGCTCTCAGAGAAATGTCTCAGGGTGAGAAGACACCCCCAGAAAAGGATTTCTGCCCAAGAGGTACACGCCACCTGGAGGTGGGGCTGAGACAGGATGCCCCCAGACTTCTTGGGCTGCATGAGGAGAAAGCATCCAAGTGGGTTGGCCAGGGCCCCCCCACTAGCCGACAAGGGTTTCAGTCAGTGGCCTGTGCATATTCATGCTCCCGGATTGTGTGGATGTTCATCTTGTACCTTAAAGAGATGACTTTAAGGAGATAAGCAAGGCAAAGGCCTGGGAAGGAAAGAAATCTAGTGGGGATTAAAAAGAAGCAAACAAAGCAACAGGGACAGAGTACAGGGGCCTTGAATACATGAGGGGTATAGAATTGTGGTATATGGATGTATCTAACTGGTAGACCCTACAACACTGAAAACAGAGATCCAGAATACAACAAACTTAATAACGTGCCTTTCAGGGAAGGAAAGAAATCAAGGAGGGAAGAAGAAAACAGAAAGTAATGGGTAAACAGGTATCATGGCTTAGTTATACCAGTGCTATGGGTGAGTGGTATCGCCATATATCCACACAGACTCAACAAAACAGAAAACATGTGATCTAAGCTGCAATGGCTGAAACTCTGTAATGTGCCAGTCAAGTCGTCAGGTGGGAATGGGATGAGGAGGGAATACGGGAACACTGATGGAGAGCAGCTGGCACTGGTGGCAGGCTTAGTGTTGAAATAGTATATGCCTATAACTCAGCTCTCACAACTTTGTCAATCACAGTTCTTTACTTAAAAAAATCCACATTGAGGGGGCCTGAAACACGGGCCTCGTTAGCACACTACTCTCTTTCTTAAGCACGAGCTGAGCTGAGACACTCACAATATCCAGGTTGGACTGTGGAAGAAAACTTTCTTGGGGGTAAAATGTAAATAATCTGGGTAAAGTGAGGCTGCCGACCCCTCGCAGCTCAATGTGTAGCACTGGAATTGCTTGATTGGCCCCTGGAGAGTGGGTGGGAAGGTGGAGAGAGGCAGAGGGAGGACACTGGGTCTTGATTTAAACAAGACTTACATGCAGTTCTGTCTGAAGACACATCCCAGCTCTTCCCACTTTCTTTGCTTGGAGTGATCTGTCTACATCTAATACACGGTATGCAAATTCTAACCATATCAACACTCCCCCTACTATGGCTGCTCCTGATTGCCCCTGGTGGGCAAGCTACTCTCTGTACAAGAACGCCACTGTAGTCCTTTACCAGGCCTGTTGCTCCTTCCTCTGGACAGAACTGAGTCACATTTCCCAGTCTCCCCTGCAGGAGCCATGAATTGCCTTCTAGCCAATGGAACTAGTGGGAAATGAAAAACCCCACTTGTAGGCCTGGACCTTTAAACGTTGTGGTTTAAGACTATCCAAGTCTTCTTTCTTACCCCGATCTGTCAGCTAAATTCAGGACATCCAATAAAAGTTTCAAGGCCCGAGGGAATGGCATAGACTCTAAAGAGAAGAAGCCTGGCCCTTTTTAACCAGCCTTTTACTCCAGGTTGGACTGTAATATTAGGAAGAAATAAACTTCTATTCTGTTGAATCATCAAGAGTTGGGGTTGTTTGTTACAGAATATTGGATATACTAAGATATTCTTAACACTGTCATAAAAATATGTTTATCCCACTATCATCTTCCTTGCCTACCAAGTTACATTTCAATTTCCTACAGAAATAAAAAAGAAAGAAAAAGAAAAAATTCTGTTACGAATGAAGCTCACCTTTTTAAGGAAATTAACTATCTCATAGTCAATGTGTGTCTTTGTTCAGTGTGTAATGAATAAATAAATACACAACCTAATGTGCCCTATATATGTCTACAAAGCCTTAACAGATCATTAAAAAAGAAAACAACCCCAGGGCCAGCTTTGTCCCAGATGAAAGGAAGGGAAAAGTGAAAAAACTACACCAGGAATCAAATCTGGAAACCAGCGCTGAAGACTTCTCTCTTCTGCAAAGTTCCCCCAGCACCACACCCCTAAGAATGACAAAAACCTTACCCTCAGAGAAGCCTTGCTGGCAGGAATCTCTCACTGTGCTCCATCCTACAGTATTTTGAGATCTTTTGTTTAAATCGATTGGCAGTGTTTAAACACACCATTTCACACAGAAGTACAATATTACTAATTAGGCAATAAGGAGTAAGACAGTATCATTTTATGGTAATGCATCATGAACAAAAAAGCCCTCCCTCCTTCAAATAAATTTTAAAGGATTCACATCATATCATTTTTAGTGTAGAAAGTGGGATCGCATTCCATTAACAAAGAGCTGGTTCTGGAGGAATGTGCGATTCCGCTAATCAAGAACCACCAGCCAAGACCCAAAGATGCTTCTCCTAGGTTTAAGAGGGGCCACTGCACAATCTTGAAGATTCTGATCCTCACTTTGACCAAAGGCAGCCACTTTCAAGACCTCCTTTGTCCTCTTCTATCTAGGATCTCCAAGACTCTCTAATTTGTAGGGCCTCACACAAGGTCCAGCCACTTTAGTCTTCCCTAAACCAGATTAATCGCAGTGTCTACTGTGTAAAAGTCAAATCCCAAAGGTTTCCATTCCACTAGCTCACAGTTTTCCAGGTAGTGAACAGTCTTCTCCTTGAAGTTTCCCTCTGGAAGCAAAACCTGACCCCTTAGCTTGGGCAGCATAGCCAGAGCCCTGCTTCTTTCCCTACTCAGGAAGTCATGATGTCCACACAGGGCAAAGCATCTTCCTATTTCCTGGGTGAGCTGTGGTTCACAGACCAGGAAGGGTTCCCCTCAGCCTCCTTCACTCTTATATTCAGTCCTTGTCACCAGGTCAATTCTTCCCTCTATCTCCGGTAGACCATCAGTATTCAATATTTGTACATAGAGCCTTAAGGCTCCTGTGCACCCGGCACAAATCTTTCTTACAGCAGGGGATGAGATTTGGCATCTGTCAACATTATGCTGGAGCCAGAGAGGTCATGAGTAGAGACTCAAGAAGATAGAACCTGTCCGCCCAGGGCGTGACACTTCACTTCTGAAAATTGGAGCTGGTTCATATAGTCACACTTTGAATTTTTATCCTCTTTCTGTCAAAGAATTTGAGGCAACCAATTTAGTATCACTTGTTTGAGAATTTAGACATTTTCCATACTTCTCAGAAGACTTCTTATATTTTATAGCCATAAAAACAACATCAAAGAGGAGACAAGAAGACAAAGAAATTTAGTATAATTTAGGTCTAGAAAAAAATAACAATTCAATGAAGTTCTCTCTCTCTCAGAATAGGCATGAGAGAGAAACAGAAGAGATTTTATCCATTAGGTACAAGTACCTTAATGCCTTCACCCTACCAGATTTTTGTTGTCCAATAAAAACACATGAAGACTGAAAATCAAAAAATGACTGTGTCAAAATTATAAAAGCAAGTTGCAAAGTCAAAATAAATATTTAACTCAGTGTCTACAAGACTTAACATTGTGTCAATGATTCAGAAACAGCTCAATTCAACAACATAGCTAACTGTCAATAAAAGAATCTGTGACACAAGACAAAAAATGAATAATTTATTCTTAATAAAACCTAAGATTAGAAAAGAATATAGTCATTCTTTCTAATATTTTTCCATGATGGCAAAATAAATTATTCTATTTATTGTGCCTTCTGGATACATTTTGGAATGCTTGATAGGCTGAAGGGTGAAGTTCCCGAACATCAGACGGCCAGGGACCTTGGGAGGTCTTAGCTGACCCTGGGAAATTGGGTGGCTTTTTATACTGTGGCCTCCTAGCTATGGGTATTAATAGTAAGTTGGGGGAGGTGTTTTTTTTTCATTCTGAGCAAAAACATTAAGGCAGCCTGCTTGTTCTATCTGGAGACTGCGTCTCTCTGAACCTCTCCTTCCTGACCTTCAGCCCAGGTTTCATGGAGAGTAACTCAAAGGGATTGCTCCATCCCTCTGGGAGAACAGCTCGGAGTGAGGATAAATCCAAGGCCCTCTAGCTTCTGACCTTTGCTTCAACCATGGGGCAGGTAACACTGCTAGGGATACTGGAGTGAATGTTCTTTGGTTTTAGTAGTTTCTCTTTAAGAAAGAGAACGACCCCCTTTGAGGCAGGTCTTTGGCCCACTGTGGACCTAGTCCCTGGTCCCTTGGGCCATACCCAACTCTTACTGTGCAATTATCCTCTTATCTGCCTGTCCTTAACACAAACTCTCTTCATAGGAGTGCTTCATATTGGCCTAGAGAAATAGAGTTTTACTCTGTTATAGGGAAGCCTTTCTAGGAAGGTCCAGAAAACACGAATTCAGTCAAGACTCTGGCTTCAGAAGAGGCTCCAAGAGAATTTTCTGTGCATGCAGTCTGTCTCTTCTCTATTTCACCAAGGTTTACCTCTAGTCCCCAAGACTCAGGATGGCTTCCCAAAAACAGTGCTCCTGCAGGGTAAGAGAGTGTCAGCTTTCCAGTTCAATGCCTTGGATTCGTATCGTAGTGCCACCACCTAAAAAGCAGTGCTGTGTAACCCCAAGCAAACCCTGAATCTCTCAGAGCTTCCTTTCCCCTTCTATAGAACAGAGAAAAGAAAAGCCATGCAGAATGATGGTGAGAACAAAAATCAGATTCAGCCTGAAAATAGACCTTGCTCCATGGGTATGAAATACACTTTCAATGGTAACCCTAGACTAGAACTGAGTATTGAAAGTAGGTAAACGGATATAGATGATAACCCCTCAGTGTGTGTATTGCAAAACCACAATGCACAAAGGAAGAGAGAATAGAGAGAGCGAGAATAGAAATACCCTCTAGGCAGGGGTAGTGGGTAGAGGGGTGTGGAGGGAACTGGGGACATTGGTGGTGGGAAATGTGTACTGGTGGAGGGATAGTGCTAAAACACTGTATGACTGAAACCCAATCATGAGAAGCTTTGTAATTGTCTATCTCATGGTGATATAATAAAAATACTTTTAAAAAAGAAATACACATTCACTATGAACTAACTCAAGCAATAGGAGAGGCACAGAATGTCAGGGGTGGGGGAACAGGGAAGAAGAGAGATGAGCTGATTGTGCTCACAACCAGTTTGGGGGGCAAGAGAAGAACCCCATTAATAAAATATTGGTGCAGCCCTAAAAAGACATAATTGTGACCATTCACAAGTGATAAACTCTAGGGTAACAGTCACCTGAGTTCAGAGTTCCGGCACTTTCCAGGCCAGCCATGTGCCTTACTCAGAGCTTCAGTTTCCTCTTGTGCAAATGAGTCCTAGGCCGTCACAAGGCAGGGTTCAAGAAGGTCATTTTTATAAATGACACAGCACAGTTCCTGACATGCAGTCATCATTTCAGAAATCCAATAATTACTAAGTGGAGGTCCATATTAAAGATGATGCTTCAGAAACTATTCAGGACTATATCCCAGGCACGGTGCCAAAAGAGTCAGGGATCACTAACAAGAAATCCATACGCAACATTACACTGCCAGTGGGGATATGTTCCCTTCTCCCTTGCCTACTCTCTTCCCATCCTTACCCTTTCCTTTGGTATATTTTATCCGATCGTCTCCTCTCTCTTTCTCTCTCTGTCTCTCTCTCTCCATCCCTGTCCCTCTGTACCTCTGTGTCTATTTCTTTATCTCTTGCTTTCTTGGTTCCCTCAGATCTCTCTGTTTCTTACCTCTAGAGTCCTTTTTATTGTTGGTTTTGTTTTTTGCCTGTATTTGGGGAAGAGGGTGAGGATGTGGGAGGGGAGGAGGGTCTTCCTGGCAGTACTCAGGGATCTGTGCTGGGGATTGAATCTCTGCATGTCAGGGAATGCATTCAGGCCATAGAGAGTTCTTTTCTTTTTTAAGGAAGCAGAGGCTGGAGTGGGGGGGTACAGTGGGGAGGGGCATTTGCCTTGCATGCGGCCAACCAAGGTTCAATCCCTGGCATCCCATATGGTCCCCTGAGCACTGCCAGAAGTAATTCCTAGTGCTAAGCCAGGAATAAGCCCTGAGCATAGCCATATGTGATCAAAAAAGAGAATAAAAGTGGGGAGACTGGGGCATTGCCCCACACCTGTCTATGCTCAGGACTTACTCCTGGTTCTGTGCTCGGAGATTATTCCTGCTGGTGCAGGAGACCATATGAGATGTCATAGATTGAACCTAGGTCAGATGCATGCAAGGCAATCATAGAAATAGAACTACCCACTGTTCTATTTCTCTAGTCTCCCTGAGAGACCTCAACCTCTTTTTTCTCCCTTCATCCATTAAAACAATAAAGTTTCTAATAAAGTTTTCCTTTCTCAAGGCCATTTCCCTAGACCTCATATCCCACTCTACAAGGACTCACCTTTCCAAAGGGACTAAAGGGTGAGTCCTAAACCTCACCCAGGTTTTAACTTCAGAACTGATACCAGTAAGCCTGGCAAGAAGCCAGAGCAAACCACACATCATGCAGTCAGTCATTCTCAACATCCAGACTCCATAGTTCCTCAGAGCTCCATCCAAGAGAAAACCTGATCTTTCCCCTTTAAGTTTCATCAGTAAATGCTTGGGTTGAGAGCCTTCTACTGAGACTATACCACCTACACGGTAAAGCCTGGCAAGCTATCGTGTTTTATTTACTTTTTATGCCAAAGACTAGTAACTATTATGGACCTCAGTTCCATAACCTGAAGAATGGTTTCGGGCTCCTCCTGTCCCTGTAGCAAGTAGATGCCCTTGGGTTGCACTTGCTTGTGACAGGACTAATGGAGATGTTACTAGTGCCCACTCGAGCAAATCGATGAACAATGGGAAGACAGTGATACAGACAGTGGTCATGGAAGTCAAGCAGATACGCGGCAGGGCTGAAGACAGTGACCAGAGTGCAGGAAGGAGACCCACTATCATACGTGGCCATTGGGGACCATGAGAGGCTCAGTTCCAAGCAACCTGCACTGCAGCTATTCAGTTCTCCAACCTGCACTGGGTCACCTTTTTGTCAAGAGAAGAGAGAGCTCGCAGTGTCTCAACAACCCCAGCCTTAGTGACAGCAGCTGCTGACGTGCATCTGGCAGTGGCCTCCTCAGAATTGGGGAGAGGCAGGAAAGCCCTCCAAGTGGAGCCAGACAATGGCCTGGAAGCAACCTGTGGCTAACTGGGAAAATGGTTCAGTCAGGCCAACCATATTCACAGGCCTGCTTCATGTGAGACCCACAGATAAAAGAAGATGCTGGGGAACTTCAGCTGCTCTCAAGGGGAGGAAAGGTCACCAGTCAGACAGCTTCTCCCCACAGCTCAGAGACAGAGGAGTCAGGCAGAGAAACGGCCCGTGCTGCACAGGTGCTCACAGTGAGGTGAACAAGGTCAACACCAGAGACTGAGCATGAAGAGGCCATGGATGGGTGGGCCCAGGGAGAGACAGAGAAGGTAGAGCCCGACTCTCCCTCACCATTGCGTCTCTCAGTCTCTCAGTCTCACAGTAAAATAGAGGAAGTGAGTGTGTGTATGTGTGTGTGTGGTGGGGGGGTCCAGAGGAATAACAGAATCCAGAGGTAGGAATCAGGAGAGAGGTGATCTGGCCTGGGGCAATGAGAACGTGTGGCCCTTCACAGGGCTGGGCAGTGGGGAGCCAAGTGAGTTCTGCCAGCCAGCAGAATTTGCCACTTCACAGGGAGGATTCCAGATCTGCCAGGGGTTCCTATTCGCCGTTCCTCTCCTCCAACAAAGGTAAATCCCATGTTCTTTTTACTAAAGACTTTAACCACCGTTTGAAGGCAAGTCCCTTCTCTGCCTCCCTCAGAAGCAGAGACAAGACTATGAGTTACGTGTCGGTGTTGGCCATTTAGCGTCTCTTGCGTTGAGTACATTTGGCGGGAGAAGTCAGGAAAAGGGAGTCCCTGAACCTTTGAAGAATACAGGAACTGAGAAAATAAGATTCTACTTCCTCACACTGTCTCTTTGCCTGTCTCCCTGACCGAAAGGTAAGCTCCACGCCCCACGCAACAGGACTTAACTCGACATGCCAGTGCCTATGACTAAGCCTGGCAAGTCTGGCATCTGTTGGTGGAATGAAGAGATAAAATGTAAGTAAGATAGAACAGTTCCTCTGGTACGCCTTTGACTCTTTCTCACATTAAAAATAGATGATAGGGAGATTCCAAATGAGGCAACCCCCTTCTCGGGTTGATGTGGTCTGAAACTAGGTTTAACAAAAGATGGCAAAGGAATGTGGACCATACTACACTCAACACCACAGATTCCAAACTAACACAAACTTAGTTCAGTATCAAGCAACTGGAAGCAGCTGTGAACTTGTGTCCCTTCTGTGGTAAACTTGAGAGCATTGCGGAGGAAGTCAATTTTCTCCTACGGTTCATGAAGCATCTTAGGAGACTTATGAAAAGTACAGAAAACAAGGAAAGAAGTCCAAGGCTCCTAACCTCAGAAGGCATGTGGAAAAACAAGTCCCTTTAGTTCCCAAACACAGAGCCAACATTCCCTTCCTGCCTGCTTTTCCCATCACACACCTGAAAACCCTCTGGAATAACAACATCCCCAGCGAGGGTGCCCATTTGCCAGGAAATAGCCATGCGGCAATGATATGAGGTGTGGGGGGTGGGGGAGAGTAAGAAAAGAGAGGCGGAAATTCATGAAAGCAAAAGAGGGAGCTTCTTGGACATGACTACAGTTTTTTTTTTAACCTGCGCAGAGGATGGCTCTCCTCTGCAAGAGAAAAGAGCCTTTCTTCCTCCTTTTCTCTTTCACTCGGTTAGGTGTATTTCGTAAACAATCTTATGTTTACAAGAGCCAGGCATATATGTTCCATGTCAATTTTTCGGGCTGATTCCAGGAAGGAAGAGGTAGTGGGCCTTGCAACTCCTCAACTGACTGCCAGAGTCAAATGACCCAACATTCGTTTCTACTTCCTGGGAAGTTCTGGGAGGAGGCAGAAGGGAGAAGATCGAGGCAGTGCAAGCCTAAGGAATATTTCATATCCTAAACTCAGATTCTCCAGTCCCCATTTCTTTTGGTTTGGAGCACACCAATAGTGCTCAGGGTTTACTCCTGGATCTATGTTCAGGGGTCACACTTGGCAATGTACATGGGACTGTAGAAGGTGGCAGGGATTGAATCCAGGTCAGCCACATGAAGGCAAGTGTGTTACCTACTCCAGTATCACTCTAGTCCCTCCAGATCCCATTTCTTTTGGTTTAGAGCACACTCAGTAGTTCTCAGGGTTTACTCCTGATTCTGTGCTCAGGGGTCACTCCTGCAGAGCTCAAGAAACCATAGGGCATGGCAGGGATTTAACCCAGGTTGGCCACATGAAGCAAGTGTGTTACCTACTGCAGTATCATTCCAGCCACTCCAGACCCCATTTCTGGGCCTATGAGGATATAGCAGACAAGAGCAGTTCTTTAGTTTTATCAGAACAAAAGCACTTAAGAATCTGATAAAAACCACAGGCCTTTTTCTTCCTGAAAACGTGGCAAGAGAGAATATAGAGGTTCAGACTCATGCCTTGGTAGCCGATAACACCTGTTTGATTCCTGCCACCAGACAGTTTCCTGAGCAACACTCAGAGCATCCAATCCCCAAGCATATGGGGGGCAGGAAATCTCTGGTACACAGGGCCCAAGGACCGTCACATTTTGGGGTTTCACTTTAAACTACCATTTAGGTTAGCTAACAATCTCTCTAGAAAGGGTCTAGAGACCAAACCACTATATGGAAGCCACCACCCAAAATCATACATACACATGTACTTTTGTGGGCTGACTTTCAGCAAGTCTCCAAAGCTGTCCATACTGCAGAATTACTTGAGGAACTTCCCTGCTTCCTGCACAGCACTTCTCCCCTCCCTACACTGGAATCTCTGGAGAAGTTCCATAGCCTCAGAGTCAAAGCGTTCCAGTCAACTATGAGAACCAGGTAAGCCCAAACCCATATCCACTGACTCGGGGACCAAAGGGGCTACTAGTCACTTCTGAATCTCTAGCCCCAGCCCTTTCTGGTCCACAGTGGGCTTTAAACAAGGATTTCCCAAACAAATGGACAAAGAAAAGGTTGGTTCAACCACTTCTCCCTATAAACACCAGTCAAGAAAGTTTCAGAATTATCTTAGATGTTGTGGCCCCAATCTTATCACCAGTCAAGAAAGTTCCAGAATTATCTTAGATGTTGTGGCCCCAATCTTATCAGTTAGCAATGACCCCCAACAACAGGCACGGAACTGCCCACATACATGAGTGAATTTCAGCTGAAAGTGGTATAGGAGACAAGAACTCAGAAAGTAGGTAAGAATAATAAGGAGGGGCTGGCAGACAGAAAAGCAAAGGAAAGCCCTAAAAACTGCAACCCCACATGTCTGAACCCTCTGGGTAGCCTCGGCTACCACGTTCTCACTTAGACAACACCAGTCCCAGGGTTTTGCTGTCCCCAGTTTGGCCATATTTGCTCACACTGCTTTATGCTCATTCTTGTTGGGATGTTATTCAAGATGGCGTGGGTTCTAGGCAAGGAACATCCTTACTTTTCTGGCAGGCAGATACACATCTTCTGGCCAGTTTCCTCTCACTGTTGGAAGGCCTTGACATCTCTGGCAATTCCCCGGCTTGAATGCCTTCAGGGTTGAAGAGCCTGTGGCCTCTCAACATTCTGTCTCTAATAGCTTCTTACTGAACCCAGAGTGTTCATACATCGAGTTCCACACTAACAAGTTCCTAGTGCTTATTCACTCCCTCTTATATTACCAACTTAAGTATGCTTCTTTGTGAAGCTATTGGCTGCTCTCTATGGAACACAAGTAATTTCACATCCCTTGAAACTTATTACAGAAGTTTCATGTTCTCATCAATACAGTCCTACTATTAACCCCTGGTGTTACTGTGGGGATTAAATGATAAACTGTAATTAAATGTATCACGTCCATGTGCCTTCTTGGCCAACAATAACTCAAAAACATTTAGCTATTATTAGTCTTCTTCTTCCTCTAGACTAAACACTATCACTATCCACTGAATGATGTAGTTTGGGATTGTGTCATATTTTTTAGCAGCCTCAATTACACAAAATATCTAGATTTTTTTTAATGTGGACTACTCTCAAGTTTAATCTTTTTCATCAGAGTTTGAGCAACTGAGTTTGGGAATCTAAAGAACACCCTTGGCCTGCTGTGGTCATTGTGATCTTCATTTTTTTCCCCAGGCTGAACGTCTCAATGCCGACTCATTTTAGCTCTCTATTTGTGTTTTACAACTTCTCCAAATAACTTAAGAATGAGTTCAAAAACTTCAGCCCAAGACTCGAGAAGCCTGGGGACTTCTCCTTTGAAATGATTTTAATTCAATCCTACCTTTCACAGACAAAGAAATGGAGGTGCAAGGAGTGAGTTGACTTGCAAGAAAACACAGAGATTAGTATAAGCGCCTCTCCTATCCGCAGGCACTCTGGTCTCTCCCACGAAAGGTCTCTAAGAAGTCTCACTCCCTCTCAGAAAGTAGGACTGAGTCCACAACATTCCTCGCCGAGGACTCCATGCCTCACGCTGAGCCAGACACACATTAGATGCTCCATAAATACGTGGGTAATAATGAATACATGATCTCATTTGACAAGCACAACAATCTTCATTTTGAAAATGATAAAAATTATGTTTCGAGCGATTAAACCACTCATTTTAGGTCCAGTTGGCTCTGAGAAATGCCTAGATTAGAGCCTGATTTGCCCAGTTCCAAAGCTGGCTTTCTCACTTCCTATTCTAGCATACAACCCCGGACTGCTGGGGAAAGCTTCCTCCTCTGCCTGAGCCCTTACCCCACTGTAGTCATATGTCTGAAACTTATATCTAAACTAAAGAAGTGGGAAAAACCTACCAAGACCTAAAATATCTTTGAGGAGAGAAGATCCTATAGCCTCTCCTCCCAAAGTGACTCACTCTCCAGCTCCATTCTCTCACTGACTCACGCTGCTGGGACATTTTGCTTCCTTTGAAAGGAGAAGGGCTCTGTGCCAGGATTGCCGGTGCTGAGGGTCTGGCAGATGCTGGTTCCAGGGAGAACAGGAACTAGAGTTCTGTATCCTAGAGCTTCCATTGCTGCCATGCCCTTAAGTTGACGCTTAGATTTCTTTTTAGTTTGTTTGCCCATTTCCAGGTTCTAGGGAAGAGCAAAGGGCTTCTTGTCTCCTCTGTGTGTGTATGTTGAAGGTGGATGAGTGTTGTTTGTGTGCTTGCACGTACATGGCAATGTTTATATATGTATGTCTGTTTACTCTATAGGTTCACTCACATTATGTATTCAGTGACTTATCATGATAGACGTGACAAGGAATAGAAATAATAACCCCACTGTAGGGGCAAAGCAATAGTCCATCCAGTGGGTAGGGAGTTTTCTTTGCATGTGGCCAGGTTCGATTCCATTTCCCGGCATCCCATGTGGTTCCCCAAGCACCGCCAGAAGTAATATCTGAGTGCAGAGCCAGGAGAAATCCCTGAGCATTGCCGGGTGTGACTCAAAAATTAATCAATTCATTAATTCATTAATTAGTGATACCCCCCACTGCAGCCAAGTATGAGCAAAGACTTCAAGTGAGGCAAGCTCAGAAGGCTCTGAGCAAGCCCACCCTATCTAATCAAATGCCTAACACAAAGAATGAAGAAAGAATGGTGGCCGTGCAAATCAAAAAAAGTAAAGCTCTGGTCTTCTCCGGTTCCACAAACAATGAGCATTTCATTCTGAACCAAGAACTAACATGGAAGCAGTAGTCCCTCAGTAAGGCAGCCCAGTGTGGTGTGCACAGAGGTTTGGAGGGTGAAGAAACCAAAGGCTGGAAGGCAAGTGTGCTGTCCTGAGAGAAGCCTGGAGGAAGAATTGGCCAATGCCTATTATTTTCTCTGAATGGCCTTGTTTCTTGAATCTCTTCCACTTTGTGGATTCAAATCTAGAGCCAATACTCTAATAGCATTCCACTAATTACAACAATACTCAATATCACATGAGCCTGGAATTCATGTCCAGCATGTAGGGACCAGATATTTTGGATCAATTACTAGTCAAGCATTCAATGGGGCCATAAGCTAGATGACCTCAAGGATCCTTCTAAGCTTCAAGAGTCTAGAAGTCTCATGTGCGGACTCCACAGTCAAGCTGTACTTTTCTCTTTCTCATATCGTTCATTTAATCAGGACCAAAAGCATCCATTCACTAACTTGTCATCAGCATGCCTAAGGAGCTCATTATAAGTCTTTGGTAACACTTTTACCCTCTGAACCCCCAGCTCCAACTTGCAGGATGCCCTGTAGTGGCCTTGAGTGCTTAGAGAGATACAAGAGAGCATCTAAATTGTTATAAATCACTGGATTCCAAGTATTTAAACATTTTCAGGATCGGAGCGATAGTCCAGCAGGTAGGGCATTTGCATTGCATGTGGCTCACCTGGGTTCGATCCCTGGCATTCCATATGGTGCCCCAAGTACCAGAGCCAGGAGACTTCCTTAGCATTGCTGTATGTAACCCAAAAGAGTAAACAAACAAGCAAAAAAGCAAAAACCAAGTATGCAAACATTTCCAGAGTTGGAGAGAAAATACAAGAGATAAGGCACTTGCCTTGCATGTGGTTGACCTTCGTTTGATCCCCAGCACCACATGGCCCCCTGTGCATCAGCAGAAGAGCCCCTGAGTCAGGAGCTGAACTCCACCAGGTGTGATCCAACTCCACCTCTTCCCTCCCACCCCGAAAAAGAACCAAGTATTATTTTGTTCTAACCACATAAAAAGGACCAGGACTTCCATCTTTCCTATCATTTTACTCCTGGAATTTACATAGGCCCTGCTAGGAAACTATGCAGCCCCAAAGGCTCCAGGAAGCAGGTCACAAAGAAAGTTGTGAGTCTACTCAGGGGCCAGGAAAAGAAAGCATTTTCCAGGAGTTAAGAGATATTCACAGTCTTTAGACACAACCCCCGGAAGTGATCCACAACCCCGAAGTGATCCAAACCCAGATCTTAGCATCCTCTAACCCCGGAAGTGATCCAAAACCCAGATCTTAGCATCCTCTCTCCCCCCAGGTCAGGATGCTACCACACCACGAGACAACTAGCTTTTTAGATCCCAGCTCACATCCCTTCCCAAGTCTGCCATGCACCATTAGAATGCATTCAGAACATAAGCCCACAGCAGTTTCAACCCCGTGATTATCATGTGCAAAAAATAAAGTCAATGTCTCCTACAAGATATTTAAGAAAATCGCTCCGTGAGTGCATGGCCTCTTGCAGACAACAAATATATAATACCCTTCCCTCCCCACCAGCCCCAGTTCCTCAGGAATCCTCTTGGAATAAAACTTACCTTTCCTATATTTTCTATCCAGCTCCACCAATGAGTTTTGGCAACTAGCATGTACTACTGCCCATTTAAAATACCACTGACCCAGCAATCAAATTTACTTTTAGTAAGAGCCAGAGATTCCATTTCCAAGTCCTGACGACCCTTCCCTGGAGAGTCTGCTTCCCTCATTACCTCTTCCTTTTCCCTCTGCAGAACCTGCGGTTTTAGAAACACCTCACAGTGAGAAGCGGTCTGACCTCTTCCCACCTCGTCACTTCTCTTGTGTGTCTCACCTTCAGGTAATGCTTATGAGAGAAAAATCTCAGAAGATTAGCATAAAAACACCTGCAGTCACAACAGAGAATGGCAAAAGGGATGCCTGCCAGCTGTGTGGAAGACAAGGTCTGTGTGAACTAAATTCCATTTGATTATTTTAATTGAAAAAGTCACTGGTTAAGTTGAGGTTGAGTATCTCTGTGACGTCTTCCATTGCTTGTACCACCCCAGAGGATCAGATGAAAAGGGGAACAGCTACTTGTCAGGCATACAGGCTGCTGGTATTGTCTCCTCTCCTGGTTGCTAAGCACCCAGGAATTCATAAGCAGCTTCCAATGGGTGGGAATTAGAAGCCAAGACAGATGCTTAGCCACAAAAAGGCTGTCTGATGCTGAAAGGCAGCCAGTATGAAAGGTGTTCCAGGTGACTGCAAGGTCTGGAAGGAGAGAAAAGGGGAGCTGCTGACATGAGCCCAGCACCCTAAGGTGCCTCACAGTGAAAGCCAACACTCACTGTGTGAGTGACAATGCCAGACAGATGGACGGCCTCTCCAGATACAAGTTATCAGACATCCCCTCTGGACCCACCTGATGGACCAACACTAAATCTCTAGTGGTGACAAAGATGTTCCAATGGACTCAAAGCCACGGAGAAATGGGGATTCAGCAAATGGTAGCATTCTCTCTGTACATCCTGCTTGTAGTCATGGGAAGACCTTCCATTCCTTCAGGACAATGTACACGCACATAAGCATACATGCACAGAGCCGCTTTGCCTGGAGTTTATGCTCTGAGTTTTCTAACAGTGTCCAAGTGAATGATAAACCTGTGGAGAGGGAATTGTTTTCTGTGGCCCAACTCAGTCAGATACATTGAGTCCCCACCAACTAAGCCACTTCCAGCCTCTTCCAGGCCCAGCTGCCAGGAAGGGGCTAAGCCTTGTGCTGTTAAGTATAACCTCAGACCTGTCCAAACTGATTGCTCTGTCATAAGGTCCTGGGTCAGACCATATCCTGCCTCTGATGCTCACCTCATTCAGGGGAAGCCAATGGCCTCCAGTGGGCTATGAGTCTCCATGAGGTCCTCTTTCCCCAACACCTCATCTCTTACTAGCTTCTCCTTTACACTCCTAACCAGCCTCACCGACTCATGGTTGCTGAAACACTTCAAACAAGCTTGGCTCCAATGAAAACCAGGTTCATCCTTCCCTTTCTCCAGATGTCAGCTTAAATGGCACCTTCTCAGGACTGGAGTGATAGAATAGCAGGTAGGGCGTTTGCCTTGCATGCAACCAGCCCAGGTTTGATCCCCGGCATCCCATATGGTCCCCTGAGCACCACCAGGAATAATTTCTAAGTGCAGAGCCAGGAGTAACCCCTGAGCATCACAGGGCATGACACCAAAAATGCCAAAAAAATAAAAGGCACTTTCTCAGGAACTTCCATGACCCTATTTACAAAATGCAGTTTCCACCCCACTCTCCAGAACGCATTCCTCTGCCCTGCTTTCTTCCCCCCCTCCCCCATTGCTCTTGGCATCATTTAACACAATATATAATGCTGCTGATTTGTTGTCGTTGGTCTTTCCCTACTACAATGCAAGTTCCCCAAGCACTCTCTCTCTCTCTCTCTCTCTCTCTCTCTCTCTCTCTCTCTCTCTCTCTCTCTCTCTCTCTCTCCCCTCTCTCTCTTTCTCACACACACATACACACAGAGGGGTAATTTTAGAATCATTAGGGTCAAGAACATTGCCCAACATATAAACAGAATTCAATAAATGTTTGCTGATCTGTTCTTTGCTCAGGTACCAACTCCTCATAGTAAAAAGTGATATAGTAAAGCATTTCTCTGCTTCGTCAAACTGTATTACATAAAAACGAAGTCACCAATGAGAGAATGTTCTTCCTAGAAGACTTCTAGGAATGAAATGCAAAAGGAATGAAAGAAGTGAGAAATGGGCATTTCACAAATTCTAACGAAATCATGGATCGAAACGAGCATCATCAGTGGTGAAAGGTTGTTGAGGAACTTTGTAATAAAGGGATCTTGTGGTCCCCATCCCTGAGCCCGTTCCCCTGTTTCAGCATCAGCAAGTACTTCTTAAGGTGCTAAAAGAAGAAAGCACACAACCTGATCAAATCAGTGCCATCCTCCCTCCAACGCAAATGGGGCCTAGAGGTTTCCAGAAAAGGGGATGGAGGGATGAAGGAGTTAAATGATAAAAGAGGAGGTGGTCAGTCAAATCAAAATATGGGACATTCTACAAGACGGCTGACCCAGATTCTTTGACAGACAAATGATCCCCAAAAGTAGATGGGAAGATTTGTTGGTGGTAGTGGTGGGTGAGGGGGGGGGGGTGGGATGTGGGAGGGGCGGGGCGTATGCTCAGGGGTAGATTGTCGATAAAAAGACATTTGGGATTTGCAAGTGGAGGCCTTATTATAATCCTGTCTCAAACTGTCAAAATACATTTGAGTATAATAACGGAAATTTAAATATAAACCAAGTATAGATTATATCAAGTAAAGATTTACTAGTTTTTGTCATTGTTGTCTGGTGCAATACAATTAATCATTTTTCTTTTAAGTCATTGTCAGGAAGAGATGCAAGCATTTACAAGTAAAATTATATAACTGGAATTTGCTTTCAAACATCTCAGGGGGGAAATAATGACCTGAGGGAAATGAATAAAACTAAATTGCAATTCTTGGTAATGATTGAGGCCACAGCTGGGAAATGGGTGCATAGAAACTCGTTATACAAGTCTCAGAGTATGTCTGAAATTTTCCATTATAAAATCATTTTCATATCATCATATTTTACCGTGAGCTCTTCATCAAAAAGAAATTCATGGTGTCTAAAATAGTTCTGTGACCCCACGAGCTCTGGAAGGAGGCCAAACACTAGAAGCAAAAAGGTTAGAGGGTTTATGGCCACAGAAGTAGTCAAGTATCTTGTCTTCATAGTTTAGAGCAAGTGCCTCTGGTTTTTATTCTGTGACAAAAGCCAGAGAGTCTTTTGACTTCTAGAGTCTTCTCCCTGGCCTGAAAGTGGGAAGGCTGAGCGTTGTTTACTTGGGCTCCTGCTTACCTTTTCCAGGTATGGTCTCATAGCCCCTGTCGGCCTGTTTCCTCTTGAGCAACTCACCTTTGCCTGCTTTAACCTCATCTAAATCAATAATGTAATAAATCTGTGAATTTTTGTGAAGTGACAAAACTACGGACCCTTTGCCACATGCTGATGATTTGAGGTGGGGAGAGGAGAGGAAAGCTAACATCTGAGAATTCCAGGTCCATAAAAGGAAGAAATGACTGTCCCTGCTTCCCAGACTAGGAAGTTCAAATGCAAAAGGATTTGGCAAGATGTTGCAAAGTTAATCATAATAAGCCAGTACATGCGTGGTGCTCACTTTGTCCAGCACTTACCTAGTGCAAAAGGGCAGTGCAATTCGTATGCAAAGCAGGCGTCACTGCCATTCCTGTCACCGTCCCCTACCCCAGGGGCACTCACAGAGTGTATGTGGAGAAAATGGAAGGGAGAACAGTGGAAGAGACAAAGTAGAAAAGGTTTCTGTGACATCCTAAAGGCTCCTGATCTAAGAAGTGGCATTAACACAAAGAAAGGTTGACTAACTTCTCCAAGGTCACAAACTTAGCAAATGGCCTGAGTGGTAGTGGGTGGGAGGATGAAGATTTGAGGAGTCCCTGATAATGAGAAGGGGCGCAGAGAGGGAAGAAAGGGGACCTCTCTCGAGAAGATGGGAAGGGAAAAGCAAGTGTGACACACACACAGCATGTATTTCAATACGCCTCATTTGGAAAGGTGTGTGACGCTCCCATGAGTCGGGACCCCACGTGTCACTGTGTCCCCAAACCCGATTTTATACGTGCCTTTCATCTCCAGTTACTAATAGATTTTTCCTTTCTTCTTCTAATGTGTCCTAGTTTGGATGAGAAATTTTATGGTCACCTGAATGATAAGCTCCTCTGCAGTAAGAAAAGCACATTATAGCCAATTAATAATGCTGAACAAAAGGTTAGTGAATTTTTTCATGGAGATGGATCTTCCTGGAAATGGAGAAATGGCCACATAATGGTCTCCTGGGAAAGTCTTTTGCATTCTGTGAGGCATAACCCTTTGCAAACTATTCCAATCAGAGGGATGTGCCTGTTCTCCTCCAACTCTCCGGGGTTATCCCACTGTAATTCTAGGTTCAATGAAGAAAGGAAGCTGGAGGAAAATAAACAAACAGCAACACTTTTAGTCTTGTCTTTGTCTAAGGAAGATGCATCTTGTGTGCATGATCAGCTTACAATTGTTCCAATCCTGTTAACCCCTATTCTCTGTCCGAGAAATGCCTGTCTGCTGTCCTCAACTAGCCTTGTCCAGTACTTCCTGCTGCTTCCCTTTTGGCCCCTTCCCTGCCCTGACACTCACCCCAATACTCTCCCAGAGACAGGCTCCGCCAGGACAAGTCTGTGGTTATCTCTACTTCTGTTATTTTGGAACAACTATTCCAGCCCCATATCTGTGTTTGACTTTCCTACTGACAAATTATGATAGTCCCATTCCCTAATTCAGTCACTCTTTTCTGGTTTATTGTTGGGTAGAACTATCTTTATGGGGTCACAGATAACAAGAGGAGAAAGACTGGCATTTTAGCTTAAAGTTTGAAGTCATTTTCCCAACTTCCCTAAGCATTTTTTCATTTCTTCCTAAGGCACATTGGTAAGTTATTTGGAAATACAGCTAATACTTGGAGCTTGAGATCTGCAGAAGAAAAGTGTGACATAAAAATTGTGAGATTTTATCACCATTAATAATATTAATTTTTAAAGCCAAGATAATTTGATCCTGATTCACTGCAACCATCTGGTACTTATTGGACAAGCACATTATTGCTTAATTAGAGGGCCAAGAGCTCCCGGTGATGTGACAGCAGTCTGGAAAGACTGTCTTTGCAACTGACATTTGAGCAGGACAGAGCAGCTGGCTCAGGCTCCAGCTCCAGGAGAGATACGCATCCTGCCGGTTCTCCAAGGCCTCCAGCTGCCGTGCTCTTCCCTGGCTTTTCTTTGCTGGTCTCCAGTTCTATGTTGTTAAGGTCTCCGGCCTTGCTAGACGCAACGATGTAGTCTGCATTAGTTGGGGGGGCTTCAAGCTACTCTAACACCAACTCCAATACAATAGTCACGTGTCCCTTGTTCACAGTCCAAAGCATAAAATGATTCACAGAGACTGGGGCCCAGTCACACTTGGGGGCACTGTGACCCTCAGCTCGGGGTCTTCCCCATCACAGGGACACAGTAGTTGCTGATGCCCCAATTTTGAAGGAATTTTCTCTCAGAGCTATGCAAAAAGAGTTCTTTATCTTATCTGACCCCAAGCATTACCCCAGGGGGCCTGTCCTGCTAGCTCCTCTCAGAAAACAGCCACCTACACCCTCCCACCCACAGTTTAACACCCAATTTGCTTCAAATACTTCCAGTATTTAAAGTCACACTGCTTTCACTGCTGCCTCATTTCCAGCCCTCTCCTCCTCCAAGTATCTCAGTCTTGCCTATATTTTCTGCTGTGTCCTCTGCACTCACCACCCACCCCCAGCCCCCAGAGACATTCAGAGTATCACTGTATCACTGTATCACTGTCTTCCTGTTCATCATCGATTTGCTCGAGTGGGCACCAGTAACATCTCCATATGACCTGTCTCATGCTAGTAGAGCCCAAGGGCACCTGCTTGCTCCAGGCACATAAAGAGCCTCAAACCATTCCATCAGGTCATGGGAATGAGGTCTATAATTGTTACTGGTATTTGGCATATCAAATACGACACGGGTAGCTTGCCAGGCTCTGATTCAGAGTATAGGTGGGGAAAATGGAAGGGAGAATAGTGGAAGAGAAAAAATTGAGAAGGTTTCGTGACATCCTAAAGGCTCCTGATCTAAGAAGCAGCACACCTGGGGCTCCATCTGAGCACCCCCAGTATGCAGGTGTCCCGGGGTCACCCTGAGGGAGGTGAAGTTGTAAGCCACCCCCTGTCTCCCCACACAAGTTGTGTGCAGTAGGTGGCAGGATAGGGGTGATCATGAGATCATAGATCAGGGTTCGGACTCTCAGGGGATCAACTGCTTGTTTCGGAGGAAAGTTCTTTGACTCTAACCAAACAGCTAACAGCACTCAGCAGGGTCCTCCTGCTCCCGTCATGGCTTTCAGAGAATATGCCATTAGCCTTCCGGATCCACACCCACTGCACCCATCTGAGAATACCCTAGGGGACACTGTGCTCTGGAAGCCAGACCAGCACTAGAAATGCCACATCCTGCAAATGAGCTACAGGCAGGAGTCCAGCAGGTCTCTGCCACAGGGCCTGCCCAGGACAGTCGAGTCACTGTATAGCCCATCGGCCCTGTCTTTGCTGCGCAGGGAAACATTGACCCCATCCACAACGCTGGGTACCTCAGTCCTACCTAGCACCCAACTCTGACACCCTACAGTGCCCCGACACACCTGGGGTGGTGCTTGCTCTAAACTCTGGGTGCTAGTTCTTTCTACGAGAACCTCTCAACTGCCTCCACTTTGCCCCCTCTTTGCCCCCCATTTCATCCCAGAGCAGAGACGCTATTTCCATCCTTCCTTCTCCTGGATAGCAGGAAAGAGGGAGCGTGCTAAAGTACTGGAGCCCGAGTGCCCTTCCTGCCTCCGCCAGCTCTCTGCGCTCTTCCATCACAGTCCCTAACTCAAACTGGAACATACTGTCCTTAAGATGGTGACTCACTGGAGCTATGAAAACTGACTAATTATTTTGATCTTCTGGAAGCCACTTGCCTCATTAGTGAACATTCTCCATCCTGGGCCAAGACCCAGTCCTGCAACCAAGCTTGACTGAGTCAACCATGCGTGAAGAGGCTAAACAACCCAGTTCTACTCCTTCCATGGGTCAGGCATGGGCTCCAATCTCTCCTGATTTTTCAACGGACTCTTCCTGCTAAAAATGGGTGTCTGACCTAAACCACGGCAGGTAAATCGCAGCAAAAGGTTTCCTCCCACACAGAGAGGGAACCCTCCTTTCCTCACATGCTAACAACACACGGAAGAGAATGAAACAGAGCAAAAATTCCACTACCTGAAACTGCAAAGACTTCTTTAATGACTCAGCTCTGACCAAGGTTTAAATCAGGGATGAGATTCACAGATCTAATTGCCAGCTAAGGTGAACCAGGGACTTTCATTTCCTGAGCATCTACCCTATGACAAACATTAGGCTAAGTGCCATAGTGAAAGGGTTAGAGGCATAAAGCTCGCCACATCTTCCAGATGTTTGTTTCCTCCTACTGTTCTTTTTTTCATTCTCTCAGTTCCTGATACTCACCCACTTCCCAACCTATTTCTGCATTCGCCATTCCTAGATGAGACATTATAAAGAAGCTAGTGAGCTTCCTCAGTCCGATGCAACAGGCCTTCATAACTAGGAAGATTCTGGAGGCAACCTCTTAGTCCCTGGGCTCACTTGATCACTTGACATCCTGTTATTTGTCGATTTGCTCCAGCGGGAGCCAGTACGTTTCCATTTGTCCCTGTTACGTGCCAGTGTAGCCCAATGGCATCTGCTTGCTCCAGGAATATGAAGAGCCTCAAACCATTCATTCAGGGTCTTGACAAAGAAGTCTGACCATCTTGTAGGTGGGTGGCCACGTGATCTTTTGACATCCTGTGGGATCCTGTTGGTAAAGGCTCTAGTCCAGCAGTTGTCTCAAAGTTGCATTACATGTCCAGCCCATCTGATTTTCGATGCCTTGGCAAAAGAGAGAGCATACTTGACTCTCGATCGTCGAGAGAGGTCGGAACTCTGGATTCCTTCTCTCACTTAAGTGAGGTGTGATATTCCAAGAATAGCTCTTTTGATACTTCTTTGGGAGACCTGAATAGTGTTCTCGTCCTGCTTTCATGGGGCCCAGGTCTCTGAGGCATATGTTAATGCAGGGAGAATGGTAGAGTCAAAGAGATGTGGCCGGAGCCAGAGGTTCTTTGTCCTTTTAGCTATTTCTTCAATGCTCTTGAAGGCGTTCCACACCACTCTCTTCCTCGCTTCATAGCTCAGGTTTTAGGTCATTCGTCATGTTGAGTTCTTGACCTAGGTACACATAACTGCTACATTCAGAGATGCTTGTTCCATTGAGAGTGAATGGAGCCTCTGGAACTAGTCTGTTTTTTATGAACATTGTTTTGTTGAGATTCAGCTGTGTTTTGTTGAGACTCAGCATGGCAGATCCTGGAAAGCTGTCTATCGCATATTCGATATGCCATAACTAGTAAAAACAATCTATCTCATCCCCCTGACTCTGAAAGAGCCCTAAATACGGCAGCGCTAAGAAGGATAAGCAAGGAGAGGTTGATAAAATCTCAGGGCCAAACGAGGCTGCCAAAACAAAGAAGGACTAAAATGACTGTCTGTACTTTCAATGCATGTACACTGGCATCAGAAGCATATATCGAGGACCTGATGGTGCAAGCGCAAAAGATCAAGTATGACATCATTGGTCTGACCGAGACAAGAAGGCGTCAATCACATCATACTGTTTTCGACACCAGAGAAGAACTGGTCTTTGCTGGTGTCCTTGTCAACACAAACCTGGCCATGGGCATTGATTCATTTGAATGCCTACAGTTCATGGGATACCCTAAGATAATTTTTATAAATTACACCAATGATTAAAGTTTCAAGCAGAGGCTAGAAAGTCAAACTTGGTGTGATTCTCCAAACATCCTCAAATTCTAGCCAAGGAACCTGAGAATAGGGAATCACTGCACCAGCAACAAATAGCTGCAAAAAGAAAAAAAATAAAGCTCACTTGAATATTATATCTCCAAAGCATATTCTCCTCTATTTCCTCTATTTTTTCCGGAAGTCCAATTCTATGACCAGAAAATGACAGAAGAGAAAGGACCAATGTGAAAAGGCAGGCCATGGATACACACCCAGGTCACAGAGCAGAAAGGCATGTAGCCAAAGAGGGGCCTCCCTAGCACAAGGAAAAGGGTCATTTCATAATCAATAGGAATCCACAGTCCAACCACAGATGCCTAGTATCTAAATGGATGGATACATAGTCTGAGCTGAGAACAGAGGAGGAAAAAAAATTTATCTTTACATAGTGCTTAACACTATCTTTAAATACTAAAGACAATAGTGTTTAGTCAACTGGGTAAAAATGGCATTCAATCAGCTCAAAAGCCAGGAATGTGCATGCCAAGCCTTGCAAAAAAAAAATCCCACGAGGAAAGTTTTATTTACAGTTCCATGCAGGAAACAGTATGTGAGAATTCAGTTGTTCTCTCTGTACCTCCTGAAACCTCAGGCTTCATGAATGGAATGCAGGATTAATTTGCCAGGGTGGTACACGCTGCTAGCTGTGAGCACTAAAAGACATGTACTCCTATGCAGCAAAGCACCTCAATGTGTCACTGAAGGTAACCTACTGGACTCTGACCTGCCCTTCTCAGCAAGGACAGAGGTTGCTTTTCTGTGTGTTATCATAGAAAGGCACAGAGCATCCTGGGGGCTCAGAAAAGTCTCCATTTCCTGTTAGTTCAGAACCAGGAAAGGATGTAATAAATGTGGAAACCTTACTGCGTGTCCTTCAGACTCTTAGAGACTGTAATTTTAACTCTTCCCACATTTCCCAGTGTGGGTACCCCTATACCAACAAGGCCCTATCCGTGGGTTTTATGCTAGGTCTATCTCCCATTTTCGGACTGAATATAGTCAAAAGTAGATAAATAGGGAGCCATTTAAGATCACATGGAGCAACCAAATACCTGTTGTGGCACAGAAGATCTGAAGAGTCAGAGAAATTCAAGGCTGTTAACCACCCACGGTGCATTCATATATGATGCTTTGTGTTCCCATTACCTTAAGCTATTCATAAACTATAGAACATCACAAGTATATTTTCTCTAATGGCAGCATTTAAAGTCTGGGCTCAAAGGGTTGTGCACAGTGCTTTGCAAAACAGCCTTGCAGGAACTTACAGCTCTAGAAAGGCCAAACGAGGGCATTAATGAGAAGATCAAAATAATAGAGCTCCGAGAGGAATTAATGACTAGCCAGCTCAACCCCTCACCAGACAGAGGCAAAAACTGAACTATTTTACCATCAGCCTCCTATCTCTTTACTTGCTCCAGATCATCCATCATACAGAGATGCTGAACAATGCTTCTAAGACACATTCTGGTCATTTTACTCTTCTGATTAAAGCTCTCCATCACAACCTTCAGGATAAAGCTCAAATGCCTTCATGGTAACAAATAGGGATTCTGATCACTGTCACTGTCTGTATCACTGTCTTCCCGTTCATCATCGATTTGCTCGAGTGGGCACCAGTAACATCTCCATATGTCCTGTCTCATGCAAGTAGAGCCCAAGGGCACCTGCTTGCTCCAGGAAGATAAAGAGCCTCAAACCATTCCATCAGGCAAGCTACCCGTGTCGTATTTGATATGCCAGATACCAGTAACAATTATAGACCTCATTATAGGGATTCTGATGTAGCTGCAAATTTTTCTCCATGTGTACTCCCAGTCTCCAGTAAGATATATACAAACATACATTATACACACACACGTACATATGTTTTTCTCTCTCTCTATCTCTCTCTGTCTCTCTCTCTCTGTTTCTCTCTCTCCCCCACCCACCCCACCTTCCTTCTTCTCCAACCAGACTGAAGGGTTTGAAGCTCTTGAAATATCTATTGTCAATGCTTTACTTTCAATATCTTAAACTAACCTGTTGGACAAATCCTTTGTATATACTAGAAAGCAACCAAAGGCAGGAAGAAATTGGGAGAAAGGAGAACTGAATAGTTTTCTGGTTTTTGCAACTTTTTGCTTGAGAGAAGGTCCTGACCAACATTCAGTGGAGTAACTGCAAATCAAATAGAAACTTGCAGGACCAGAAAGCTGTTTAGAATGTCTGGAAAATGAGAGAAGAAATCCCCAACAGGACACAACCTCAGAAGGGAGCTCCAAATTCTATATATAAATTCCATCCAAATCTCAGCTACACATACTGACTCCTGAGCTACACATGCTTGGGATAGATTCCAAGCAACCAAGTCACGATTAATACAATTTTATCTGTTTAACGTTCTGAAAAATGCATCATTTGGCAATTCCACCACTGTGTGAGTATCATACAATGTTAATTACACAAACCTAGGTGATAGAATCTACTACAAGATTATATGGAAGGACTGCCATCATACTTTTGGTCTGTCATGAACCAAAACATCTTAATGAAGTACACAGAGATGTCATAAACACCTAATCTCAGGTATCAACTCCTACAGGAAGCTCATTTCTCCTGATCATTTAGGAACTACTGATCTAATTATGTAGTGAGACACTTACATCCATTTTCAGTTTTCTTGAGAATAGAAAATTCATCATTTTTATCTATAACATCAATGTACAGCACAATGATAAGTGTGGGCTGAATGAATGAAGCAGTGGATAAAAGGAGTGTGATTTCAAAAGTCTGTGAATTTCACAGACTTTTAAGCCTCCCTTTTGCACTGAGCTCACACAGTCTTAAAAGTACATGGTATGAGCTCAGGGCAAAAGGGAAGCTTAAAAGTCTTGGTATGGGATTGGAGCGATAGCACAGTGGGTAGGGTATTTGCCTTGAATGTAGCCGACCGGTTTTGATCCCCGGCATCCCATATAATCCCCTGAGCACCACCAGGGAGTAATTCCTGAATGAAGAGCCAGGAATAGCCCCTGAGCATTGCCAGGTATGACCTAAAAAAAAAAGCAAAAAAAAATGTACATGGTATTTTTTTTATTATCCCTACAACTTAATGCAGTCATTCTATATCTGTCGTTTTCCATTTGGCCAATTTCACTCAGCATGATAGTCTATGTCCATCCATTTATTTTTATTTATTTATTTATTTATTTTTGCTTTTTTGGGTCACATCCGGCAATGCTCAGGGGTTTCTCCTGGCTCTGCACTCAGGAATTACTCCTGGTGGTGCTTGGGGGGCCATACAGGATGCCAGGAATCGAACCCGGGCCGACATGGGCCGGCTGCATACAAGGCAAATGCACCACCCGCTGGGCTATCGCTCAGGGCCCTGCCCATCCATTTATAGGCAAATTTCATAACTTCGTTTTCCTGACAGCTGCATAGTATTGCATTGTATAGATGTACCATAGTTTCTTTATCCAGTCGTCTGTTCTCTTGCACTAAGGCTATTTCCAGATTCTGGCTATTGTAAATAGTGCTCTGATGAATACAGAAGTACAGATGGTGTTTGTGCTCTGTGTTTTTTGGGCTCCCAGGGTATATTCCCAGGAATGGTATATCTAGGTCAAATGGGAGCTCAATTTCTAGTTTTTGGAGGAACGTCCATATTGTTTTCCAAAAAGGCTATGCCAGTTGACATTCCAAGGCCAGGCTAAACATGGACCAGGAAGACTTATCAGTGGTTGGAATCTACCACAAGTGTGTGGGAGTCAGAGGTTAGGTGAGTGAGAGAAGACACAGTGTCCTAATAATTGTTGAAAATGTTAAAGCCAGTCTAGAACTGAGCATTAAATGTAGGAAAAAAGGATATACATGATAACCCCTAAATGTATTACAAGCACAATGTGTAAGAGAATGGTGAGAGAGAGAGAGAGAGAGAGAGAGAGAGAGAGAAGTAAAGTGCTTGCATAGAGGCAGATAGGGGGATGGGGGGAACAGGGACATTGGTGGTAGGAAATGTGCATTGGTGGAGGGATGGATGCAGGAACACTGTATGACTGAACCCAATTATGAAAAGTTTTGTAATTGTATATTTCACAGTGGTATAATAGAAAAAATAATTAATTAAAAAAACCTACATGGATCCTTTTAACCACATCGTTTTCTCTATGAAATAGAGGATGCAGAGATGTGCTCTATACTACTATCATCAACTAATCACCTCATTCGAAGTCTGCTAACTAGCATTCTTTCTAATCCCCATTTTCCAGCAGGGTCTTATGCTTTTTTAAAATCAACTCCCAATTTGCCTACCAACTTTCACCTTAGAATAGTTAACATAATTTTAGCTCACTTTTATTTATGCCTTCACTGATGTCATGAAGGCCTACCCAGTTAAGTCTCCAAACCACCATAGGAGTGAAGCTCTAGTTATTGATTCAGTCTTACAGATGATAAAGCTGAGACTGGGAGAAGGTCATTTATATGATTAGTAATCGGCAAACTCCTTGGCCCACCATTCTATGAGAGAAAGAGACTTCAACAGCACGAATTTTCTTCTCACTTTTGACACACACCTTACATGTACAACTCCTCATTTTACAGAGGCATTTTAGTGGGAGCAGTATGTCTAGCCACCATGAAAATCCTAAATAAACACCAAAAGTCATGTGAAGAATTGGTCTGCCAACCTAAAGATAACCTGAGCACAAGCTACTTCCCTCATTCTGTTTGCATTTTCTCTTGCCTTCCAAAGGGCTGTGAATGTAAATCCATATGGAAATCAGGAAAGGAATGGAAAGACTAACTACAAAGAGTGGAAGTATGTCTCTGCTCCTGATTGGGACTGGGGAGGAAGGGGAAGAAGCCAGAGCAAACAGGGAACACTTGACACAAAAGCCCATCATCCCAACAGTATAAAATGTTAGCTGGGCCTAATGGGGTGGGAGAGCGATCTGAGAGCTGATGTAACACTGTTCCCCGAGATCATCAATCTCTGAGAAATCACTGCAGCACTAATGGGATTAATGGGCAAAAGACATTTCTTTGAAGTTTTGCCCTTTCCTGTTTTATCCCAAGCTATTTCTTCACTGGCCACATGACCTCTGTGATGTATGCTGTTTTCATTATGTCTTTCTCCTTTCTGAGTATTACTAAAACTTGGCTTTCTGATTCTGATTCCTTTATCTTCTGGGAAGGAGGGGACAAAGAAAGAGAGGGAGGGAGGGAGGGAGGAACGGACCGGAGGGAGGGAGGAGGAGGGAGGGAGGGGAGGGAGGAGGAAGGAAGGAAGGAAGGAAGGAAGGAAGGAAGGAAGGAAGGAAGGAAGGAAGGAAGGAAGGAAGGAAGGAAGGAAGGAAGGAAGGAAGGAAGGATGGGAGGGAGGGAGGGAGGGAGGGAAGGAGGGAGGGAAGGAGGGAAGGAGGAGGGAGGGAAAGAAGGAAGGGAAGGAAGGAAGGAAGGAAGGAAGGAAGGAAGGAAGGAAGGAAGGAAGGAAGGAAGGAAGGAAGGAGGGAAGGAGGGAGGGAGGGAAGGAAGGAAGGGAAGGAAGGAAGGAAGAAAGGAAGGAAGGAAGGAAGGAAGGAAGGAAGGAAGGAAGGAAGGAGGGAGGAGGAAGGAAAGAAGGAAGGAGGGAGGGAAGGAGGGAGGGAAGGAGGGAAGGAGGGAGGGAGAGGAAGGAAGAAAGGGAAGGAAGGGAAGGAAGGAAGGAAGGAAGGAAGGAAGGAAGGAAGGAAGGAAGGAAGGAAGGAAGGAAGGAAGGAAGGAAGGAAGGAAGGAAGGAAGGAAGGAAGAAGGGAAAGGAAGGAAGGAAGGAAGGAAGGAAGGAAGGAAGGAAGGAAGGAAGGAAGGCAGGCAACAAAGCTTTGGAGATCTTGGGTTCTATATGTCTCAAAGACATTCTTCTGAACAAACTGTTTTCTCTGTTCTTAAAGATATTGTGTTGAAAACTTTTACAAAACTTGGATTTTTAGTTGAACCATCATACACACTCACACATACACCTACGTGAACTCTGTCCAGAGATTACCTGAAGGGTGATATCCAGTCAACATACTTAAAATCCCCCCAACTTAAAAAGAAAAACAACCCATCTAATGTTTTGTTTTCTCAACCTCATCTAATGTTTTGTTTCTTTGAACTCAGGCTCCACTCCCATGCCCTTTACTTTCACCTGGGGAGACTGAGATAACCAAAATTTGCAACCAACTTTCCTGGCATCTCAGAACAGTTAAAAAATGTTGATTTAGACCCAAAGTCTTTATTTTCCATTTCCATTGTGTAGATCACTAATATACCCTCCAACTTTAGTACATGAGAAGTTTCAGTTACTTAGACTCTGAGCAGCCGGGGAAGAGAGGGAGCAGCCATGCTAACGGAGGGTGGGTCTGTTCTTTTTGATAGTTCAGAGATCGGCTAGAAAGTTTTCCTCCTTAGCAAATCACCCTCAAGAATCAAGAGTCTTATTAAAAGTTTCTTCTCAATGAATTTGTTCCACTGTGACAATTTGGTTTAAAAGCAAACGTTTACACTTGATTTATTTGCAGTGGCAGGAAGTAAGAGTAGCCTGTTAGACTCACTTACCAGAAGTCTGAGACTCCGGAGAGTCAATCCATGTTTCTGTAAGTCTCGCCCAATTCCATAAATTATAAAACTCTATTAAAATGTGATCATGTGCATAATTAGCACTGCTGGTGTTCTATTTAGAACTGAAATGATTTTTTCCTCAAATCATTACACTGCATATTTAAAAAGAAAGGCATTGTCTTAAAATACAACCAATAGGTGACAAATCAGAAAATGCTCATCAAAGGCCTTAAGACACACCCAAGAGCAATAATTATCACTGCGTCCACTCTTTTGCTGAGCACTCCCACTGCAAGTGCACTGGACACGCTTTCTCGCTTACTCCTCAGCCCCTCTGAGACTGGCATTAACAGTATATTTTTTTCAGAGAAAAGATTATTTAGAGAAGCTTTTATTTAGGTGATAAGTATATGCAATATACTGTACTTCCACAGGGTCAACATATTTGAAAAACTTCAGTTAAGTGAAGAAATCATCCGGGAATACTATCATTTCAGCAATTTTTTTTTGGCTGAACTTTTTAAGCTGAGCTTTTACTCAGCATTTTATTTTATTTTAATTTTTTAATATTTTATCATACCACCGTGTGATACACAATTACAAATATATTCATAAGATGTTCATATTTGGGTTTCAGTTATACAGTGTTCCAGCACCCATCCCTCCACCAATGCCCATTTCCCACCACCAATGTCCCCGATTCCCTCCCCCTCCCCTAGTCTGCCTCTATGGCAGGTTCTTTATTTCTTTCTCTTTCTATCTCTTTTTCTTTTCCTTCCCTTCCACATTGTGGATTACAATACATACATTAAAATGTCATGTGTATCTTCTTGCCTGTATTTAATACTCAGTTCTAGGTTGGTATTAGCACTTTCGACAATTATTGGCACACTATTCCATTCTGTCTTACCTAGCCTCTGATTCCCACATGTTTGTGATAATTTCCACCTTTGACAAGACCTCCTGATCCATGCTTCACCTGACCTTGGATATTGGTATCATAATATGTACATGTATATATATATGTATATATATGTCATGCAAATAAATGCAGTCATTCTATATCTGTCTCTCTCCTTCTGGCTAAATTCATTCAACACGATCCTCTCCATGTCCATCCATTTATAGTCAAAATTCATAAGTTCAATTTTCTTAACAGCTGCATAGTATTCCATTGTGTAGATGTACCAAAGCTTCTTTATCCAGCCATCGATTCTCAGCACTCTGGTTGTTTCCAGATTCTGGCTATTGTGAATAAAGCTGCTATGAACATAAAATTAGGGATGGTGTTTCCGCTGTATATTTTTGGCTTCCCAGTGTATATTCCCAGGAGTGGTATGGCTGGGTCAAATGGTGCTTGCACAAGGTAACTTGCTCCAGATCAGTTAGAAGAGATGAACAGTACACTAAGTTTCCCCTTTTAAACATAACTCAATATTCCCTCTTTGTCCAGTATGACCTTCCTCTGAGATATAAAAACCATTACTAATATTCAAAGCACCCAAAACATAAGTGCAAATAACAAGTAAAAGTCACTTGAACAGGCTCAAATCGTAACAGGTATGACTAGATAGGTAAAAGCAAGGAGAACATCTGATTGGTTTACAATTAGTGCTGGAACTTTGGATTTGGGATCAATCTTCAGAATCATCCAGTTTAGTTCTTTCCTTATATACAGGGAAGGAGTGAAATCAAGAGAGGGAAGGGGATTTTTTGTGGGTAACAAAATCAAGTCTCCAAACTCACAACTCAGTTGTTCTATAACCCTAGCCTATTTCTCATCCAAGGAATGTCACAGTTACTTCTACCCAGCACACGGGCACTTGAGCGGCAGGGAAAGGCGAAGCAGACCAAGTATCTGCCTCCAAAGAATGAAGAATTAGAATAACGTTACATGATGTAATCTTAAAACAGTGCAAGAAAATGTTCCATAAATATCTATTTATAATAAAGAGGGAGCATTTTCCTCTGTGAAGTTTCCTTGTTCATTTCCTCCGAGTCTCTCTTGCACTCACAGACTCCCTCCACACGGAAAGCAAACTGGGTTAGGGCCTGTCGCTCTACAGAGACAAGCTGAGTGACAAACCACAGGATCCTGAGCATTCTGAAGCAAGGACTTTGCAGAGAAAAGGGACCATGCAGGCAAGTAGGATTTAGAAAGACAAAGAGGAAGCCTAGAAGCATAGCTGGCCCTGGGGATGGAGCGAGAAACCAAATCACTTGGTGAGACATGGCAGAATAGTTAAACTTGGTTTTCCAACTACCTTGGCAAACCCAAAAGAAAAAATAATTGACTTTTATAGCTGCCCTACCTAGTGTTACAAACATTTCACTCCGGCCAGACTGCAGGCCCCAGAGCCAGAGAAGCCAGGCTTGCACGCAGGTGGCTCCAGTTATGTTTTAGATCAGCCACAAATAGCCTTGCTTTGTTCTGGGGCCATGACCCTAACAAGCCATCATCATCACCGGAATGGCTCCGAGGCCAAGGAAAAGGCACAGTGTTACCAGAGACATTGCAACACGGATCCAAAATCCAGGGGGAGGGCAGAGAAGAGCCTGAGTCGGGGATGGGAAAGCACTTGCCAAACTCTTTTGGCACCTGGACCAGACTTGAAGACATTACTGGATCCATATTCCTGTGAACCTTCACCACCAGCTGAGCGCCATTTTCCTTACCTCCCGGTAAAGTGGCGTCTATGTACAGATTGCCTCCTATAATGAGCAAAAACAAGGAATTCATATAGAGTTTTGTCTCTTGCCGCCAAACAGCAGGGAGGAATGAACATTTGTTATAGATTACAAGAAGAAGCATGAGACATAACCTCAAAATCCTCAACATTCTGTGTCTGACATATAGGCCTGTGCTATACGAACTGGGCACAGAGCGGGGTCCAAGGCAGCCTCTGTTTCCTACCTATAAGGTGAGGGCCATATTGTGCTTACTTGACAAACTGTGTAGCTCAAAAGTCACTAGGAGACATTCACTAGAAGAAAGTCACTAGGAGGATTTTAAAAAATCCTTTTTGAGGGGCTAGAATGATATACAGTGGGTGCCTTGCACACAGCTAACCCGGGTTCAATCCCTGGCACATATGAAGCCCTACCAGGAGTGATTCCTAGGTACCTCTGGATGTGGCCCCCAAAAAACAAAAAACAAAACCAGTCTATTTCGTGGTCCTATTCTGAAAACAGGTGACATGTACATAAGATTCCCAGATGCATGGACAAATGGGGGCCAGAAATGATTCTAGTGTTGATGGAGGCCCTCAAGGAGCCTGTCTGTTTTGTGTTCGTTCTTTTGCACACAAGCGGGAAATTTCTTCTCAGCAGAATCCTGCATCAAAGCACAGATTCCAAAACTGGGAATGACAATGTTACTGCTTCCATTACTACTGACATTTACCTGGTGTGGGGAAGAGTTTCCACACCAGGCAGTGTGCTTGGGCTTCCATAGTCATCAACCATAATTCTCTTTGCAGGAAGGCAATTTCTCTCCTTCCTTCCTTCCTTCCTTCCTTCCTTCCTTCCTTCCTTCCTTCCTTCCTTCCTTCCTTCCTTCCTTCCTTCCTTCCTTCCTTCCTTCCTTCCTTCCTTCCTTCCTTCCTTCCTTCCTTCCTTCCTTCCTTCCTTCCTTCCTTCCTTCCTTCCTTCCTTCCTTCCTTCCTTCCTTCCTTCCTTCCTTCCTTCCTTCCTTCCTTCCTTCCTTCCTTCCTTCCTTCCTTCCTTCCTTCCTTCCTTCCTTCCTTCCTTCCTTCCTTCCTTCCTTCCTTCCTTCCTTCCTTCCTTCCTTCCTTCCTTCCTTCCTTCCTTCCTTCCTTCCTTCCTTCCTATTGCTTGGGGCCACACCTGGCGGTCAGTGCTCAGGGCTTACTCCTGACTATGCTCAGGGATCGCTACCATGGTGCTTGGGGAACCATGTGGCATGGTGGGGATTGATCAGTCATGTGCATGGCAGGTGCCCGGTCACTGCACTATGACTCCACCCCTTCAGGAAGGCAGTTTCTACTCCTCAGTTCTCTTGTTGACTCCTCTGCAATGACTGAAAGGTGCTTCTATCCCTCTTTCCATGCCATTTCTAAGTCTCCTTGTGAGAAGTATGGCCATACCCCAAGACAGTGCAAAGGATACTGTATCTGCCCAAGAGGCATGAGTCCTGGGTCTTTTGATTTTAGTTTAAGAAATAATGAAATGGGGCCAGAGCCATAGTATAGCAGACAGGACATTTTTCTTGCATGTGATCAACCTAGATTAGACCCCTGCCATCCCATATGATCCCCTGAACACCACCAGGAGTGCGGAGCCAGGAGTAACACCTGAGAACTGCTTGACTGGGCATTGCCCAAAAACAAACAATAACACACAAAAGTGAAGAAAGTTTTTGAAAAAAGGAACTTATTTCTCTGTGCAATTTCTAGTTTGTTCCTCCATCATTCTCTTACACCTGAAACCTCCACGTGGAAACCATCTTGGGGGGCAGGAGATGGGGAACCTGTTTCTCCATCAGATAAAAAATAAGCATCTTTGGGGCCGGAGCGATAGTCCAGTGGGGAGAGCATTTGCCTTGCACACGGCCGACCTGGGTTCTATCCCTGGCATCCCATATGGTCCCCTGAGCACCGCCAGGAGTAATTCCTGAGTGCAGAGCCAGAAGTAATCCCTGAGCATTGCCAGGTGTGACCCCCCAAAAAATAAGTATCTGTATCTGTATGGTGACACAGGCCCAGGATGCGTTCCTCAGGCCAGCTGGTTTGAAGTCAATGGGAGAAAACAAGGGATACTCCAAAGGGAGGAGGGCCATGAGTGTTTGCAGAGCTCTGAGGGAACGGGCAACTCTTATTTGGACACTGTTCTTTGAAAGTCCTCTATGAGAGGGACTTTCAAAGGGAAATAGGGCACATGAAGGAAATAATACCCAAAGCAAGGCTAGAGAAATAGCAGCAGGTAGGGTACTTGCCTTGCATGCAGCCAACCTGGGCTCAATCTCAGGTGTCCCTTGTGGTCTCCTGTATTTACCAGGGTGATTCCTGAGTGCAGAGCCAGGAGTAACCCTTAGCACCACCGAGTGTAACCCAAAACCAATAAAAAGAGACCAAAAAAAAGTGAACCCTGGACCCAAAGAAATAGTACATTTGGTAAGGTGTTTATTTTGCGCATGGTTGACCTGGGGTCAATCTTCAGCACCACATAAAACCCTGAGCCGTACCAGAAATGATCCCAGAGAACAGAGCCAGGAGTTAGCCCTGAACAGTAATGTGGCCCCAAAACACGTCTGGCGCGCATACACATACACACACATACTTGCACACACATACACACATGCACACACACATACATACATATACACACATACACATGCACACACATACACACACACGTGCACGCACACACACACACGCACACACACACACACATGTGAGGTCCTGACCCCTAGTATTCACAGCAAAACCAGTAGTAGGCATTGTTGTTAGAGAGATGACACCTGAGGAGCTGTGCGGGAGAGGTGCGGGTGGGGCAAGCTGACCGTGCCTGGTGGTGTCCAGGGGACCATGTGATGCTGAATGCACTGCCACTTAAGCTCAGCCCCCGTCCAAGACAGGCATTACTATCTTCATTTTACAGATGAGAAAACTGAGGGTTCCTTTCCAATAAACCTTACTCTGCTCTAGCTGGAACTGAAAACGAGAATGCATGAAGCGGAGACGGGCTAAGCCCCGACATCTGTGGCCGCAGTCCCAAGTGCCCAGGAGGTCGGAATGCATTTATGGGTTGCCTCTGTTTCCAAACCTCACTCCTTCAAAGTGAAACAAAACAAAGCGAATAATCCCCCAAACCACTTCCACCCCCGAGTCACCAAAGAGGTACATTTTTATATACAATCTCGTCGTTTTATACACAATCTCCAGCCTGGCTTGCTTTAGTCTGGGCTCAAAAGCTAGAACGGCTGGAGACCAGTGCACGCCCTTTGTTTGCCAAAAGATTCTCGCATCTCTGTCCCACTCCGGCCCACAGCAGCAGGCAGCAGCTTGGCGGTGCCCCAGAAAAGTGCAAGTGACTTTTACTAGAGCAAGAAAGTAGGCCATAGTCTCCATCATTTTTCACCGCTTGCCGTTGCTTTTCTCTCTGGATTCATTTGCCTCGCTGGAACATTCATCTCTGCTGCAGGAGGCCGTGCGAGAGGGGCTGTATGGCGGGAGCATCGCCTGAGAGGTGCCTTTCACAGTGACACCGGCACCTGAGGCCAGCCCTCAGCAGTGAAAAGCTGCCAGTGGATGAAGCCCTCACACTACTCCCTGCATCCCTGTCCTTCTGTGGCCCTTCGAGGTTGCCAACAAATCCGCAGGGAACTAGCCAGACAGTGACTCTCGGCACTGTGTACCCTGCACTCCTGGGTAGTTCATACTAGCACTGCCTTTGGCAAGATTTTGGCAACCACATCAACTGTATTGTCCGTTATTCTCTTCCCCTGCCATTCCTGACTGTATCAAAGACAGATGGCTACTAATCAGAACATCCAGTAAGCATGGACAAACCAGGGGTATCATACCAGAGTCAATAGACACTCTTTCAACTGACAGCAAAGAACCTTGACATTTTAGTTATCTTCTTGTGAATAAATGGGCAGTTTCCATTAGCTGCTTGAAATATTTAAAGGAGCTCTCTGAACACTATTCTGCCCTTTAAGAGACTTGGGCAGGCAAGAGCTCCAGAAAATTACCATAATATTTTTCCTCACAGGAGCATTTATACTTCCCTTAAATTCCAAATAGCTTTCAAGACTCAAAGTACTGAATTGTAAATAATTAGATTTCAGGGAGCAAAAGAGTAAATATTGGGGATTGGAAGGGCTACAGCCAAGACTCCTAACTGGTCCCATTCTGTCAAACTTAGGGTCTCCTTGGGTCCGTGCAGCAAAGTGGATATCTCTGATCTACTTTGAGAATGAGAGACAGGAAAGAGGAAAATGGACCTGTCAGTACAGCTGAACCCTCAGCTCACTGCAGGCCTCACACCGGCAGGCACAGTGCTCTGCAAATACACTGGAGCCCAGACCCTCAAAGGAATATGTGGCTGAGTCAGGCTTCCTCCCTTCAGAAGAAAAAGTAAACTGAGTCAGCCCAACAACCTGCCCACTGAGAGTATGACACCAACGTGCCTGAAACTTCCTGATATCACACTGTACCACACCCAGCAGAAACCAAGGGACAGTGGACTAGGGAACAAGGGCTCCCTAAACCTTATACTTTGTGTTCTCCTAGAAAGGTCCAGAACAGGAGCAGTATGATAGGGGAGCAACCCGAGAGGAAAAATTCGTTTCCCATCAATACCTAATAAAAGCTCCAAAAGGGTAAATAAATGGATAGCACTGAACTTTCTATTTGAACTAATACCAAAGGAAATTGCCACTTACTGGAAGCAAACTATCATTTTGGGTTTTTTTATTTGTTCGTTTGTTTGTTTGGGGGGCACACCCAGCTGTGCTCGGGCTGACTCCAGGTTCAGCACTCAAGAATCGCGCCTGGTGGGCTCAGGGCGCTGGGGATAGAACCTGGGTCAGCTGCAAGCAAGGCAAGTGCTTTACCTACAAGACTATCCATCCAGCCCCTAAACTATTAATTTTCATTCCCATGTCATTCTCACTGTTCTATATCCACATAATATAAAGAGTCAAATATTTCATAAAGCTTCTTGCAAAAAAAATAAATAAATGAAATGTTTAGGATATTTATTTCCAATTTCCTCCTTTTTAGCAAGTACTATTTTCAAGCCCTCACCTGATTCTTTTCATTTTAATGTTTCGTTCTGCCCTGGTTTTTGTATGGGGACTCAACTTTGAAGTACTCAGGGGTTGATTCCACTGCAACACTCTGGGGAACATGAGATGCCCAGGATTGATCCAGGGGTCCCACACATAGAGCAGGAGCTCTTTACAACATCTCCCCAGGCCTGACTCTACATTTTAAAATAATATACTTAGCATCTCATTGTTTTCTAACTTGTTTCCTACTGTGGAAAGTGGACGCCGCCTAAGAGTTATCTCACTAGATCTCTAGGTCAAAATCGCTAGATCAAGATCAATCTAGACCAAGATGATCCTGAGTGCACTTTAGTGACTCTGAAGCTCTTTTTTTCACTTATTCCAGGACCTCTCTCCTGTGGTGGACCCTGGGTTGCCTGAAGTCCACATTTCTCTTAGTTTCTCCCTCCTGGAGGTAAGAAGCTTTTCCTACTAGCTTCCTATGAGGCGGTGCATGCAAAGTTGTTCTTGGTTTGGATGAACACCATACTTAGTAGCTGTTTTACTTAAGAGTTCTATCTAGCTGAAAATATCTTTTGTTCCACCTTGTTTAAATGAAAATTTGATGGGGTTTAAATCCATGAGAAATTCATGCTATTGTTGACTTGCCCTTACTTTTGTGAAATTTCAGTGATGGACTCTTGGTTCAGAGCTACTGCTTCCATCTGTGAGGGCACGAAATGAGTCTCTTCCACCTAGATGCTAATATCTTGGTTCTAGGAAATATTCTAGAGCCGCCAGGATGGGAATGTCTGCCCTTTTCTGGAACTGCCAGCATTGGGATGTTCAGGGTTCAGATGGCTCGGTGCTATTTTCATCCCTAAGTTTCTGCCCATAACTGTGGAGCAATGACCAAGTCCAGAGTTTCCTTCTCACCCTCGGTGAGAACACTCCTTTAGCCATGGCCTAAAATAGGGAAGAGTCTTGGGTAACAGAACAGGAGGGGTGCGCTGGGATCTAATTACTACAGACTTAAAAGCGACACTCTAGTTTTCAGCCCCAACCTCACAACTTCCAGGCATAACTAAAACAATTCCCAGTTCCTACTTGATTCTGAATTTTTTAGAGACTGAGAACTGCAAGCTTATCTGTCTGTATTTTACTCATTGTTTCTTATGATACAGATATTTGTGTTCCTTTACTTTCTAGCTTTCAAATTACTGTTGCTTTCTTTCCTTACTGTTATTGGCTCCATGGAAGCAGGACCTCAGCAGAGAGGTCCTGATTCTCCCCCAGAATAGCCCATAGCATGACCAGGAGGGGCTGTTTCTACACCACTTGACCAGAGAGCGGGAGGAAGCCCACATCCACCATGACCGAGCCTGCAGTTTCTGTGTTCGTACTCAATTGTGGCCAGTCCAAAAAGAATGACCTGGTAGAGGAACCGTGTGCTAAACGCCACATCAACGTAACTGAAGTTGGTCCTAACAAGAAAATAGTTTGGCTTTGCCAAGCAAAGCCCCTGTGCACAAGTTGGCTGTGGTAGGCTGTTAAGGTCCATAGCAAAGAATTTCAGGCCAAATTCATCACCAAAGAATACTTTAGATACAAAAAGTAGAGGCAAGAGAGAGCACACGACTATGGTACAAAAAGCGAACAAAGAAAAACCTAGGCCTCCAATATAAAATATGTATACAGTACTGTTGTGTTCTTTGTGGCGGCTATTGTCTTCATTTCCATTCATTTTTGTCTCTGTGGTTTTTGCATGTTTAAAGAGTCCTTTGCCATCATTTTAGTGTGGTTTTGAAAGCAAGCATTCAATCTGCCAAATTTATCTCCAAGTTCTAAACTACTGGGGGCTTGCATGGTTCTGATTTACATGCCACTCTTCCATCTTTGTAAAACATAGCAAATATTCAGAAAAGTAGGTACAACATATCTTCACAGAGAAATGGGTAAACAGGCATTTAGCTCATGTCTGTCTGGATTAAGGCACAAATGTTGGGGCCAGGAGATGGCTCAAAGAAATGGTGCACGTGCTTTGCATATCGGAGGCCCAGGTTTGTCCCGCAGGCATTGTCAAAAGCAACCCCTGAAGACAAATCTGGGTGTAATCGCAGAGCATCCCCCAGTGTGGCACAGAAACAGAAACCAAAAACAAATGTTGTTAGCACCCAGAAGTCATTTCCCATATGACTCCCCTCCAAGGCCAAGTGCTACCTTGATTAAAATTCACTTATCAAGATCTCCTTTCACCTCGTGGCTTTACCAGGCACACTTTCAAAGATAGTTCTGCTTGTTTTGCCTGGGTTTAGCTTTGCATGAGTGGAATCTTCCTGGACTTCTTCTGTGTCTTGCTTCCCTTCACTCAAGCTCATGTTTGTCAGATGTTTCTAACCTATTGATTTTTTTTCTGCATCTTTTCCCTTTAATGAAAACACTTTTGCAACATTAATAATTCAAATGGTATGCATTGGGAAGCTGACTTAGAGGACATGTAAAGAAAGAGGAGTGATATCATTTGCTCAAAGTTCAGAAGAGAAATCTTAGATTCAGAAATATTTCTTTCCAAGAAATTAGACAGTACAATTAGACTTATCAAAGCAATGCAGGAGAGACTCTAAAATGGCTTTCTAGGGATGTCTTGCTCATCTTCTCCCCTGCTGGAGGATCTCACCTAGTTTAAGAGTTCATTTTACCTCAGGAAGTGCCCTGGTTTTGAAGCGATATCTTCAAAGAGGTAGTAGTACCTTCTCTCAGCAGCCCAATAGATTCTTTTGACACTTACAAGCCAGCCAGATCCCAGGAGACAGAAATCTCTATGTCTGATTAATTCTTTATATGAGGAAAATAGATTGAGGTCAGCAATTCCTTCACAAACAATCATATTATTCCAGTCAGTTCTAAAAAAAGACCAAAAACAATAGTACAGAGGGTAGGACACTTGCCTTGCATGTGGCAGACCTGGGTTCAATCCCCAGAACCCCTCTGGTCCCCAGAGCCCTTCCAGGAGTGAACCCTGAGTGCAGAGACAAGACTAAATCCTGAGCATTGCTAGTTGTGTCCCAAGAAACCAAAAAAATAAAAATACAAAGGCCAAAGAATGGTGTGAAAATCGCAATTAAATTAAAAACTGTTGAATTCAGAAAAGTCCTTTAAGATCCTTCGGAGACTAATCCTCTTTCTTTTTTCTTTTCTTTTTTTTCCAGATGAGAGAAACTGAAACCCAAGTGTGGTTTTCTTTGTTTGTCAACTTCACAAAGCTCCTTGGCCTTTTTAAGCTCTTTCTAGCCCATAGGCTTTTCATCCAGCATAGTCAGCTGTGGAATTACATCGTCCCGGAGGTCCTGAAGACCACAGACATTCTAACTCCTGCTGTCTGCAGGTGAACCAATCTCACAGCAAAACAACAACCCTCACAGAAAATGTGACTTCATACTTCTTGTTTGCCATGCCGAACAAAACCCATTACATGGCAGAGATGGGATTTGTGTGTTTGTGTGTATGTGTGTTTGTGTGTGTGCACGTGCATGATTACAAGCATAGGGAATTACATCTGTGTTGGAAAAGTCACCCAAATGCCACAGGATTTACCAAGTGAGCTCTTTCGTCTCTTGATAGCTCAATAAACAGCAGCAGATCACACCTACAGTCCAAGAAGGTGGCATGAGCCACTTTAAGAACTCAGAACACATGAGACAAGCCAGGGAACACCCCACTTTGGGGAGCATTATCAGCATCAGTATGACAATGGTACCATACCCACCCATCCTCAGGCCTGCCAGCAGCTTCTTCCTCATTGCAAAGCCGTGTTGCTCCCTAAGACTGAGAGGAACAGTAGAAAACCACATGTTAAACTCTCAGATGAGACATTCTGTACTTTTGAATTTGAGAAAAGTTAAGGCAGCCTGAGTAAGAGTCATCAAGGAAGGGGCTTGAGAACTTTAATTGAGAAACTAAAGTTTTACTATGTGCAAGCATCTCAAGAAAGGCCCAGAGAATCAGCTTGGGATTTGGATGCTTGCTTTGGAAGTGGCTGGCCTGGGTTCAATCCCTAACAGAATGTAAGTTACCCAAGCACTGCAGAGGGAAACCCGAACACAAAGCCAAGAGTAAGACTTGTGCACACCAGGTATCACCCATCCAATAAAAGGTACCTGGGGAATTCTTAGTGATTTCCACCAACAGTCCTGGATTCTTTTATTAGCAAACCCAGAGGCATTGGGACTGTAGTTAGAAACACGGCAGCCTCCAGAGTCATTCCACACAGGAGTTCAAACTGGCAAACCACCATCTCAATCATGAACCCTTCATGGCCCGTTTTGACTTGAGGGAGGCGTTTCCCTTTCTTTATGGCCTCACCGTCCCTGTCTGTTCAGTGGACACCAGGATGCCAGCCAGGAATGCCACAGGAAGCAGGATGGCTCTTCGGTTCACAGGAAGAAAGGAGCTCAAAGGTGGTGTTCTTTATAGAACCTGGCAGATGCGTTTGCCAACGTCCACCTCACTGCCAGATAACCCTGAGTCTCAGAACTGCCTTTCCAAGACTGGATCATCCCTCTCTCACTCTGGTCAGCTTGGCAGCACCCAGATAGAGTGGGATGGAGGATTTCTTAGTTGTTTGTTTTTTAAGTAGGGCCTGTCATGGTTGGGGGGTGGGGGAAGAGGTGACTAAGCCTCCCTTTGTCAGGAAGAAGCCAGGATTTTTAAATAAAGACCTAAAGGGAAAAAAATCCTCTGTAATTTTTTAATTTTTCTGAGGAAATCTCCCTGGTCAGAGAAGCAGCCTCACTGAGGAGAGAAGGGGCGTCTTACTAATACCTGAAATTTTTCTTTTTTGTTTGTTTGTGGTCACACCTGGTAGAGCTCTGGGCTTACTCCTGGATAGCACAGTGCACAGGAATCACTCCTGGTGATGTTCAGGGCCCATACGCTGTGTCTGAAATCAAACTGGGACTGGTCACATGCAAGGCCAGTGCCTGACTCCATGTAATATCTTGCTGGCCTATCATGCCTGAAATGAAAGCACTACAAAGCACTTTGAGGCAGGTAGCAGAGAAGGTGCAAGGTGAAAGAAAGGTCTTGGGATGACCGAAAGCATGATTAGAGTTGGGGAGCTTGGGAAATTTCAGCTTTTCCAAGATGTCTAACATTCCAACGATCTCATTCATGATTCAAGCCTAAGGTCATCGAATGAAGAACCAGAGCTCACTTTCTTCCTCTCTCGGGGAAAAAAACCTGAAATGTAAGTGACAGAAGAAGTACAAGGTTGCCACATCCTCCACCAAAAGAAGCAGCACAACTAGTTTCAAGTCTTCGTATTCCCAGTGAATGTGGTTCCTGGTGCTTTCCCTCTAGCAAGGAACTTATTCAGCTCTCTCCACCTTAGTCAAAAGAGATGTCAGCGACAGGACAAACACATGACAGTTCCACTTCTTCACTGTTCTACTGAGTCTGTGTGGTCCCTCAGATCCTGGATTCAATCCCTGCATCCTATATTATCTCCCGAGCACTGTCAGGAGCAATTCCTTGAATGAAAGGTAGGAGCAACCCCTGAGCATCACAGGAGTCCCCACCTCCCAACAAGTAGAATGGTCTGTACTAGGGTCTAGAAGTGTGCAGAGGGGCTTGTGGCTTAGTGGAGACTAAACTGAAGCTTGGGAAAATGAAAGCGCTCTGGAGAGGAATTATGGTAATGACGCACAGCAATGTGAAAGCCCAGAAGGTCACCGAAGCATCTGTGTGCTTCCAAATGCCTCAAATGGTCAAATGGTCACTTTTCTATTGGGTAAATTTTTTTTGGTTACACCAAGCAGTTCTCGTGGCTCTGCATTCAGTAATCTCTACTGGCAAGCTTGGTGACATTATGGAGTGCCGGAGATTAAACCCAGGTCAGCCACATGCAAGACAAATGCCCGACTCTGTACTATCACTCTGACCTTCTGTTAGGTAAATTTTTATCCTATGAAATAAAGGAAACTTCATCCTAAAATGGGGAATTATGTACACAGACTGCCTCAATGAATGTTATCCATCAGTGATATAAAAAATAAAGGCCAGTTCCTCAGCAAGCGCCAGTAGCCTATTTTAAGTCCAATAGACTCAGGTGTGCTGTAAAAGAGGAATCAGAAACACTATTGCCTCAGTGAACTCTGACATTTATTATCAAAGCCTGACCGGAAATGACAATCTCCTAACCCTTCACTCTGCTTCATAGCACACTTGCCACAAGGAGCAGATCGATTCACCCCAAATTTTTGATATTGTTGTTTTGTTAGCTTCTTGAGCTTCATCTAGCTCCTTTTTTTTTGGGGGGGGAAGATATATGTGAAGGGATTGATGGGTGCACATCCACAGTGCTCAGAGCTTAGTGTTGAATTAGTGCTAGCTGTGATCAAGAATCAAGACATCAAGGATCACTCCTGGCTGTCTGCAGTGTAGACAAATGGAGTCTGCCACACACAAGTCAAGCACCTCGATCTCTGTACTAAGTCTCCAGCCTCTATGCCCCAATTTGAATACATATTTTACCACATGCTGAACCCAGAATTGGATGCTAACCTCATTTCCCTCCAATACTGAAAGACACCAGTACCAGTGGGATTTATCACTCTTCCTATTGGACACCAGCTCTATACTTGAGTTGAGAACCAGGAAACAAAGGGGCAGGAACAAGTCTTCAACTTTCTGATTCTGATTCTGATATGTTACTTGAACTCGACTATCTTTTGCACATGCTATCAACTGCTCTAGAACCAAAGTTCCCAAGGGAGCTATAAGGTATCATTAGAGCGGAAGTTGATAAAGACCAAAATAAGAGGTTTCCACATGGAGAACCATTTATCCACTCTCACACAGGCGAGTTCAGGTTGTTGCAAAGGCTTTCCTCCGGTCACTGGGGCACAGACTTCTGGAATGTTCTACCATCACAGGGAGGGGAGTGCTTTTGTGTATATAATTTGAAATTGCTCATCATGCCATCAAAAAGGAAAGAACAAGAGCAGTTTACACCTTTCCTTTTAAGGGCAAACCTTGAAGTTGCCCATATCACTTCTGCAGATATCCCATTAAATCACACTAGCCATAGGAAGCCTGGGAATTATAATTCATTATTCTGGGAAATCGATATCCTGCCGAAAATGATATTACTGTGAAAATTGTGGGACACACGTATCAGGTGACAATAAGTTATTTCTATTAGTAGTGGAGTCTCTTTTGAATGAGGACTAATACCATCCCTGCCCCAAGTAAATGCCTTAAGGTACTTACCAATATTTGATTACAGATCCCTTAGGAAACTGTGTAAGTTGCAGTTCAAAACTTAGACAAATCAAGGCACTAGAAACATAAAGGTTAAATATCTGGGTGCCACAGAGATAGAGCACAAATTAGGCTTCTGGTCTTGGACACAGTCAACCACCATGGTTAGAGCCTCTGCACCATATATGGTCCCCAGAGCACAACCAAGAGTGATTCCTCGGAGCACAGTCAGGAGCAAACCCTAAAGACACTGGGTGTAGCTAACCCCCTCTCCTCCCACCACCACCAAACATCTGCCCAGAGGGTTAAGACTCATGCCCTGCAAACAGCCAACTCTGGTTTGATCCCTGGTTGGACCATTACCAGGGATGGCTCTGAAAGCTTCCAACAACCACTAGGGTGGCCCCGAGATAATCCCTGGCACTTAATTTGGAAGCATTTCTACATCCTTGGGCTGTTAACACTGGACACTGGTCACTGGCCATATTGGCTAAGAATGCTGAGACAGATCCTTTGCAACTCCTATAAGCAGTATTGGGAGACTCAAGTCAAAATAATAGTCTGCCCAAATAGGCTAACTGTAAGTCATCCGTCCATTGGCTGTCATCTCCCTGCTTGGTTCAGATTCCTCCAAGGCAGCTAAGGTCCTGGGGATGCACAAACCCAGAAACAGCGGAAGGCAGCAAATGTGGTCTCTGCCCATTCTGTGTCTGGTCCATCAAGGCATCAGGACCAATTTCTGAGAACACACTGGTCTATTGAGGACAGAGAAATACATATTAATGTGTCTTGCAGAGTGCCTGGTGCTGCTCCTACTTTGCTCTAGCACTGTCTTCATGATGGAAGCTGAGATAAGGTATATATCTCCCTTTCTCATCAATACAAAGCCATTCCTGCAAGCCTGGCCCTCTGCCCAGCTTCATGTCTCCTCTGACAAGAGTTTATGCTCTGCTGGAACATACTGAGCTTTCTGGCCAGATCCCTTGGCTTGGATACTGAAAGGCTAAGACAGGACTATAGTTCGAAGCCAGTAAGTCTTCTATGTTGAGTTGCTCCTGAAAAGGAAAAGATTATTTTTAGTTCTGCTACTCCAACATAAATGTGCTAAAAAGTGATGCTCTCAGGGCGAGGGAGATGGCTCTGAGGGCTAGTCACATGCTCTTCATGCAGAAGACCCAGATCCAACAGTCCCCTGGCAACATGCAGTACTCCAAGCACCACTGAGGAGCAACTCTGAGCAAACTGCCAGAGTATCCCTAAGCACTGTTGGCATAGCACAAAAATAGAAAAGAATCATACGTGCAGCTTTTAGTCTATTAAAATGGCTCCTCAGTCAGAGACCTATCAACGTCATCCCAAACCTCACATCCTACTACACTAGTCAGTCAACAGGATAGTAAAAGGAAACTAGCCACAGTGAAGTAATTTCAATTTTACTTAGACCTAAGCAAAATCTTCCTTAGCTTCAGTTTCCTTAGAATTTCAAGACTAAATGAGATGATGGTAAAGGTTTCTTTTAGCTACCATGATCTATACACTTTGACTTCTATCACAGCAGAGTCTATGTTAGGGGCCCCATCTTACCAGTTGTAGACTCTGTGAATAGTGCTCATGAGCTCAGCAAAACTTAATGATATCTGTCCAGCAGTGAGCTCAGCCAAAAGAAGCACCAGTGAGCTCACTGACAGAAAGGAAAACTCACAGGACACAAAGATCGCTTTGGCATTTACTGCTGTATTTCCCGTGCCATCTTCCCTAGAAAAAGGAAGGAAGGAAGGAAGGAAGGAAGGAAGGAAGGAAGGAAGGAAGGAAGGAAGGAAGGAAGGAAGGAAGGAAGGAAGGAAGGAAGGAAGGAAGGAAGGAAGGAAGGGAAGTAGGGAGGGAGGGAGGAAGGAAGGAAAGAAGGAAGGAAGGAAGGAAGGAAGGAAGGAAGGAAGGGAAGTAGGGAGGGAGGGAGGAAGGAAGGAAAGAAGGAAGGAAGGAAGGAAGGAAGGAAGGAAGGAAGGAAGGGAAGTAGGGAGGGAGGGAGGAAGGAAGGAAAGAAGGAAGGAAGGAAGGAAGGAAGGAAGGAAGGAAGGAAGGAAGGAAGGAAGGAAGGAAGGAAGGAAGGAAGGAAGGGAAGTAGGGAGGGAGGGAGGGAGGGAGGACAGGGAGGGAGGGAAGGAGGGAGGGAGGGAGGAAGGAAGGAAAGAAGAAAGGAAGGAAGGAAGGAAGGGAAGGAGGGAGGGAGAGAGGGAGGGAGGGAGGGAAGGAGGGGGGGAGAGAGGGAGGGAGGGAGGAGGAATAAGGGAGGATAAAAACTGGGCCAGAGACAGTACAGAGGCAAAGTGCTTGTCCTGCATATGGGAGACCAGGCTTCAATCCCTGGTGCTTTATCCCTCGAGCACCACCAGGAACGATCCTTAAACACAGTGGTAGGAGTAAGACTTGAGCACCATGGGTATCGTTTACCCCACCCCAGAAAAAAAAAATCCAGGAGGTGACAGCAAATAAATAAATGTCACTTTCAAATAAATGTCATTAGATAAAATAAAAAATAAGGTTCTATTTTCCCTTCAGAAGCAGAAAGAGGGGCCAAAACAATAGCACAGTGGGGAGGGCGTTTGCCTCGCACTCCAGCTGACCCGGTTCGATCCATGGCATCCCATATGATCCCCTGAGCACTGCCAGGAGTATATTCCTGAGCGAAGAGCCAGGAATAACCCCTGAACATCGCCTGGTATGACCCAAAAAGAAAAAAAGAAGTAGAAATGGGAAATTCAAATTTGTGGATTTTTTAAATTGGGTCATTGTCTTACAAGAGAAAATTAAATAAGAAATAATTGCATTCCAGGTACATCTTTCACCAGAATGTCCTTCCATCAGCACTCACAGAAGGTCTGGAATGAGCTACCGATCCAGGAGAGTGGGTGCCCCACTGTGGATGAGGCTGCAGAGTGGCCAGGGAGCCGGTTTGGGAAGCCAAAGGGTGACGCGTTTCCAGATGAGCAGGACTCATTGCTCTGCTGCGCACACAGAGCGCCTGAGAGTCACCCTGAAATCCAGGTTTTGTCTTCTTCAGCTCTGTTGTTGGTACATGGTAGAAGACAGGGAGCAAAGGAGACTCTTCATCCTTTGAGTTCCTCTGCTTAGGCATGAACAGACACGTGCCTACTTCCAGGGTTGCTCTAGACTTCAAGGCCAAGGTCTAGGCTAAGGCCTATCCTATATGCATCTTTATTCTTCCCTTCATTCAGACCCTGATTCACTGCAACCTGCAGGCCTGGGCCAGCCCAAGCAGAGACTAAAAGCTGGTTTCTTGGCCACACAGAATTTCCGCCAACTAACATGGAGGGTGCTGGGCCCTTTGGGAGCTTCTATTTTTGTTTCCCAGATGCCAGCATTAGTCCCTGGCTCTCTACAACTCATCCTCTTGGATGGATCCCCAACTTCTATTATTTCTGAAGGTTTAGGAAAACCTCATCATTAGTTGCTACACCTGGGTCCTAGTCCTTGCTTTCTGTGCCAGCCTGGTCTCAGCCTACACAGCTCCTTAGTCTCTACTGCTGACTAGACCTCCATGTCACTGGTACCAACATTCCCCTTTAGTCGGTGTCCCAGGCTCACACTGAATTTCCTCAGCAACACTGCTTTGGGGCTCTTCAAAGTCAGGACCTATCACGCCCTCTGGATTGATCCCCCTTATTTGGATGTTGGCTCTTCTATGTCATGTCCCTTATCTAACTTAAACCCCTCAGGTTCTGCATTTCAGGTCACTGTCTCCTATTCAAGGGCATTTCATATCCAAGAGACTTTCCAGTATGGTAGACGATCAATAGGGAAATTTAGATACTGTTGAAAGCAAAGGAGACAATAGTGTAATTATTATGACTAGAAGAATTGCTGTATTTGATATTTTGCTGAACATCATCAATAGAGAAAATTCTGCAATCAAAATATTAAATGGGTCCTGGTTTTTAAATTGAATTAAAGAGAAGGAACTATCATATTTCCCATGTTACTTAGCCAGGCTTATCGCTCTTTCTTTTGGCGTTAAGCCTAGAAAGGCTGCACACTCAGCTCGCTTCTTCACGCTGGCCTGGCAGGGGTCTGAAGATGTGCGCTCAACCGAGCATTTCCAAAGTCACGAGAACGAAACCCAGAATCCCAAGATGAGTCGGAGCTGCCCTTTTTCTCCTCAACCTCAGACATTCAATTGCCCTTAGTGAGTTGTCAGATACAGCAAACTCATCAGTTTCCAAGTAATTCTACATAGGTCCAAAGGTGCAAGGCTTCTTTTTGCTGCTCAGCTGACTCTACAAGCCCACATCTATCTAGAGGCAACCCAGTCCCAGATGAATGTAGAAAAGCTCAAAATTAAAGTGAAGCTTCCAATGGACAGACCTAAAATTAGATTCTACATTAGTCTGACAAGGCTAGTAATGAGTTCCATGGACACCTGCTAGCATGTCAGCCTGTGGCTTCCAGGAGTGCACAGACCACGAGTATCAGCCAGTTCACCAATATAATGGCTTCCTGTAGTGCATAGACTGGGGGAGCACATGTCTATGAGAAAAGAGTCCTCACTTGTTCATTTCTGTACTCTCAGACCCAGAGTTCTTCTCCACGTGCCTCTGACACCATATCTGGGCTAGACTGAAGTTGCAAAATTGCATTCACTGAAAGTACAATGTCTTAAGGGTCCACAGAACTTACTTTCCATTCTATATCAGCTTGAGCATCTGAGCTAGCTCACCCTTCCTCTAAACCAGTCAACTTATTTGCAAACTAGAGTTTAACCAAAAAAAAAAAAGTATTTCCTTTGTAGACAGGTTGTTAGTGCTAGTTTTCAATATGATATGATTAAAGTTCCTGGCATGGAACTATCGTTTTATGACACTCCTATAGAGATATTATTATTGTGAAAGATTTGAACTGAAACCCCAGATTGTAATACATTAACCCCAATCAGGAACCCTAGTCTGGCCAGGGAGAGAACTGGGTTTCGTGCACAAAAATGAACATCAGAGGTCATCTCTGAGCCGTATCCAGAAATCAGGTCCAGAGGACTCCTTGCCTTGCCCCTAAGCGGGATCAGTATCTCCTTGACAGGCCCTTCCTGAGCAACAGTTCCCTGTGAAAGGCAGAGCAAACCATCAGGCAGGAGGGAGTGATTTCACAAGAGATTTATCAGAGATTCCTGCGGTTGTGCAGATGATTGGTTTGTTGCACAGGGAAATGTTTAGGCTTTTCCCCTCCTGTTTCTCTACTTGAAAGTCCCTTCAGAGATTTCTTTATGACTTTATAATGCTAATTCCTTCAAAAATGTCTGCAATATTTGACAGGTTTTATAGGAGTGCATGTGTGTATATGTATGCATGTGAACATACAAACAGTAAAAAGGCCCTCAAAGTTGCATAAATACAGTTCGGCTGTCAGAATCTTCTAATTGTCACCAGATGTAGCAACAGCTCTTGCTTTCCAATGGGACCCCCATACACAACTACGCGTGGTGATGCAAGGATCATGAATCAAGAGTACGGAAACCCAAATGCCACAGGGGGAGGTTTTCAAATCATTCACCTGGAGAAAACTTCGCTGCCTGTGCAACTACCAGGAGAAAGCCTTAGAAAGCATGAGAAAGAAGGCCTCTTCCACCTCATAACTGACACATCCTATCCTTCCAATCTGATCCTACAATTTTTATAATTGTCTTTTACATTTTACTGTCCAAAAAACCATTTTCTCTCCCAAGCTTCCCCAGGGAAGAGCGGAAACTCCATCAACGGGAACCAAGGCAAACTGCCTTGGTTTCAACCCGGACCGACCCTTGGGCCCTTCGCTTCTGGGAAACGCCTCCACTCCCCCACAGGTGTGTGTGTTCTCTCCAATTCTCTCTCTTTCTTTCTTCTTCTGCCAGATAATCCTGAGCTTCAGTTGACCTTACCTCTCTCCACAATCTCATTTTTCTCTCCCATTGAAAGTAAGCTTACAAAAAATTACTTAACACTTGTCAAAAAGAGGTAAGTCCCTGGAAAATATTTCCAAGAAAATAATTTTGGGGAAGTCTTAGGCCCCATACAGCTAAACATCTGCTTTACCCATAGGTAGCCATTTAGCCCCAAAGTGGCCTATGGAAGCTGTCAATATCCCTCCCATCATATTAATGTTAACAGAACAAGTAATTGGGAAGGAGGCAAGCCAGCTAATGGAGTAGAAGTGATCTCCCCCATCAACTCTGCCGACAAAGCACGCTTTCCAACTTTCTTTCTCTTGGATTTGCCCATTACTTTATTAATTATTTTTAACTGGTTTTTTGGACCATGCCCAGGCATGCCCAGGCTTACTCCTCACTCTGTGCTCAGGGATCTCTCCTGGCAGTTCTCAGACCATATGGGGTACAAAGAATCAAACTCAGGTTTGCCATGTGCCAGGCAAGCACCCAACCAGCTATACTATTACTCCATTCCCCAGACCCGTTCCCTTAAATATAGCCTAACTTGCTCAATTCCTGTAAAGCTTCTGAAATACAAGAAAAAGTCATTGGATAAATACAAGTTTTCTGTGAAACAAACTTCTTTAGATAATCGGAGGCATGGAAACCTGCTGGGGGATCTGTTCTCTCATTTTCCCACATCTTGGTGGACTCCAGCTGTTCTTCTCTCTCTCCACTCACTGCCCCCGCCACACCCAGTCCTTTGGGGGCTTATATTAACCCTTAGATATTTTCCTCGAAGGAAAAGTCACAAACTTTTCCTACACTATAAATGACTGAAAAGATGTTTTTGTGGAAAGGGGAGGAATAGGTGCAGGGAGCTACTGGGTCTAGCATCATGACACTGTCCACCAAGCAGACGAACAAGAGAAACACGGAGATAGAAAACAATCTCCTCAAGCTGAATAGGAAGGAGATACTAAATGTTATCAAATAACCAGAAACACAGAATACATTACCAGGTGGTCCCATGTTCTCCAGATGAAGGTCTACCTCTTTTCTACCAGCCCTCTCGATGACCTTTAACCTTAAAGTGCTCTGTTCTTTTGGCATTTCACTCATCTGACCCGATTATAAGAACTACGCTTATGCAAGTCTCCAACTTCCCAGCCAAAATCGTATGTCCCTGACCACATCCTGCGCCTAATAAATAGTGATTTCATTTACAGATAAGAGTTACCAGGCGATTCTGATTCCAGTGCTGATAAGAGCCAACTCAAGCACCATTTCCCAAGAACAACCTATCCTGTCTACAACTAGAATTTCAGAACACGAAAGGTCAAGGGAGAATGTCCGGCCTTCTCTCCTTTTGAAACAGGATTCTCTTAATTGATTCTCTTCGTCTGAATGTCCTCTAGCCTTGCCTTGCCTAGGACACCTAGCCCAGGGATAACGCAGAGTGATGACAATCATGCCTTCTCTCTTTTTCTGTCACCACCCCCAGTGTGGAATTAATAGGCAGTCAATAAGAAAAAAATAACAATACTTCATTTGAATAATGCGACAATTTTCAAAGAGCTTTAGAAACATTATCTCTAGTGAGATAATTCTCCTGTTAAAAACCCTGTGAGTTAAGTCCCAATAATCAGTGCTAAATGGCATATGGAAGGAAACTTAGGCTCAGAAAGGTTAAGTCCAAGGGAAGAGAGTCAGTTTAGCATTTCTGGTCCCAGGTCAGCACCTTCCTCTCTGCTGTAGAGCCCGATGGAAGATGATTGTCATCACCAAGCAAAGAAGACAAAGCTAGGAAAACTAGCCTTCCACCAAACTCCACACTTGACCACATCTGATATGTTCAGAAACAAAGATTAATATAGAACCTCAGTGTCTTCTATCATTGAGGTCCTCTGCCGGGCCCTGGAGCAATGCTCCATGCTCAATAATAGGTAGTTGAGATGCTGGAGAGCTAGTACAAACATATAGAGCATCTGCATTGCATGAGGGAAACCCAGATTCGATCCCCAGCATTCCATATGGTCCCCTGAGTGCAGAGCCAGGACTAATCCTTGAGAATGGACTGCTGTGGCTCCCAAACAGAAAAACAAACCAAAAAAAGCAGTATTTGAATGAACACAGAAACAAGAATGAAATGTACAAGCAAACAAATTAACAAGCTACAATGAAAGGCTCATTTCTGCGATACATTTATCCAGGAATCAGCTTCCTACCTAAGAAATCCACAGGTTGTGAAGAGCTGATTTCTAGTTATAGGATTGCAAAGACCTGAGACAAAACGGCTCTCCTGGAAGTAAGGGTCCACCAAAATAATCCAGGGGTAAGCAAGGAGTTTTATTATTTAGCCTTAAAAGGTCAAACCCAAAAAATAGACACTGAAAACAAGGGGAAAATATGTTTTGTGGGTAAAACGTCCTCTAAAATGATGAAAGAACTATTTAAAAATATTTTTACAAAAATAAACAAGCTTTTCTAGACATGGCTAGTTACAGGGGGCAAAAAGATGACTTTGACAACCCAGAATTTCAAATCAACCTGATGGATAAAAAATGACAGCAGGCGGCACTTAGAGTCTCAGCATCTTCCTGGCAGCAAAAACATCCTCTAAACCAGAAACTTTTCTTGCATATTAATTGAGTTTCCTCTTGAACAATCTCTCCAGCATACTGCTGCCCTACTGCCTCTAATATAACAAAGAGTTCAAATTTCTGCTTGGTTCTTTCCTCCTGGGAGATGCTTTCATTCCTTCCAGAATAGTCTCCTTATATCTATGACAAGTGTACCCTTACTTGAAGTAATCATAGATTCTTCTCTCATGGAAACTCATATTTCCTCCTACTCGCCATCCCTTTAATTCATAACTCTCGAGTTTATAATCCAGGGACTACCTTGGCAGATTAAAAAATAATTCCACAAGCTTCCCAGGAATAATTTCTTTTATCATTAGCATTTTATTGAGATTCAGCTGAATCTCAACAAAACTATGTTCATGAAAAATGAACTAGTTCCAGAGGCCCCATTCACTCTCAATGGAACAAACATCTCTGAATGCAGCAGTTATGTGTACCTAGGTCAAGAAGTCAACATGATGAATGACCTAAAACCTGAGCTGCGCAGGAGGAAGAGAACGGCATGGCATGCCTTCAAAAGCATCAAAGAAATAGCTAAAAAAAGACAAAGAACCTCCAGCTCCTGGCACATCTCTTCTCCCTGCATTAACATAAGCCTCAGAGACCTGGGCCCTACGAAAGCAGGATGAGAATGCTATTCAGGTCTCCCAAAGAGGAATCGAAGTGAGAGAAGGAATCCAGAGTTCCAACCTCCATCAACGTTCCAGAGTCAGGGACGCTGTTTCATTTGCCAAGGCATCAAAAATCAGATGGACTGGACATGTAATGCGATTTGGAGACGACCACTGGACTAAAGCTGTTACCAACTGGATCCCATGGGATGTCAAAAGATCACGTGGCTGCCCACCTAGAAGAGGGTCAGACTTCTTCGTCAAAACCCTAAATGAATGGTTTGAGGCTCTTCATATTCCTGAAGCAACCAGATGCCATTGGGTAACACTGGCACATGATAGGGTCAAATGGAAATGTTACTGGCACCCATTCGAGCAAATCGATCAATAATGGGATGTCAAGTGATCATGTGAAGTAATCATTAGCATCTAAGAGAAGAGTCATTGTTTGGGCATAGCTTTCCTTCCTTACAATTAAGCGACTCTTAGTTCAGGTGGGGTTTTTTGGTCTTGGTTTTTAGTATGATAAAATACCAACTTTAAAAATTGTCATACTCAAGCATAATAACATATTTTGGAGACCAATTATAATTGAATAATTAGTTGTCTAATTAGATGTCAGATACCTGCTTCTTAGGATGATGTCCCTTGGGACAGGAACTACCAGTGTGTCTTAATCACCCCTTTCTAATACAGAGTAGATGCTTCCTATCTAGCTGTTGATGAATGAAAGCAGATCATCTCATGAATGTTCCCACACTGCACTTGGAGAACTCCATGGCCATATGCCAAAATGATAACTTTTGTTTTTCTTACAGAGTCCCCTCACTTCCCCTACTATTTCTTCATAACCTTCTAAGTATCACCCAAACTCATCTTCTTCATATGCCTCCATTCCATTTTAATTATTTCTTTTTAAACCTATCCAAATAGCAGAATCATATCAGAACCCCGAGATTAGTCCTAACTTCTCCATGTCTTAGTTCTGCTGATCACAGGAAATAGAGTAGTTTATCTCCAGATGGATTAAGTAGATTACCATAGTTCTATCACTATCACTATCACTATCACTATCTTCCCGTTGATCATCTATTTGCTAGAGCAGGCACCAGTAATATCTCTATATGTCCTGTCTCATGCTAGTAGAACCCAAAGGCATCTGCTTGCTCCAGGAACATAAAGAGCCTCAAACCATTATATTAGCTCATGGGAATGACCTAATATAAATGTTACTGGTATTTGGCATATCATATACAACACAAGCAGCTTGCCAGGCTTGCCGTGCGGTGGCAAACTCTTGTAGTCACCTCTAAATAAAGGGAATTATTGATGAACAGCGTGGCCGCTAGCGGCCGAGCGAGCCAGGCTATGATAGTCTGATCTGCTGGGTGGAGTTGTGACGAGAAAGAAGTCCGGATGTGGAAAACGGCGGCCTCCATGGAGTCGAGGAGGTCGTCTGGCTTGTTGTGAGGCTCTGCTGGGGTGGCAGGCCAGGGCTAGAACCCGCCATGTCTCCTGGGTACCTCATGAGCGACTGGGCACAGGGAGAGCAAGTAGCAGCTCTGCCCCATGTCTGAGAGTCGCTGGTTCAGCATACCTGGGCTGGATTGAAAAAAAAACTGCTGCAGGGTGGGTGTTGATGATCCGGGCTGTGATAGTCTGGTCTGCTGGGTGGAGTTGTGACAAGAAAGAAGTCCGGATGTGGAAAACGGCGGCCTCCATGGAGTCGGGGAGGTCGTCTGGCTTGTTGTGAGGCTCTGCTGGGGTGGCAGGCCAGGGTTAGAACCTACCATGCCTCCCGGGCGCCTCATGAGTGACTGGGCACAGGGAGAGCAAGTAGCAGCTCTGCCCCATGACTGAGAGTCTCTGGTTCAGCATACCTGGGCTGATTGCCATAGTTACTTTCTTCAAACATGGAGAATCCCAATGAATAGAGATTTATAGTCAAATATCTTCATGCAACACTAAAGAAAAGCATGCAAACAACTGGCAGCCCAGGGACAGCAGGTTAGAGAGCAAGTCAGAGAAAGGTTTAGGATAAGCATCATCTTGACTTAACTAGACCCTCCACCATAACTCAGCAGAAGACAGAAAATCCTATACTAACAGTCCTTTCAGAAATATCCTTTCAAGCACACCCCATCCCCAAAATATACAATTTGAGGGGAACATGGGGATCAAGTGTTAGGTTGTATTTTTTTACCTCCTCCTTTTTACAAATTCCTAAAAAGAAACTTTTGTGTACTGTTTAAACCTTGGTTTCCTCCCTTTGGAATGTGACTTTGGCGCAATCATTGGCTCATATTCTGTGGAGGTTCACAGAAGGAATCCATGAGCAATCGTGTGGAGAAGGGTTTTAGAGATCATTTCCAAGAGCTCGAACTCTGTGTTCTTTCTGTCAGCAGTGATTGCCCGGGCAGAGAGTCAATGTTTCTAGCCTGTTGGCTTCTCTGTAACAAGGCTAATAGCACCTAACAGCTAACAGCTAGAGGACTGAGGTGAGGCAGAGTCCAGGCACTAGAGGCAATCCTAAACGACAAGAATGCTTGTCAAAGAAACACGGCTAAGAGTCCTTGGCAGGACTAGACCAGAAAGACCCCCACACCCAGAGACACTCTCCCCACACCTGACTCACACCCACTTGCCCTATATAAAGGAACACTGGAATGAGTCTAGAACCCCTCTCACACTGCATTCCCTAAGACTGGGATGAATTTCTGGTTCATGTTCTCCTCATGTGCACAGCATGACCATGGTTCCTGTGAGGCTGACCTCTGCCTGTGGGCTGCCAACAAAGGAAGCTGCCACCTGAGAAAATATGGCTGTCCTCATGCTCCTGGTGGACAGAAGCAGAGCAAGTGCACCGTAGACACAAAACTCAAGACAATTCGTAGGTCCAGAGTGCTGACTCATCTGCTCACGGCAATAAGAAGAAAAGAGAGCAAAAACCTGAAAAAGCAAGACCTGGTGGGGAGGCAGCCTGCTGAGTAGGCCAATGCTCTAAAACCTCTTGGGCACCCTGGGGCAGAGGAGTTTGCTTGCAGCTCTCCTGGCATAACCACAACAACTCCATTTGTGGAGACGTTGAGAAGTTGCCAGGTATCTACAAGGCTAGATCACAGAGACCATAGCTCACAGGAGAGAAAGAAACTGATGCATGCTGTCATCGGGAACGCAGACTCCCTAAGAGCAGAGAGCACGTCTGCACATTTTATGGTTCCAGCACTTTGGTTGGATCACAGCATGCACTTAGCCAGTGTGACTGCATACAGCCAACTCTGGTTCAATCCCGCATCCCATGTGATCCTCTGAATATCCCCAGGAGTAATCCCTGAAGGCAGAGCCAGCAGTAACCCCTGAGCATCACCAGGTGTGACTAAAATAAAAATTAAAAAGTATGCATTCAATCAATATTTCTTTTTCCTCCTATTTACCAATCCAGAAACTTACTCTGGGAGTAAGTGAATCCTCCTGCTGGGTGCTGGAGGTAATCATGTCCTTAAGTGTCCACCCTTAAGAACTTTTTCCAGAGTAGCTGGGGACAGGGATTCACACCAGATCCACAGCAATGACAAGTGGCTGCAGAAGCAGGCAGAGAGGGAGGGAAGCCACTTGAAAGGGCTTTGGGAACACCCAGCTGAGTCACCCCACGTCTGCTTAGAGCTGTTCCCCACTTGGCTGAACCTTGGCAAAAATAAGTCATCCCTGAGGTCTCTGCCAAACCCACTTTACACGGCCCTGAATGCCAGCACTGACAGCAGGGCCAGCTTAGGGCCTTTCCTGGTCACTGTGACCCATCAGGGCCATCAGGAAGGCGTCCCTCCACCCACTCACAGGAGTCAGAGGGAGCCAAGGAGGTGTCTGAACAGGGTCTGCTGCAATCTGGAGAATTTTCATGCCCCAGGGCCTCCCATTCTGGATATTTCTTTGTTCTTCATAGGCCCGTGGATTAAGGAAACGAGAGAGAAAGAAGAGAAATGGGTCTTCCCTGAGGTCTAAATTAATCTGCAAGTCCTCCACAGTGAAAGAACCTCCTTTGCTAGACTGGCAGGAAACTACGTCCGGTCAGAGTTGGAGATAGGAAGCTGCCCCTGCCAACACCTGAGTCCACTTTAGTCTGAGCACCAGTGTGCCAGCCTGGGCACAGTCCTGTCAGGTTATGTGCATGTACGAGGCTTCTGCAAGTGAGTGCCATGTGTCACGCTATGTTCATCCAAATGGCATGTCCAAGCCTCATCTCTGGCCCTGTGAATGTGACTTTCTTCAGCTGCAGGGTTAAAAGGATATTACCGGGCTGGAGTGATAGCACAGCGGGTAAAGCATTTGCCTTGCATGCAGCCGACCTGAGTTCGATCCCCGGCATCCCACATGGTCACCCGAGGACTGCCAGGAGTAATTCCTGAGCAAAAAGCCAGAAGTAGCCCCTTTGCATCACTGGTATGACCCAAAAAGAAAAAAAAAAAAGGAGATTACAATGAGACAATGAGTTGAGGGTAGGTCCTAGTCCAATGACTGGAGCATTTCTGAGAGGCTTCTGAGAGGAGGAACAGAGACAGATACCCAGGGAGAGGGTCATGAGAAAAGGTAGGTGTGGTGCGGCTAGAAGCCAAGGAATGCAGAGTGTGTGCTGCCAGCCATCCCAGAATATGGGACAGAGAAATGCAGCTTCCCCACGCCTGTTTATCTCTTCTTTGGACTTCTGACCTCCAGAACTGGAAGGGAAAATGGTCTGTCCTTTACAGCGTTTTGTTACAGCTTTTCTCCCAAGTAGATGCCAGGAGAGAGCCACACCTGGAAAGCAGCGCTTTAATATGCTCAAGTAGAAGATACCTAGAAAAGTATGGAGAGGTAGGGAAGGAGTACAGAAAGAGGTGGAGTAGAGCCTCGAAGGCTCTTCCTAGTCAGCAGGAAAGAAGACACAAATTTGGGGCCGGAGCGATAGCACAACGGGTGGGACATTTGCCTTGCATGCAGTCGACCTGGGTTTGATCCCTGGCATCCCTATGGTCCCCCGAGCACCACCAGGAGTAATTCCTGAGTGCAGAGCCAGGAGTAACCCCTGAGTATTGCTGGGTGTGAACCAAAAGGCAAAAAAAAAAAAAAAAAGAAGAAGACAGAAATTTGCTTCCAGGGTCCGGGAAGACCTCAAAGAGCAACATTTAGCCTGAGCCCCTCAAGGGAGCAGTTGCATTTACAGACCAAGCGCAGACCCAGAGACACAGTGCCTCCAGGTATCCCCCAACAGAAAGGTGGAAGGGTGTACTGGTTGCCTGCCTCTACATCACAAATGTCCACAAAAGTCACAACTTGAATCAAACCTGAGCTAACTCAATCAGGCTTGAGGTCAGAAGGCCAAGTACTGAGAGGTCTCTTCTCTGCCCAGGTATCTGGAGGACAGAGTGGAAGGAATGGTTCACCTTTTTCCTCTGAGCCCAGCATCTTCTTCCAAGTTCAGGTCCATGATGGTCAAAATTTGCTCTTTTCTGGCTCTCCATCAGAAAGGGGTACACTCAGCTCCTAGGAGCCACCACCCCAACTTCAAAACCAGCAGTTGTAACTTCTGAAACATCACACCCCTTAGAGATTTGATCCCTATCCAAATTCCTGAGCCATATGATTCCCTGAGCATCACCAGATACAGCCCCGGAGGGCCCCAATTGAAGTTCTGCAAGACAATGACTCAGTAGCAACACTCAACCCTGCCACAGTTAAAACTAGAACTTTGAAGTAAATTGGATGAGTGACCCAGCCACAGGTTCCAAACAAGGGCCTTGACACAAACTCCAGACTTCAGTTTTCCCACCCCCTCACTGAGCTTGCCCGGGCCCCCAGCCCAGCAGGACACTCAGCAGCAAGCTGTAATGGCCACACCAACCACCATCCATCTTGGAAAGGTCAAGGACTAAATTTGGAACTTGGCTTTTAGTTCTTTGCATCTCTATCTTGAGAGGAGGCTGAAGGAAAAGGTTCACAGAGAAATATGCCATTAAAAAAGAAAAGAAAGAAACAAGGAGTAAATATATCAGGGAGGAATATATCTGTCTCATTTACTAACAATGGTAATAATAGTTATTATGATAACAGCTACGTTTACATGGCTTGTTGCAGCATTTATATATAACCTCCCATCTGAACTCTGCCATGACTCTGAGAGGTAGGAGTTATTATATTTACTTCACAACTAGGAAATGTCAAGTGTGGCTAAGGAGACTGACAAGGCCAGGCCATAATTTAGGAGGCAAACTGGAGCTGGGACCCAGGTCTCCAAATCCAGCTTTCGTGGGACCCATCGTGCTACCTGTGATTCTGTTATTAATCAATCGACACCTCTAGTTAATACTCAAGAACTTGGGCATATTCGGTGAAATGGACACCAGGAAGGGACTCTGGACCCTGATTCTCAGCTCTCTCCTGGGGCTTGGGGCCAGGCAGGTCACCCACAGCTGATTCTCCTATTCCTGCCACTGATTCAGGGCACAAGAGAGGCCCCAGTTCAAATGTGGAGGCCAAGTAGCTCCCAGGAATTGTTTCCAATGGATCCAACCCCAAAAGGCTCTTTTGGGCTTTAAGATTGATGCAGGAACTTCTATGTTTATAGCAGAACTATTCACAATAGTTAGAATCTGGAAACAACCTGAGCGCCCAAGAACAGACAACTGGTTAAAGAAACTATGGTTCATCTACACATTGGAATACTACTCAGTTGTTAGGAAAATGAAATCATGAAATTTGCTTACAAGTGGATGGACGTGGAGAGTACCATGCTGAGTGAAATGAATCAGAAAGAGAGGGACAGACACAGAATGATTGCACTCATTTGTAGGGTGCTAGAAACATAATATAAACATAATATGAAATCAATATTCAAGGACGGTAGAAACAATGGAGGTTTGGTCCATGATTGGAAACCTGCCTCAACCTCTAGGGAAAAGGCAGCTGAGATAAGGTAGGGACTACTATGACAGGCAGTGGTAAATGATCACTGTATGAAAACTGCATGTAGAATAGGTAAGGAAACAAACGTGGTAACCTCTCAGGATCTGAATTGCAATCCATAAAGACAAAAGGAGAAGAGAGAGAGAGAGAGAGAGAGAGAGAGAGAGAGAGAGAAGGGTTTGCCATTGAGATAGGCTTGGGTGGGGGTGAGGGAGTGGCAGGTAGGTAAAGGGGCACATTGGTGGTGGGAAATGGGCACTGGTGGAGGGATGGGTGTTGGAACATTTTGTGACCGAAACCCAATCATGAACTACCTTCTAACTGTATGGCACAGTGACTCAATAAAATAAAAATTTTAAATATATATAGAGATGCAGGAATACAGGCTGGTTCTGGGGAGCCAAACCTAACCAGAAAGTCTCCTCTATTTAGGTGAACTGGAGAGCCTGGCTGGTTGAGGCTTGAGCCACCATGAATCCCTAGTCCTGGTCTGAATAAGGGTCTTAAAGCCAAATCTCCACCTTAGGACAACAGAGTACAAGCTCCGTCTTCACCCTCCTATTCCATCTGAAAGGCTCCAACTAGGATCCTCAGAGTTATTCCCTAAGACATTCAGAGAAACAATAAGGGACTTAGGTTCCTACTTTAAATCCTTGTTCCTTTCTTGATGTCCCTGCTAAAAAAACATACATATGCTAGCTGTAGGTTAGCTGGGGCCACAATCAACATATATTCTTTCATTATAGTTGCTTAATTTTTTGTTTGCTTGGGGGCCACACCAGTGGTATTCAGGAATCATTCCTGACAGTATTCGGGGAGCAGACCATATATGGTTCCAGGGATTAAACACAGGTTGATTTGATCCCTGACCTCATGCCTTGCTAGCTGTTCTTTATCTCTGGCCCCTAAAAAGAATGCTATTCTAAGCAAAACCCTGGCTTTAAGACACCTTAGGGAGGTCACCTAGAGTAGCGGTTAAGGGACCACACTTAGGAACCACCAACCCCAGCCCTTGCACTTGGAATCCCAGTTCTGTCTTTGCATTTCTCTGGGCTTCCTTTTCTCATCTTAAAATGGGATGATTGTACTAATCACAGTCATGGGGTCATCAAGGGATGAAAACAGGGCACAGCCTCCTGCTCGGAACAGTGCTATCAAGGTAAGTCGAGACAAGACATGTGTGGAGCGCACTCTTGTCCATGTTCTTAGTTACAAGGTACTATTAATCTAACAACTTCCATCATACCAACACCAATAAGAACAATGGAAGTAAAGGTGGGGGAAAAGGCCTCTGAGAAGCCAGAATCAATGTTATCAAATCCATAAATTAAAGTTAATGCACTTTATTTGTAAGTGAGCCTCCTCAATCAGAATCTATTTACTCTTCCTTGGCAAATAACTATAATGGATTTGGTTATCTAGTTTCCAAGCCCACAGAGAGAGGCAGCAGCAAATTAAAAGGGTTGGTACTAGAGCAGACAGACAGCCCGATGGGGGTGGAGAAAGCTGTACCCACAGCTCCTCTTAAATCAGTGTTCTGAGGTCACTTGGAAGTTCCTTCATGTTCCCAATATTTCCACACTATTTCAACCAGCTCAATAACTGAAATCTCAAATGTTTGTGTAATCCCCATTTAAAAAGGCGATGTATGTTCCAAATGTTTCCTTTAAGGATCCAGGGATTTGGGACTTTATAGTCCAGGAAGACTGTCCTCAAATATATTTCCATTAACAGGAAACTGTCGGAAAATCTCCGCCCCCGCCAGGTGTGTGCGTGATCCCTGCGTCTCCGCGGGACCCAAACTGCCCCAGGGAAGAGCGGGAAACTCCATCAACGGGAACCAAGGCTAACTGCCTTGGTTTCACTCTGGAACCTTGGGCGCTGCGCTCCTGGGACCGGCTGAAAATCTCCGCCCCCCCGCCAGGTGTGTGCGTGATCCCTGCGTCTCCAGCGGACCCAAACTGCCCCAGGGAAGAGCGGAAGCGGAAACTCCATCAACGGGAACCAAGGCTAACTGCCTTGGTTTCACTCTTGGAACCTTGGGCCCTGCGCTCCTGGGACCGGCTGAAAATCTCCCCCCCCGCCAGGTGTGTGCGTGATCCCTGCGTCTCCAGCGGACCCAAACTGCCCCAGGGAAGAGCGGAAACTCCATCAACAGGAACCAAGGCTAACTGCCTTGGTTTCCACTGGAACCTTGGGCGCTGCGCTCCTGGGACCGGCTGAAAATCTCCCGCCCCCGCCAGGTGTGTGCGTGATCCCTGCGTCTCCGCGGACCCAAACTGCCCCAGGGAAGAGCGGAAACTCCATCAACGGGAACCAAGGCTAACTGCCTTGGTTTCACTCTGGAACCTTGGGCCCTGCGCTTCCGTAATCATCCCAAAACTCAAACACTGCGGGCCTTTTACTACCTATCTTGCATGAGGTACCACTGAACCTTGGTTCCTACATCCTTGCTACCCACCCAAACTCGCAAACAGACCAGACACCTACTAACTGTACTATCCTGTCATCCAAGACCCCACATTTGCAACCTACAATAGTCAAAATGGTAAAGCAGCATAAAGTTCCATCCAGCTCTGTGAGTGAAGTCACTAGTCCAGATGAGCCAAGCAATACCAATGAGTTATATAACCTCTCTGATAAGGAATTTCGGAAAGAAATGTTAAGGAGTCATAAGGAATTCAAAGAAGCAATGGAATGCAAACTCAATAAAATACAAGAGGACATGATAGAAGAAGTGAGGAAAATGCAAATGGAAATGACATATATTAAAAATGAGGTAAATGAAATGAAAAACACAGTGGAAAGCCAGCATAGCAGAATAATAGCTACTGAAGAAAGAATTAGTGATCTCGAAGGCGCGTTCCAAAGATTCTCTACACAACACCAGAAGATAGAAAAAAAGACTCACAATTACCGAGACAGACAACAAGAGATAATCGGGATGAAGCCAGAAGAAACAACATACGGATCATTGGGGGTCCCAGAAGGGCAAGAAGAAAACCCTGATGAAGAAGAAACTGTCAAAGCCATCATTGCTGAGAAGTTCCCGGAACTAAAAAACACTTGCCTCAAGATCCAGGAGGCCCGTAGGATACCCGCTAAAAGAAACCCCAACAAGAATACTCCAAGACACATCTTAATTAAAATGACAAAAACTATAGATAGAGATAGAATACTGAAAGCAGCAAGATCAAAGAAGGAAATCACATACAAAGGAACATCTCTAAGATTTACAGCAGACTTCTCTGATGAAACACTCCGAGCAAGAAAACAATGGTGGGATATTGTGAAAAGGCTGAATGAACTGCAGGCCTCACCAAGAATTCTTTACCCGGCCAGACTCACATTCAGATATGAAGGAAAGATACACAACTTCATGGATAAGCAACAACTCAGGAACTTCATGGACTCAAAACCAACCTTAAAAGAAGGACTGAAGGGTCTACTGTAATACGACCAAACCCATAAGCACAACAAGCTCAAACAGAAAGATGGCACAAAATCCGATGACAATAATCTCTCTCAATGTCAATGGTCTAAATGCACCAATTAAGAGACACAGAGTAACAAAATGGATTAAAAAATTGAACCCAACATTCTGCTGTCTACAAGAAACACATCTGAATAATCAGAACAAACACAGACTCAAAGTCAAAGGTTGGAAGACCATTCTCCATGCAAACAATTCCTCCAAAAAGGCTGGTGTGGCCATATTAGTATCAGATAATATAGACTTCAGGCTGAAAAAGGTTAGAAGGGACAACGAAGGCCATTTCTTATTACTTAAGGGGTATGTACACCAGGAAGAAATTACACTACTAAACATATATGCACCCAACGAGGGGCCAGCAAAATACATAAAACAACTGCTAAGAGACCTCAAAGAAGACATTAACAGTAGCACAATAATAGTTGGAGACTTCAACACTGCTCTATCAACGATGGATAGATCAACAAGACTGAAACTCACCAAGGAAATATTGGCCCTGAAGGAAGAAATGGAAGAAAGAGAGCTAGTAGATATATACAGGGCTTTTCATGCCAAAAAAAGCTGAATACACATTTTTCTCTAGTGCACATGGAACATTCTCCAAGATAGACCACATGCTAAGCCACAAAGCATACCTCAATAAAATTAAAAAAGATAGAAATTGTGTCAGCTATCTTTTCAGACCATGATGCACTGAAAATGGAAGTTAACCGTACACAGAAACAGGGAGTCAAACCAAACACCTGGAAACTGAACAGCTCACTCCTGAACAACAAATGGGTCATAGAAGAAATCAAACAGGAAATCCAAAGATTTCTGGAAACAAATGAAAATGAAGACACCAACTATAAGAACTTGTGGGACACGGCAAAAGCCGTGTTAAGAGGGAAATTTATAGCTCTGCAAGCATTCATCAGGAAACAAGAAAGGGCCCACATAAATAACCTGACTACACAGCTGAAGACATTAGAGAAAGACCAACAAAAGGAGCCCAACCCAGGCAGAAAAAAGGAAATAATAAAACTTAGAGAGGAAATCAATGAGTTGGAAACCAAAAAAAACAATCCAAAAGATTAATGAAACCAAGAGCTGGTTTTTTGAAAAAATAAACAAGATTGACAAACCATTGGCAAGACTTGTAAGGACAGGGAAAGAGAGAGACCCAAATAAACAGAATCAGAAATAAAAAGGGTGACATCACAACAGAAACCACAGAAATCCAAAAGATCATCAGAGATTACTTTGAGAGCCTGTATGCCGTGAAACATGAGAATCTAGAAGAAATGGATCAATTCCTGCAGTCCTATAACCTCCCACGGCTGAAACAAGAAGACCTCCAATACCTGAATAAGCCTATCACCATTGAGGAAATAGAAACAGTAATTAAAACACTTCCCAAACACAAAAGCCCAGGTCCAGACGGATTCCCTAGTGAACTCTACCAAACCTTTAAGGAGGACCTACTGCCAGTCCTGTTCAAGCTCTTCCAGGAAATAGAAGAAACAGAAACACTCCCAAACAGCTTCTACGAGGCACATATCACCCTGATACCCAAAGCAGGGAGAGACAACACAAAGAAAGAAAACTACAGACCAATATCCCTGATGAACACGGATGCTAAGATCTTCAACAAAATACTAGCAAACAGAATCCAAAGACTCATCAAGAAGATTATACATCATGACCAAGTAGGATTCATCCCGGGTATGCAAGGATGGTTCAACATTCGCAAGTCAATCAACATAATACATCATATCAATAAGAGAAAAAAATAAAAACCATATGATCCTATCAATAGGCGCAGAGAAAGCATTTGACAAGATCCAGCACCCGTTCATGATTAAAACCCTCCAGAAAATGGGAATTGAAGGGACTTTCCCTCAAGATAGTTACAGCCATCTACCAAAAGCCCACAGCGAGCATCATTCTCAATGGGGAAAAGTTGAAAGCCTTCCCCCTGAGATCAGGGGACAAGACAAGGTTGCCCACTCTCACCTCTTTTATTCAATATAGTACTGGAAGTACTTGCCATAGCAATCAGAGAAGAAAAAGGACATCAAGGGCATCCAGATAGGCAAGGAAGAAGTCAAGCTATCATTATTTGCAGATGACATGATATTATACCTAGAGAACCCTAAACTCTCTACCAAAAAACTCCTAGAAACAATAGGCGCATATAGTAGAGTGGCAGGATACAAAATCAACACCCAAAAGTCGGTGGCTTTCCTATATACAAATAACGAAAGAGAAGAAAGGGATATTAAGGAAACAATTCCATTCACAATTGTGCCACAGAAAATCAAATACCTAGGAATCAACTTACCCAAGTGTGTAAAGGACCTGTACAAAGAAAACTACAAGACACTGCTCCAAGAGATAAAAGAGGACACAAGGAAATGGAAACACATTCCCTGCTCATGGATGGGGAGAATCAACATTGTCAAAATGGTAATACTCCCTAGAGCTCTATACAGATTCAATGCAGTCCCTATGAGGATACCCATGACATTCTTCAAAGAAATTGACCAAACAATCCTGAAATTTGTATGGAGCGATAAACCCCCAAGGATAGCTAAAGCAATCCTCGGGAAAAAGAAGATGGGAGGCATCACCTTACCCAACTTCAAACTGTACTATAAGGCAGTAGTAATTAAAACAGCATGGTATTGGAATAAAAACAGACCCGTGGACCTATGGAATAGAATTGAGTATCCTGACACCCAACCTCAAACACATGATCATTTAATCTTTGATAAAGGTGCAGCGAGTCTAAAATGGAGTAAGGAAAGCCTCTTCAATAAGTGGTGTTGGGAAAACTGGGCAGCGACATGTAAAAAAATGAATTTGGACCTGTGTCTAACACCATGCACAAAAATCAGATCAAAGTGGATTAAAGATCTCAATATCAGACTTGAATCCATAAAGTACATTGAAGAAAATATAGGAAAAACCCTCCATGACATTGAAGCTAAAGGCATCTTCAAAGATGAAACATCTCTAACAAAGCAACTAGAAGAAAAGATAAATATATGGGACTACATGAAACTAAAAAGCTTCTGCACCTCAAAAGAAACAGTGACTAAGATACAAAAGCAGTCCACAGAATGGGAAAGAATATTCACCCAATACTCATCTGATAAGGGGTTAATATCCAGGATATATCAGGCACTGGTAGAACTTTACAAGAAGAAAACAAACAACCCCATCAAAAAATGGGGAGAAGAAATGAACAGAAACTTCAGCAAGGAAGAAATTCGAATGGCCAAAAAAACATATGAAAAAATGCTCATCATCACTAATCATCAGAGAGATGCAAATCAAAACAACAATGAGATACCATTTTACACCACAGAGACTGGCACATATTCAAAAGAACAAGAACAACAAGTGCTGGCGTGGGTGTGGGGAAAAGGGACACTCATCCATTGTTGAGTGGGAATGCCGGCTGGTACAGCCTTTCTGGAAAACAATATGGACATTCCTCCAAAGACTAGAAATTGAACTCCCATTTGACCCAGCCATACCACTCCTGGGAATCTACTCTGGGAAACCAAAAATACGCAGCGGAAACACCATCCCTACTTTTATGTTCATAGCAGCATTATTCACAATAGCCAGAATCTGGAAGCAACCCGAGTGCCCGAAAATAGATGACTGGATAAAAAAGCTTTGGTACATCTACACAATGGAATACTATGCAGCTGTTAGGAAAAATGAAGTTATAAAATTTGCCTACAAATGGATGGACATGGAGAAGATTATGTTGAGCGAAATTAGCCAGAAGGAGAGAGACAGTTACAGAATGACTGCATTTATCTGCATAACATAAATATATAGGTACATATTATGATACCAATATCCAAGGTCAAGTGAAACATACATCAGGAGGTCCTGTCAAAGGTGGAAATTATCACAAGCGTGTGGGAGTCAGAGGCTAGGTAAGACAGAAAATGGAACAGTGTGCTAACAATTGTGAGGGTACTAATGCCAACCTAGAACTGAGCATTAAATAGAGGCAAAAGGATACACATGACAACCCTTTAATGTATGTTTTGTAATCCATAGTCTGGAGAGGAAGGAAAAGAAAAGATAGAGAAATGGAAAGAAATAAAGAACCTGCCATGGAGGAGGGCTGGGGGGGGGGAGGGAACCGGGGGCGTTGGTGGTGGGAGATGGGCACTGGTGGCGGGATGGGTGCTGCTACACTGTATGACCAAAACCCAAATATGAACTTTTTAATTGTATATCTTTGTAATTGTAAAAATAAAAAAAATTAAAAAAAA
>JAJIBD010001138.1:0-12556 GCA_021461705.1 Cryptotis parvus | reverse complement strand
CCTCACTTAAATCTGCTGTATTTTCCTCCTTTAAAAGTCTAGTTGCTAAAAATACTTGAGATTTACTCAACCTTACTTTTGTTTTTAATTTTGTCAACATAAACCTTCTTTCCATTAAAACTTCATTACTATTAACCTGATCATTTGCTCTTTAACTTTTAGGATCATCTTATTGAAGTCTTTTCATGTTCTTTCTCATTTTTATACACTAAGTAATTAGGTGTTTTTAATTCTATACTATAATTTTCGATTGAGTTCTTTATTGTATTTTCCCCTATCCCATTAGTTATCTGAACACTGTTCTTCAAGTCCAATAATATTTAGAAAGAATTATGGTAGATTGATTTCTGAATACCTAGAATTTAACTCAAAATATTACACAAAGTAGATGCTCAATACATATTTAGCATATAAAAGATGCTTTAGGTCAGTTTCCTCAAGTTAGAGACTGAGATTCTCACTCAATTAAGATCTATGATTATTTGGGAAAATATAACATTTATACACACACACACACATACACACAAACACCACACAGCTCCAGTATATGCCAAGCAGCTCTCTAGAGAAAGTGAAATATTATTTATTTAAAGTTAGTTATCACCATTCAGAATAAATTTGAGAAGGAAGCACTGGCCGTGGAAAGATATCTGCCTAGGATAACGGTACTAAAACTTATTTAAGAAAAATAGCCTACAGACTCATCTACAAAATATTGTAAATGATTTATATGAAAAGGAACGATTCATGTGGAACATTAGAAAGGATTCAAGCTTATGATTTGACTCCTGGTTCATATCCCAGCTCTGCCTGGATAACCTGAGGTAGACCGTCTCTTATTCAGCTTCTATCTTTGGGAATTCACTGATTTTAGATTCAACTCAAACACCCCATTTAATCACCTCAGATACTTACCCTCTCTCTCTCACATCTCTTGATAATTGCACAAATTTTATCTCTTCAGAGCATCAGTCTGTATTTAGCATTTTTTTAAATTCCTGTTTTCAATCCCAGCACCTCATACGATCTCTCAGCCATACCGAGAGTGGTCTCTGAGCACAGAGCATGTGTCAAGCATGGACTACAGATGGTGATCTCCCCCAAACCAAGGGGAAATGTGTTTAAGTGTATAAAATGCAGCTACCTGCTTTCTTGTTCAATCAGGCTTTCTTCATAAAACTTGTGTGGCACATTCTTGGTGGTAAATAAATATCATCTCTGCTATTCAAAATGATCTTGTCAAAATCACACACATGTTTTAAACTTCAGACAGGTTTAGGTGTGTTTCAACTAAGGAATATGAAAGGTGACACCTACTATAGCTGCAATGTGATGGACATGAGCACACTTAATCTCACTTGCAAAGCATTTTATTATGATTGGTGTGTGGTACTAGTGTTATTTGTCATTAATTATGACAACTCCCAGAAGATTTGTATTTTGTATTTAAACAAAGTCTCTGAAGTTTCATGTATTTTAAAAATATTGTTTTATCTTATCAAGACACTACAGAGAATTGTCAAAATTATTTTTGGTCATGGTCATCTGCTGCTGCTTTTTGAGTTTTCAAATTGCTTCTCACTTCTAAGGAGTTTTGTGCTTTGGAAGTATTCAGGCATAAGTCATATACATTGTATTTTGATTATAGCATTGAGTTTAGTTTTTATTTATAATGTAGTTTACATGTCTTCAAAAATATTAACAGTTTGATTTTCCTGTAGGTAGTTACCTCATATCACACCACCAGAGTTCCTTTCACAACTAATTTATGTCCCTAAGTCACCTCTAGGGGTGGCCATAATATGTCACTCTATGTTCCCAATTATGACTTTTTAATGATATTTGGGAGAATTATTTGCTTTTTCTGCTTGAAATTAGCAATCCTAGAAATTCCAACTACTTTATCACCCTCTGTTTACACTCACATACATGACACAAGCACATGCACATACATTAGCTAACATAGAGGCATTGAGTGTCTTAATTCAAAATATTTTCACTTGAAATCCTGAATCACAGTTTGAATTATTGACTGAGCAATATTGATCAAATGAAAAAATAAAGATGTTGGAAAATGTATTACATAAATAAATGCTTGACTGTTTGGAACTTCTGATGTTAAAATTACCGTCACCTATAAAGATGTTATGGAGATAAGTGTATAGGGGCCAGTAGAATCTCTTTACTTTTTCAACTTCTTTATTTTTCTATTGGTACACCTGCAAAAATGACTCAATTCTGCTACAGGAGTATAATAATCTCAAATAATGTAAAATAAATACCCCAAAAATGATTGTTCTTAAACTTTATATCTGAATATGCTTTTTATAATAACAGGATATCAAGGAATATAAATCTATACAGTCTAAGAATGTTCTGGGATTTATATAGAGATCTCTGTCAGAATACAAATATAACTTAAGATAAAATCAAATGATATGGTACTGTGTATTACCAAGTGGTGTTTCAGTCATTTTTGTGGAAAATAAAATATATATTCAATTATTTAAAGATTATATAATGAATTTCCTCTACTTATTTTCAGTCTAACATCTAAATTTGAATTATACATGTGAACCACTAGATTCTGTTTTATGTAAAATCTAGGATGTCTGACATTCCAAAGTGATGGATGGATTCTGTGGAGTATAACTGAGTCCATAAATTCTGAGTTAGAACATTGTTATTACATTTTTATTAAATAATCTTAATGACTATGCTATGGGTAAAGAGGGGAAATAAACATTAAAAAGGAAACAAAAATTTCCTAGGATCTCAAAATAAATTAGCAAAGACTCTCTAGATGAATTCATTGGATTTTTGTTAATTAAAATATATCTGCCTGAAGAAATTAATACTTAATATTGAAATAAAATTAAATCCCCCTAACTATGCTAAAAATTCATAGCATTTCCAAATTAATCTACTATTTCTTGTATTGCTCAATGTATCAGTCGCCATTAATAATATTTTTTCTAAGAACCAAGCAAATGAATTTTAGTCAATGTCTTCATAATATTAAAGAACATACAAAAATCTAAAAATTTAATTCAGTCATTTGTTTTTCTAGAATCTCCTCTTGATTTTAAAATAGGTGCTGAATGTAGTAACTTTATCCAATTATAATGACACAGACCAAACAACCAAAAGGAATATTTTCAAACTGCGATTGCAGGCTGCAGTAACAATTTGGGTTTGTCATAGCTTTGGATCCTTTAAATTTAAAGAAAACTCTCTGTATACCCAAATTTTTTAAAGTTTTCTGTGTTTGTTAGTTTGCTAAATGCCCAATTATTCCTTATATTTAGAAGCAAAACGTCAAAGTACATGAGATATGCTATGGTAGAACTGTTTGCAGATGATATTTTGCAAAACCACTTTAAATATAATATATAGATTCAAAGTGAAAATTATAGGGGAATTCCATTTTTAAAAATTCAACATAAGTATCTAACTAAGATTATAAGTGACATTTAAGGTGGTTGTTCTCTGTTAAAGAAAATATGCTTAGTTACATTCTAATTTACATTCACATTTGCATTAAATACATAATTTTATGTCAAATAGTTTTTACAGTAATAATAGCTTTAATAAAATAGACTAAAAACAGTTTTAAGTTAGCAAATACTATTGTTCAAATTCATTTTATCAAGTTAAAAGCAAAAAACAACAGCAAATTGAAAAGAAGGAAAACGTAATAGGCAATAGTATAAGGGACACTGGCCAGAAACATGATACTTTTTCCTCTCAATAACAGCTACAAAGCCGTGTTTCAAACACAAGCACATTTCTAAGTCATTTTTAATATATTTCTTTCTTTTTTTTAATTTTTTAAAATTTTTTTTTTTTTTTTTTTTTTTTGCTTTTTGGGTCACACCCAGCGATACTCAGGGGTTTCTCCTGGCTCTGCACTCAGGAATTACTCCTGGTGGTGCTCGGGGACCATATGGGATGCCGGGGATCGAACCCGGGCTGCCACGGGCGGACCCCGTGCAAGGCAAACACCCTACTCCACTGCGGGCTGTCGCTCCAGCCCCTAAAATTTTTTAGTCTTATTATACTACCGTGAGCTATACAATTACAAGGATGTCCATAATTGGGTCTCTGTCATATAATGTTCCAGCTCCCAGTCCTCCACCAGTGCCCCATTCCCACCACCATTGTCCCAGTGTTCCCTCTCACCCAACCCCAGCTTGCCCCTATAGCAAGCATCTTTTCTTTCTCTCTCTATCTCTGTTCTGTTTCTGGTTTCTCTCTTCTCTTACACTTTGTAGCTTTCCCTACAGATAATAACCGTTTATGATGTAAGTCTCTATAGTGCGTTCTAGTATGACATTATAATTCCTCGTTCCCCATCAACCTCCCCAGTTTGTTGTAACTACAATGACCACTACAGTGCATAAATGGGAAAGATCCTGGAAAGAACCTGGTCCTAGCCTTCATTATTACCTAAGCCTCGAGGCGCAGCTGTGACTCTGGTCTGTCTCTTGCTCAGCTTTGCTGGCTATGGAGGCTGTGAGCCCATAGCCACGCCTGCCGACATGGAGGTGGAGGAGCCCAAATTCCCTGCTCCAAGACGGCCAGTGCAGTCTACCTATACATCTGCTAACACTAGGAGCTATGCTGGACTCAGCCAGGGGCTGAGCCATCAGTTTAACGTATTTCTAACACATTTTATTTTCCCATTGTCTTTATCAGTTCTCATCTGAATTGAAATATTTTTCCAGATAGGAGGAAATGTTGCCTAGCATTTAAATGGAGAGTGTATTTTAAGAGACTCTATTTTTTCTTACTATAATAGCAATATGTGTTCTTAAACATTAAGTACATATAGATAAAATAAAGTAAAATATAGTTCATTGCCCATCGTCACAACAAATCACTATTTATATTTTTATAGCTTTCTCTTAATAACCCACATCGTTTGTGACAATTATATTGTAATGCATCATCATATTTTGTTGGCTAATTTTGTCACTTGGAAATCTATTAAGATATATTTTTATTTAATTAAGAAATGTTAGAAAATGGTCAGTATTTATTTCCACACGTGCAAAAATTTTATTTAACTATGGAATGCCTTCAAAGGCATCGAAGAAATAGCTAAAAAGGACAAAGAACCTCTGGTTCCAGGCACATCTCTTTAACTCCACCATTCTCCCTGCATTAACATATGCCTCAGAGACCTGGGCCCTACGAAAGCAGGATGAGAATGCTATTCGGGTCTCCCAGAGAGGAATCAAAAGAGCTATGCTTGGAATATCACGCCTCACTCAAGTGAGAGAAGGAATCCGGAGATCTGACCTCTGTCGCTATTCCAGAATCAGGGATGCTGTCTTGTTTGCCAAGGCATCGAAAGTCAGATGGGCTGGACATGTAATGCGATTTGGAGACAACCGCTGGACTAGAGCCATTACCGACTGGATCCCACGGGATATCAAAAGATCACGTGGCCGCCCACCTACAAGATGGTCAGACTTCCTTGTTAAGACCCTGAAGGAACGGTTTGAGGCTCTTCATATTCCTGAATCAACCAGATGCCATTAGGCTACATTGGCACGTGTTAGGGTCCAATGAAAATGTTACTGGCGCCTGCTCGAGCAAGTGATCAAGTGAGAAGTGATCATCCATCCATAATGTCTGAGTTCTTATCAGAGCTCAGATTTTATATAACTGTTCTTCATTACGTCTAGTTTATATTGCTCTTCTTTGACTTGCTTTCTGTGGCGCCTCAATTGTCCAGTAATTTTTATAATATTCCAATTTTGTTATGTTTCCTTATATTATATTTTCTTGATAAATAGAGGTCATCTCAGCTTTGAATTGTCATGTCCACCACTCAGGACATGCCCTGGTGGGCTCCTGGTGATGACTGCCCAGAGCCTTTGAATCTTGCCTGGAGCTATCTCCTGCAGGTTACATCGTAGATAGAGGCCAGGAAGACAGTTTGGATCTGTGACTCTTTGTGGTGGCGTATTCTTACCATGAATTCTATGTTAGCTGGTCAAAGTATTTCTCTCAGACTCTCTCAGATCTCCTCTGTAGGACTGGACAATTTTACCAGGATATTCCTGGCTGTGTTTGGCTCCACCTTTAAATAAAATAACCCTAACTAAATCAGTGATGGATTTTGTTTGCCATCTTGAAAGTTAATGTGACTCAGTAATTCTAAAGGCTACTACCCTGAAGTAAAGAAAAGGACCCTGTGGAAGTTGAGGCTCTTTCTGTTACTGGAGATAGCAGATGCCCTTGGCTACACTAGCATGTTACAGGACGTATGGAGAGTTACTGGTGCCTGCTCGAGCAAACTGATGATCAATAGGAAGACAAGTGATACAAGATAAGTGAAGTGATACCTTGCTATAGAATATTCATGGGATAGATATACGCCTTTCCCATGTATTAATCCAGAGGTACACTTCATCTCAGGTGTCCACAATCCTATTTTCTACAAAAAGTCTGCAGAAAAAAATGAAGACTATCCCCAGCTAAAGTGAATTCGCATTTGAATGTGGGCCAGGTTCACACACCTGTAAGTGATGGACTTTGGGTCTGACTGAGACCCATTCTTGTTAGCCAAGCAGGGGTGGGGTGGGGAATTCAGTGGGGGGTGGGGGAGGCTAAAGGGATATAAGAAGTTGCTCTCTTCTGCTTGCTGTTTCTATGCCCACTGGGATCTCTGCCTGCTCATCTCCCTCCCTGCCTGCAGTTTAGGTCTGACCTCTGGAGTATTCTTACCATGAATTCTATGTTAGCTGGTCAAAGTATTTTCTCTCAGACTCTCTCAGATCTCCTCTGTAGGACTGGACAATTTTAGTGCACATGTTTTAGGGGCCACGGTCCATCTTGGCTGATGATCCTGAACCTGGACACGTGGTGTGGGTCCAGCTAGGAATTGGAAGTTTGGAGTTTTCCTGACCTTGGATTGTAGTGATAGAACTTGCTTAAGTAAAGCTTTTTGGAAACTTTGCTGAATTCATGAGTCTTTAACAGCCAGCCACCAGGCCCTTTGGGGCAGAAAGGGATCCGTTCCTGCACCCTGATATACTGCCAGAAACGCAGCTGTGCCCCAGTTCAGCAGCAGTGCAGAATTTTCCGACACTGGATCCTTTTGTTGCTACATGATCACATTCTCTCAGGTCTTCTAATATTATTGTGACTCTTTTCTGCACTTTGGTAATGCTTCTTAAATATGATTTCTATATCTCAGATATGATTTATTATGATTGATTCATTCAATGACAATTTCTAATGCAATGGAAAGTCAGCTATGGGTTTTCCTATTTTGTTTTTGAGCTTTTCAGTCTTTTTTGTTGCTATTTTCATATCAAAGTATTTTCAACTCATTACGGAAACAAGTATTTGTATCTTTATTTTTATAGCAAAAATGCATATTTCATCTAATTTTACATTTGTTTTCATTTCATTAAACCACTGATTTGGAAGCTATGTTCTTTATGCACTCTTTACATAGAGTATCATTTTTATAATATAGAACAATTTCTAAAATTCCTTGTTATTTTTTCTTCAATGAGAGAAGACACACATGACCTTACATTTTTCTTTTATATATTATTCTATTGTTATCCTATGTTGAGGTATGAAGTCTTAGGTTGGATCATAGTTGAGGAAAAAAGTGCATATATCTGAGATTAAAGACTATTTCAAGAGAAGCAAAGATTCTTTCCACAATTTTTTTCTACCTGTTAAAACTACTTTTTTTTTTTCTTTTCTTTTTGGGTAACACCCCGCGATGCTCAGGGGTTACTCCTGGCTCTGCACTCAGGAATTACTCCTGGCAGTGCTCGGGGGACCATATAGGATGCCGGGGATCGAACCTGGGCCGGCATGGGCTGGCTGCGTGCAAGGCAAACGCCCTACCCGCTGGGCTCTCGCTCTGGCCCAAAAACTACTTTAAACATGAGTTTCCGTCACCTAAATTCATATTAACTCAGGCTTCTATTCTAAGTAGAAGGTATAGATTTGTTGGATTTCTTAAAATTGCAATAATCAGCGTTCCAGCATGAATGCATTTCTGAAAATGGGTATATATGTTTGTGTGCATATAAATATATACAACAAAATCTTTCTGCTGCATTTATTACATTTTCAACCAAAAAAATGATGTTAGTGTTTTTCTCTAAAATACCATTCATTACAAAACAAAATGAATTTAAACATCTCAAACTTTTGAAACAAATATTTAATTTTGTTAGTATTTGGAGCTAGAAAATAGAAATATAATCGCTTCTCGGCCTTTTGGCTAAGATCAAGTGAAAATAGAAATATAATCGCTTCTCGGCGTTTTGGCTAAGATCAAGTGAAAATAGAAATATAATGTATGTATGTATGTATGTATGTATGTATGTGTGTATGTATATATGTGCTGCTTGGTATTAAACCAAGAACTTACATGAAAAACATGTTTTCTAAGACTAAGTTGCAATCCCAGTCCAACAGTTCTATTTGAGTATTTATTTATTTTTTGTTAATATTACTAGTCAAACATAAAATTTAAGTGTTCCCCACAGAGTCAATGTATGTGTCTTACTTATTCCTATTTGTGCACCCTATGGTGTTGACTTATCTCATCTCATAATCATTAATTGATCACACATAGTATGACTTCATTGTTGCTTTCTTCAGTTCCTAAGTTTGTTGTTTAATTGAAATTGCATTGGCGGGGCCGGAGTGATAGCCCAGCGGGTAGGGCATGTGCCTTTGCGCGGCCGGCCCATGCTGGCCTGGGTTCCATCCCCGGCATCCCATATGGTCCCCTGAGCAATGCCAGGACTAATTCCTGAGTGCAGAGCAAGGAGAAACCCCTGAGCATCGCCGGTGTGGCCCAAAAAGGCAAAAATAAAAATTGCATTGGAATGAAACTATGTGGTGCTTGTTCTTCTTCTTTTGGTCTATTTCCTTGTGCATGATATCTAAAATACATTTTTTGGAATACGAGGCTTTTATCTATATTTATAGATGAATAATTTTGCATTTATGCATAGACCATAATTTATTTATCTGTTTATTAGTTGATGTGTACTGAATTATTTCCAGTTCTTGGTTATTGTAAATTATACTCAGAAAACACAAGATTGGTTATAGATCTCCCAAATAAGCAAAGACTCAGAAGTAAGATAATTAGGTTATTTAGAATTTTGGCTTTAATCAGTTGGTCCATATCGCTCAGTACTCAGGGGAAATTTCTGACGCTAAGCTTAGCACTCACTCTGGGCAGTGCCAACAGGCCTATAGGTGATGTTGCAGATAAATGAAGGTCAGCAACATGCAAGGCCTGTGTCTTAATTCCTTTATTAACTCTGGAGTCCTTAATTTTTTTCTTATAAATTTATTTTAGAAACCATTATTTACAATAATACTGTTAATGATAACGTTTCATGCATCAAGTGTTCCAGAACCACACCCTCCACCAGAGTGTTGCTTCCCATCATACATAATGTTTCAAGGAATTTCCATTCTGATTTCCATAATGGTAGTTATTGACTTACTTTCATACCAGCAATGAAGAACCATTCCCTTTTTTCTTACCTCCTCTCAGATGCTTTTAGATTCTTGTCTTTGGGAAAGCAAGCATTCTCACATGTGTATATTGACGTCTCATCATTTTATTTGGTTTTCTCTAATAACAAGTGGTAATAAATATTATGTTGTGTACTTATTGGCCATCTGTATGTCTTCAAGTCCAGTCCATTCTGAAATTAGCTATTTGCTATTTCATTCCACGATTACTGGTTTGCACAAATTTCTTCTTTAAATTTCTGTTTGTTTTGAATTTTTAAAATCATTGTGCCAGACTTAGAGATTTATACTATTTTAATTTTTCCAGACATGGCATTATATTTTATTGTTTTTATATTATCAGGAGTTAGTTTATTAGCATTATTTAGTAAATTGTATTATTATTAAGCTGTTGGCTTCCCTAAGGAACTGAAGTTTTGTATTTGCAGATGTACAGCAACACACTGAAGTGTCTCTGTTGAGAATGTGCTGGAATAAAGGGCTGGTTCATATTTTTTGGCATTACCAGTAGCATTGCCCTCGAGGGACTAATATCTGAAAGCTGGCAGTCTGTCCACTTTTAATGCACTTTAGGGTCAATATCTTTCCTCTTCCCAGGGTAGGGAAGGGAGGGAGAGTGCTGTTAAGAATGTTTCCTCTGCTATCCTCTTTGCCAGGCTCTAGTCAATACAGTGCATCCTGGCTTCCCTATTGGACTTCACTTTGATCAGGACACGTGTTTCCAATGTAGTTTCTGCTCTCCTGCCCGTATTTCCAGCTGGGATGACTGCCCACCTCCCTTTACTCCCAGACTAGAGATACTGTCCAGTCTCCACAGTATTTGTTTCTGTCTATTTTCTGGCAAATGTACCATGAGTCTCCTCTGGGTCCTCTCCATTGCATTATCACTATCACTACCTTCCCGTTAATCATCTATTTGCTAGAGTGGGCACCAGTAATATCTCCATATGTCCTGTCTCATGCTAGTAGAACCCAAAGGCATCCGCTTGCACCAGAAACATAGAGAGCCTCAAACTATTATATTAGATCACGGGAATGACCTAATATAAATGTTACTGGTATTTAGCATATCAAATACTACATGAGCAGCTTGCCAGGCTTGCCATGCGGGTGGCATACTGTTGTAGTCACCTCTAAATAAGTCATTTATTGATGAACCGTGCGGCTGAGCAGGGCTGTGATAGTCTGGTCTGCTGGGTGGAGTTGTAACGAGAGGGAAGTCTGGATGTGGAAAATGGAGGGCCCCATGGGGTAGGGGAGGGTCTGGCTTTGTTGTGAGGGCTCTGCTGGGGTGGCAGGTCAGGGCTAGAACCGCCATGCCTCCCGGGTGCCTCACGAGCAGCTGGGCACAGGGAGAGCAAGTAGCAGTCTCTGGTTCAGCAAACCTGGGCCGGTTGGAAAAAAAAAAAAAACTGCTGCAGGGTGGCTGTAAATGATCTGGGCTGTGATAGTCTGGTCTGCTGGGTGGAGTTGTGATGAGAGGGAAGTCCGAATATGGAAAATGGCGGGCCCTATGGAGTAGGGGAGGGTGGTCTGGCTTGTTGTGAGGGCTCTGTTGGGGTGGCAGGCCAGGGCTAGAACCCGCCATGCCTCCTGGGCGCCTCACGAGCAGCTGGGCACAGGGAGAGCAAGCCCAGATCATCAACACCCACCCTGCAGCAGTTTTTTTTTTCAATCTGGCCCAGGTATGCTGAACCAGAGACTCTCAGACATGGGACAGAGCTGCTACTTGCTCTCCCTGTGCCCAGCTGCTCTCCATTGCAATCTATTTTAGTTTCAGTTGCCAGCACACCCAGGTATATGGAATTCTTTTAGCTTCCAGGATCCTCTGTTTAACTAATTGTACATTTTAGAAACAAAGGCATGACTCCTCCTCTTCCGTATACTGGTTTAGGATTCCTTAAAATTTTTGTATCAAGATAAATAACAGCATCCCCATAATTCTACTAAAAAAACATTATTAAACAAAATTCTATAATTATAAATTGTAATGGAAAATGATCATCATAAAGATGAGTTATATCTATAGCTTATTTTTAAGCTGCAATGATAATCATGCTATGTGTATGGTTGTTATTTACCCTGACGATTCCTTGCAATGGGTTTAAAAAAGTCAAGAAATATTTCTAAGAGACATCAAGAGTTTTGCTACCAGGAGCATAAACTAAGATTATTTGCTTGTTCCAGAAGAGGCAGCCTGACATTATATAGACAATAACTCGAGTGACCAACCACATATACATTACAAAACACATTCTCAAACTATAGAGCACATTATAATACTTTTTAATCCTCACATTTATGACCCCATTCTAAAGTAATTCTGTAGGACTGAGGGTGAAACCTTGAACAGTGCTTTTCTGAAAAAACCCAGATGATGGGGTGTCGGGAACGCCGCTGCAGTCCCCGACAGTGTCAGGACAGAGGTTCTCTTCTACCTCCGAGGATGCCGGGAGAACAGATGAAAACTCACGAATCCGGTGCAGTTCCAAAAATGGCTTTTAATAGTACAAAAGCTCTTCCACAGCAATCCAATATAATGAACAAACTCTAGCTCTGGTCTGAACTTAGACCATACAAAAGAGCCTAAGTCTCCCACCAAAGAGAGAGAGGATCTCACCCAAGCTGAGTCCTACCCAGAAGAAGGAGCAAAAGGCCAAAGAGCAAAAGGCCAAAAGCCAAAAGCCACAGGAGCCAAAAGCTGAAGGCTGAGGAACCAAAAGGCAAAAGGTGAAGGGGCCTCAAGTCAGCCCCTTATATACACCAAAGTAATCCAATCATCCAATCGGGAGGTTGTCATGTCAACAAAGAACCCTAAACAGAGTGTAGTGCCACACCTTATTGCAGGTATAAACAAAAGTTACATAAGATTATCTCTTATGTAAAACACTGGAGAGAGAGAGGGCTGATATAAAGTAATACATCTTAACTTCATGAGCTTCATGTAATCTAGATGGGTACCCACAAGGGTCCTTCTTATTATTATCTGCGCCAGGGTGATTCTGAGTATCTTTTT
>JAJIBD010001137.1:0-224707 GCA_021461705.1 Cryptotis parvus | reverse complement strand
AGTACTTCTTCTGACTAATTTCACTCAACATGAGAATCTCCATGTTCATCCATTTTCAGGTAAATGCAGATAGTTTTTCTTATGTTCATTTAGGTCTCCTGGGTATATTCCCAGGAGTGGTATTGCTGGGTCAATGAGCTCAATATCCAGTTTGTGGAGGAATATCCATATTCTTTCCAAAAGGACTGGACAGTCAACATTCCCACCAAGAGTGGATGAGAGTCCCTTTCTCCCAGCATTCATGCCAGCACTGGCCGTTCTTGCTCTTTTGGAAGTGTCCGAGTCTCTGTGGTGTGAGATGGTACCTCATTGCTGCTTTGATTTGCATCTCCCTAATGATTAATGGTGAAGAGCACTTTCATACGTTGTTGGCCATTCATATTTCTTCTTTTTTGGGTATTAATGTTCATTGCTTCCTCACTTTTTTATGGGTTTGGCTGTTTCTTCTTGTAAAGTTCTACCAGTGCCTGATCTATCATGGATATTAACCCCTTATCAGATGGGGTTAATATCCCCATTAAACCCATTCACCCCAAATCTTCTTTTTTAACCCAAAATATCCCCATTAATACCCCCATTAACGTTAAATATTAAATATTCTTCTACGAACACACAAAGTGCTGCAAACAAACATGGCTAAAGTATGCCCCCAAATCTTACATAAAATACTTTCATTGGTAGTAATTGCAATTTAGTTCCAAAACTGGCATTTATTGACCACTTGTTCAATACAGTTTTTTTTTTTTGCTTTTTTTTTTGGTTACACCTGGCGATGCTCAGGGGTTACTCCTGACTCTGCACTCAGGAATTACTCCTGGCGGTGCTTGGGGGGACCATATGGGATGCTGGGGATCGAACCCGGGCCAGCACAGGCCAGCCAGCGCAAGGCAAATGCCCTACCCACTGGACTATCACTCCGGCCCCATGTTCAATACGATTTTGGATAGGCAAATTTTCTGTCATGGATGGTATTGCAATTTAGTAACAATTAAATGAGCAAGAATAGGAATTAAGTAAAAATGTAGCTATTCCCAGATTAATTAGGAAAGCCAAAAATCAGTGTGATTTTTTAGTAATTTATCAAATACTTGTTGAATAACATGGCAAAATTTTTGGATTCTGAGTATGTTTTAGATAATATATAATTATCCATAATGTTCATTTCTAGAAAATATGATTTTCACACAAACAATTGATTTGCTTGAAGGAAGTAGTTCACAAAGAAATATAGTCTATATATAGATATATATTATACAGTCTATATATAATATAGAAATAAAGTGTGGCGAGAGATAACAGTGAATAATGCACTTAACTGTGAACATAACTGACCATGGTTTGATTGCCTAAACTACAACCCTTTGAGCACTGGTAGGAGTGAACCCTGAGTACAGAGCTAAATGTAAGATGGCCCCCAAACAAATAAAATGCAGGAACTATATTAAAATAAGAACAAAGACGCCTTGCTTAGGTCAGTCTGTGCATTTCACTGTTTAACTGCTCATCGTGGTTAAATGAATTCATATTTCAATGACTCAGTTTCCTTGTCTAAAATTGTTTATAATCCTAACTTCCTTAAAAGAATCCTTGTGAAGTTTGAATACAGTACTTCAAGTACTCAGAAGAGTGTCCAAGTAAAGGATGAAACCTTGGAAATAACTCACTCAGAACAAGGAAACAGCAGTGTCATCAGAAAGTCCACGGATTTGTGATAGTAGTCAATATTTTTCTTTGTGAATATTGAACATATCAAACACAAAGTTGATGTTTATGGTAAACTAAAACAGGCACATTCCTTCAGTAGTACACAATTTATCTAATTTATGACATTTATAGACAAAAAGCTATGGTATTTGAAAATATTTTCTGTCATGTCTGTTCATTTTTTTTTTTTGCTTTTTGGGTCACACCCGGCGATGCTCAGGGGTTACTTCCTGGCTTTTTGCTCAGGAATTACTCCTGGAGGTGCTAGGGGACCATACAGGATGCCGGGATCAAACCTGGGTCGGTGGCATACAAGGCAAGTGCCCTACCTGCTGTGCTATCGCTCCGGCCCATATCTGTTCACTTTTTATCCCAAGTCATATATTTCCTCATCAATATCCCCTTTCATATATCTTCATGTATCTTCTTATTATCTAAAATTTAGCATGTCCAAAATGTCTCCCTAATTTAACATAATGGTAACTCAGATTTACTATTTCTACAGGAAAAACGCAATATTCTATAAATACAAAATACGATGAAGCTTTGTGAGATCCTATGAAGATCAAGAAAAAATGAAAAATTTTAATTGTAGACTCATGCCACACTGTGGGGCCAGAGCAATAGCACACAGATAGGGCATTTGCCTTGCATGTGGCTGACCTTGGTTCCATCTCCAACTTCTCCTATGGTCTCCCGAGCACCACCAGGAGTAATTCCTGAGTGCAGAGCCAGAAGTAAACACTGAGCTGTGTGTGACCCAAAAAGCAAAGAGAAAAAAAAAAAAAATCACACCGTGAACTTCTTTAAAACATCTAATGAATTCTTCAAAAAATGTAGAGGTGAATTGTAAAAGCTCATACCGGCTTATATATCCATAGTATATCTGAACCATTTTTCCTGCTGTATTGTATTACCTATATTTTACTTCTCATAGCTTATGCTCTTACATATCGAATGTTTACATAAATAATGATTATAGCTCAGGTAATCCTAGAATATATATGTAAAAATCAAAAAATTATTTGAATAAATCTATACATTAAAATTAACATTGAAGTTGTAATGCAGATTTTACATAGATCTTAATTAACTAAAATTATCATCCTTGAACATCAAAATCTTTAAACATTTATAATACATTCTTAATATATGGTTAAAACTTTTATATTATAATATGGATTTGATTAAAGGTAATATAAGTGTAGCAAATACAATGTATTCTACAAGTATTGAGGAAAGTAACTATTAATATAGCAAAATGCTAACAATTTATATATGTAAGTAGTAAAGTCGTAAAAGAATATATATTTTTGTAGTTTGTCATATTTATATAAATGATGTGTTATATCTAAATCAGACATAATAAATGTTTAATACTGAAATTTCTCTTGTAAATAAATGATTCATAAGATCATACAAATGAGAAACACACCATTTCTTGCTATAGAATTAATTCTCAAGAGATATGTGTTATATTTTTCAGAGTTTTCATATGTTTAGGAGCAAGAGTTGAAGACAAACAACTATTTTTCTCATTCCCAAAGAAGCCCTAAGTTATGATCTCAATTAATTGACAATCTGTTCAGATCATTTATTTTATCAGTTTGATGGCCAGAATTTCCCTTCTCCAAGGAATTTTGGCACGCCACTGACACCACTGAACAATGTACAGCATTGTACCTTGTAAAGATGAAAACCACCTTGCTCTTTCATAGCCAAATGTGACGTCTTTAAAAACCTCAACATTACAAAAACAGTCAATTTAAAGGTTTTTCATTATGCGAAGTCTTTTAAAAACATTTTAATTCTCCTTCAACATTTTATAAACATGAGGAAGACAGAGTCAATATGGACTTCATTCAATCATAACTTTTAGTAAAAAGTGGGCACTGAGTAAAATATTTCAGTAGACATACTTCTATCTGCCACTGACCATTTGAGAGCAAATGTGGAATTAATGCACTGAGGTCAAATTTATTGTCATGGATTGTTCATAGCTGTACATTTTGGACATGTTAGTAATTGTGTCAGAATGGTAATATATACACAGTAAAACGCATATTATTAAAATAAATTTAAGTACTTAACATAAGCCCGAACATATGGAAATGATGTCAAACCTATTTCAACTTTCCAAAAGTTCTCCAATCAATGTAAAATAATTCTCTTTTATTTGTCTGTTCAAATTGTATCATGCCTGAGTGTTCAGGAAGTACACCACACTATAAATTAGAAATTAAATAAACACTACAACACAATCGTTTGCCAACATTTAAATCATTTCTCCATAGTTATGACCAATGCTAAATAAACTATTTCCATTTAAAAATGTATAATTTGTTACTGCCAACAAGGCAATTAGTAAAAGTCTTATCAATCTTTGTAGAAGTTTATCATGTGATTAGAAACATTTCAAATAAAAGTTTTACTCATCATTTTTCATTTCATAGCTGAAAGAAGCAACTTTTCTTTTTAACTTTATCTTTCAAAGCATAAATTTTCAAAATAGAAACCAAAACGGAAAAGCAAACTTTAGTATAACAATACAATCCTATACATTTTTCTTCAAATATATAGAAAAAATTATGTTCATTTAGATGAGTCTTAAGAACCTGATGTAGATAACAATTTTTTCTTAGCTTTCTTTTTGAAAATCTAGTGGTTCTCTTGAGAATCTAGTGGTTCTCAAGGCTTATCATGGGTTTCCTGGACCTATGCCCTGATCTGTTCTCATGGTACTCCGGGAATCATAGGAACTACTGGAGCTCAAATAGGGGAAAGGCAACATGCATGGCAAGCACTTCTCCCACTGTACATTCACACCTGTACTATGTACAAATATTTTCACTCAATGAAATGCAGTTTAACCAGTATTTATTCATCTTTTAATAATTTTATTTCTAAACATATTTATACTACAGTTATTTTCATTAATCATATATTTACCAGAGACCTGTAGTTATTAGTGTAACTTGGACAAGTCTCTCAAACACAAACTAATTTCAATTTAAAAAAAAGGCCTTCAGTTAACTTCTGAAGGCCAGAGCACAAGTAGATGTACTGTGTCTTTGAAAAATTAACTTCTACCTGAATGCATCTTGGCTTTCCGTAATTCCTGGGCTGGTAGGAAACTGCTAGCATGCAAACGAATTCTGACACTTTTGCAATGTATCACTGTATCACTGTATCACTGTCTTCCCGTTCATCTTCAATTTGCTCGAGTGGGCACCAGTAACATCTCCATATGACCTGTCTCATGCAAGTAGAGCCCAAGGGAACCTGCTTGCTCCAGGAACATAAAGAGCCTCAAACCATTCCTCGGTCGGGAATGAGGTCTATAATTGTTACTGGTATCTGGCATATCAAATACGACACAGGTAGCTTGCCAGGCTCTGCCGTGCGGGTAGTATACTCTTGTAGTCATCTCAAAATCCAGCATTTATGGATGAGCCGCCCGGCCGCTTGCGGTCACGCGAGCCGGGCTGTGATAGGCTGGTCTGCTGGGTGGAGTTCTGACGAGGAGGAAGTCGGGATGTGGAAAATGGAGTCCTCATGGAGTGGGGGGGGGGGGGTCGTCTGGCTTGTTGTGAGGCTCTGCTGGGGTGGTGGGCCATGGCTAGAACCTGCCATCCCTCCCAGGCACCTCATGAGTGGCTGGGCACAGTGAGAGCAAGTAGCAGCTCTACCCCATGTCATGCAAAGCATAAATTTATGAATTCTCAACAACTGTCTTCTCACTAAATACATTGCTGCTAATATTATTCTTAATCATGCTTATGTAATACATAGCTATACAAATGCAAACATTAAAATAACCTTTGAAGAATATCTGATATTTCAAAGTATATTTAGTGATTGGTACTAAAACCAGTCCAGATATGCTTATTCAGAGACTCACACACACAGGACAGAGCTGCTACTTGCTCTTCCTGTACCCAGCTGATCACGAGGTGTCTAGGAGGAATGGCAGGTTCTACCCTGACCCGCAACCCCAGCAAAGCCTCACAAGAAGTCAGAGGAACCCCCACACCATGAGGGCCGCCATTTACCACATACGGACTCCCCACTCCTGAGAGCTCCCCACAGCATAATTGCTGATCACTGCCCGGCTCGTGGGCTGCTTTTCAGCCACGAAGTTCATCAATAAATCCAAGAGTTTTTACCTGACTACAAGAGAATCCCACCCACATGGCAGAGCCTGGGAAACTCTCCATGTCGTATTTGACATACCAAATACCAGTAACAATTATGGACCTCATTCCCATGATTTGATGGAATGATTTGAGGCTCTTTATGTTCCGGGAGCAGGCAGATGCCCTTGGGCCATCTCACATTGATAGGACATATTTGAGATGTTATTGTTATTGGTGCCCGCTCAAGCAAATCGATGATCTATGGGAAGACAGTGATACAGACAGTGATACTAAAACCAGAATAAAGAGGCATTTGCTTTTTTAAATGTCTTTCTCAAACATACACAATTAACAATGGATAACTAAACAGAAATTCTGCCTGCATTCCATTACTACTTCATAAAATTATCTTTTAGCTCAACATTTCTGTCAGGTGTGTACAATATTCTCCTTTACTTCTTATGATAATTGCAAATCAAAGCTAATCATACTATAATGACTTTCAATAATAACTAGACATTTTAATTCATCCTCAGCCTTGATATTGTCTACTGTACCATATGCTAACCATCAAACTACAATTGTTCTTAGAAAACAGAGATTTTCTATAATAATTTCTAGGATCATCATAACTTTAATTGTCCTCAAATTAGGTAGGGAAGAAGTAAACTAAATATAAATCTACTTTAAAAATAATAATAGCTATAGTATAAACAATATTTATTGTGGAAGAAATATGTGTTATATAAAAACCGGCACACTAAATAGTTAAATAAATTAAGCCTTATTTTAAGCATTTATGCATTTAACTATATAATTAGGGAAAAAATAAAACATATTTAATATACTCCCATTTGAATCCATGATGAAACATTCTCTTTATTAGCTTTCTCATATGTAAAAATTTTAAAGGTATGCAATAATACTGACAAATAAGAGATTACCAATCTAATGATTACATTGTCATTTTCAAGTAAAAGATAGATATATTTGTATCAGAAATACCCTGACAAGAACTGATATGTGATTTAGAATTTACTGACATCAATAGTGTTCCTGTGGATGACAGACCAGAGCAGATGGTACTGCTTTTTGGTATTTCCTCATAAAGAAATTTCTTATAGTTGCCAAATATGCTCAGATTTATATATGAAGTCCTCATCTTTGCATAATTTCTATTTCTTAACATAAACTAGCAAGAGTCTACTTTTGAACCAAAAATGAATTTATTTTAGTACAATTTAGCAAAATAAAACACAAAAATAAAATAATTCATTAAATAATTTATTTTGTATACTTCTGAAGTTTCTTTAGCATAAAACAAATGACAACTCTAATAGAAGGCAGGTAGCTAAAGTTAAAAATATTATTATATCACAGAGCCAGATAGTTATTACAGAAATTAAGACTTCGAATGAGGCTTGAACCATACATAATACAGCAGTTAGAGCATTTGTCTTGCACATAGCCTTCTCAGGTTTTATCTCAAGCATCTCATGTGGTCCCCAGATCTCAACCAGCAATAATTCCTGAGTATAGGGCTAGGAATAATAACTGAACATTGTCGGTGTGACCCAAAATAAAATTAAAAAAAAACTTAAAATGGCCATTTCCTCTTGGATTTCCAACATTGCAAATGGTTCCCAAAAATCAACAGGTTTCATTAGGAGCAAAGAGCCAGAACTAAGCCCTTAGATGTACTGTGTGTGGCTTCAATCCCCTACCTACCAAATTAAATAAGGAGGGATTTTTTCACAGGAACAATACAAATCTTTGAATGAGGACAATAAACCCAAGTCTGTCGGGAGCCATGGGGTCCTCAATAGTATCAGGACAAAAGTTTTCTTCTACCTCCGAGGCTGCCTGGGAGCCTGGAGTCTGGCAGAGTTTCAAATGGCTTTTAAAAGTACAAAAAGCTCTACCACCAGAATCCAATATAATGGAAGACCTCTAGCTCAGGTCAGAACTTAGACCATCAGAGGGTCAAAGTCTCCTACCAAAGAGGATCCCTCTACAGAGGAGTCCCATCACAGAGGAGAAAGTACGTCAAATCAGTCCCCTTAGATACACTAAAGAAATCCTTCAGGGAAGGTCCTGCCAACAAAGATCAACAAACAACTTCTAGTTGTAGAAGAGTGTAGAAGGGTGGTGGCACACCCTAAGAAAGGTCAAAGCAAATGATTATACGATGACTAACCCCTTCTTCCAAGATGGAAGGAAGGAAGTGGCATATAAGAGAAAGAAAAAAGAAAGGAAGGCAGGAAGGAAGGCCTTCCTTCCTTCCTTCCTTCCTTCCTTCCCCCTCCCTGCCTGCCTTTTTGCCTTCTTTCTTTTCTGCTTTCCTGCCTTCCTTCCTTTTCTTTTCTTTCTTTCTTAAAGTGTCACATAGGGAAAGAAGTGGCACATAAGAGATATCTTATGTGCCACTTTCTTCCTTCCTTCCTCCCTTCTTCCTTCCTTCCTTATTCCTTCCTTCCTACCTCCCTTCCTACCTACCTTCCTTCCTTCCTTTCTTCGTTCTTTCCTTCCTTCCTTCCTTCCTTCTTTCTTTCCTTCCTTCCTTCCTTCTTTCTTTCCTTCCTTCCTTCCTTCCTTCCTTCCTTCCTTCCTTCTATCCTTCCTTCCTTCCTTCCTTCTTTCCTTCCTTCTTTCCTTCCTTCTTTCCTGCCTTCCTGCCTTCTTCTTTCCTGCCTTCCTGCCTTCCTTCCCTTTCTTTTCTTTATTTCTTTCCTTCCAGGTTTTTGTGCCAGTGATGCTCATGGCTTACTCTTGACCCTGTACTCAAGGATACTGGCAATGCCTGGGGGACCATATGTAGTGCCAGGGATTGAAACTGGAATCGCTTCTTCCAAGATTGTCTCTTATGTTTTCTTCTTCCAAGAGTATCTCTTATGTAGAAGGCTATGTGCAAGAGAGAGAAGGGGGCTGGTATAAGGTAATACATCTTAATTTCATGGGCTTCATGGTATTGAGATGGTACCTACAAGATCTTTCTTATTTGTTTTCTGCACCAGAAGATTCTGGTACTCTCTCTCTCTCTATATATATATATAAATGTATATATGCATATATATACATATATATATATATATATATATATATATATATATATATATAACCTGATGGTGCAAGTGCACATGATCAACTACAACATCATTGGTCTGACCGAGACAAGGAGGCATTTAATCGCATCCATCATTTTTGACACTGGGGAAGAACTGTTCTTCAGAATATACAATGAAAGAGGCATCAGTGGTGTTGATGTCCTTGTCAACACAAACCTGCCAGTGAGCATTGATTCATTTGAATGCATCAAAAATAGGATGATTACACTTCAAGAGATGTGCCCCACTGCCAGCAATTTCTGTCTTTGTTGTCTACGCACCAAAACGCAAGCCTGTCCTTTGCCAACTATAAGACCAAGATGACTGTCCTCTGACATCCTGATGTATATATCACATCTTCCAGAAAGGCTATGGAGAAGTTATCCAAGACTTCTATTTGAATCTTTTTGATAACCATGTCCAACTGGCCACATACCAAATTCCGCCCAGGATGGATAAGTCGTTCCCCATGTTCTCCCTTTTGAAATCTGGCATGCCGTTTCACCGGTAAAGAAGCAAACAGCACCCAGCACAGACAAATTCAAACACAAAAGCCTAAAAAATCTGCTGGCAGTACTCATCAATACACTGGCTCAGTTATTCATACGCTACCTGTCTGAATTCAAGGTTCCCTCTCAATGGAAAACCAGCAGAACAGTTCTACTGTTGAAGAAGGGAGACATCCACAGAATTGTCAACTATCACCTCATCTGCCTCTTGTCCATCATCTACAAGCCATTCACTTGAGTCATCCTGAACAGAATTGCCAGAACATCAGATGAAGGACAACCATATGAGCAAGCTGGCTTCTGAAAAGGATTCAGCACAATCGACAATATCCACACGGTAACCAAGCGCACTGAGGTTTGTAGGAAGTTCAAGATGCTGCTCTGTCTTGCGTTCATTGATTTAACGAAGCTTTTCATTCTGTTGAGACTGAAGTGGTAATCAAAGCCCTAGCAGAACAGGGCATTCAAACCCAGTACACCAAGATCCGTTATGAGCTGTATTACGGATACACCACCAGGATCTCTCTATTCTACAAAGAAGTGATCATTGATGTCAAAGGAGAGGTTCAGCAGGGTAATACCAATTCACCGAAACTCTTCGTTGCCACCCTCGAGATTGTCATGCAAAAATTAGAATGGGAAGGAATGGGAGTGAAGATAGACCATCGGCAACCATACCACCTGCTCTTTGCTGGTAGTATTGTTCTAATAACACCAAACAACCCAAGCGACACAAATGCTGTCTGACTTTGACAGATAATGTGGAAAGATAGTTCTACAGTTGAATCCCAACAAAACAATGTTCATTAAAAATAACTAGTTCCAGAGACCCCATTCGTCCTCAACAGAAGAAATATCTCTGAATGCAGCAGTTATATATAACTAGGTCAAGAACTCAACATGATGAATGACCTAAAACCTGAGCAGCTCAGGAAGAAGAGTGCTGCATGGAATGCCTTCAAGAGAATCAAAGAAATAGCTAAAACCTGGTAAAACTTTACAAGAAGAAAACAAACAACCACATCAAAAAATGGGGGAGGAAATGAACAGAAACTTCAACAAGGAAGAAATTCGAATGGCCAAAAATCATATGAAAAAATGCTCATCATCACTAACCATCAGAGAGATGCAAATCAAAACAACAATGAGATATCATTTTACACCACAGAGACTGGCACATATCCAAAAGAGCAAGAACAACAAGTGCTGGCACGGATGTGAGGAAAAGGGGACACTCATCCATAGTTGGTGGGAATTATGGATTCCCACCAACCATGGGAATGGTTGGCACAGCCTTTCTGGAAAACAATACGGACATTCCTCCAAAAACTAGAAATTGAACTCCCATTTGACCCAGCCGTACCACTCCTGGGAATCTACTCTGGGAAGCCAAAAAATATGCAGCGGAAACACCATCCCTACTTTTATGTTCATAGCAGCATTATTTACAATAGTCAGAATCTGGAAACAACCAGAGTGCCTGAGAATTGATGACTGGATAAAGAAGCTTTGGTCCATCTACACAATGGAATACTATGCAGCTGTTAGGAAAAATGAAGATATGAAATTTGCCTATAAATGGATGGACATGGAGAAGATCATGTTGAGTGAAATAAGCCAGAAGGAGAGAGACAGATATATAATGACTGCATTTATTTGAAAGACATAATTATATATGTATATATTATGATACCAATATCCAAGGTCAATGTATACATTTGCAGCAAAAATAACGCCCTCAACCTAAAATAATTCTAATGCAGCTATAACTTAGAGGATGAAAAGGGACATCCAGAGGATGCAGATTCTTAAACTGAAAATCTGCCTGGAGTTAATGCCTCCAAAGGTGGAGATACCCCTCTGATGGAGATAGATGCTCAATTTGAAGGTTTCCCCAGAGCGCTTACAAGCTCTGACTAAGATGAAGGGGAGGAACAGAATAATTCCCTGAGCCTGTCCAGGCCTCAAAAGCCTTGTATTTCCTCCTGTGTTAAATTTAACAATAGTCAAGAGCAAATGACTTTTGAACATGAATTCAAGATCAAAACATAACAAATGTCATAACCTCTATGCTAGATGTTTAAAGTTTTAAATAACTGTATATAAATATAAAATATGTTTTACATGTTTTACTCAAATATCATACAAACATCTACATAAATCTCTTTAATAGTCTACCTGAAAAACTTTTCTTATTATTCTATGCTAGATCTTTCCTGGATTATATTTAATTGTTTTTTCTTGGTTCTTTATGTGTAACCTTTGGTCTATCCTCTCTTCATCATCTGAAGTTATATTTAAATATTTTGATTTGTTACTGCCTAATTTTTAGATGTTACAGTGGAAACAACTAGCTTCTATGTTCTTCTAGACAGAAAGTAAGAATAACACATTGATTGCTTATGGCTTTAGTGTCACTGCATTGTATTTACAGCACACACTAGTTCAACAGTAACCGCCTCTTTCCAGGGCAGCAAAGCCAAGCATTTCATAATCTGCTCTTATATACTACTGGGCCCCTAGCCATTTCTGTTGTTTTATTAGTTTTAACCAATACAAACGATATTCTGAAACGTGGCCGATTTGTTTGGTTAAGTCGAACAGTCAATCAGATCTCATATATAGCAACCAATCAGGTTATATATTGACTGACCAATCATATTAGCCTGATTAGCCTGCTTCACCTTCCACATTGACCCTGTACACCAGGAAGGATTCATATACTTTTACTTATGATTGTAGAATCGGTGCTTGTTCAGCTTGTTCAGACATTAAAAATATTTTTTAACATCACAGCGTCATATTTATTTATTTATTTATTATTTTATTATACCACCATATAATATCACCACCATGAGATATACCATTGCAAAGATGTTTTTGTTTGGGTTTTGGTCATACAGTGTTCCAGCACCCATCCCTCCACCAGTTCCCATTTCCCTGTCCCCTCCGCTAGCCTGCCTCCATGACAGGTTCTTTATCTCTTCTCTCTCCTCTCTCTCTTTTTCTCTCTCTCTCTTCCTTCTCTTACACATTGTAGATTGCAATACATACATTTAGAGGTTATCGTGTATATCTTTATGCCTGTATTCAATGCTCAGTTCTAGGTTGGTATTATCACTTTTGACAATTATTAGCACACTGTTCCCTTCTCTCTTACTTAACCTCTGACTCCCACATGTTTGTGGTAAATTCCACCTTTGGCAAGACATCCTTATCTATGTTTTACCTGACCTTGGATATTGATATCATAATATATACATATATTATATAGATATAATATATATTATGCCATGCAAATAAATGCAGCCATTCTATATCTGTCTTTTTCCTTCTGGATAATTTCACTCAACATCATCCTCTCCATGTCCAACCATTTATAGGCAAATTTCAAAACTTCACTTTTCCTAACAATTCTTGTTACTTTTGTTGTTGTGTTTGAATTGAATCAAGTGAGATACACAGTTACAGAAATGCTCATGTGAGATTTCAGGTGCACAATGTTCTAACACCCATTATTCCACCTGTGTACATTTGCCTCTACCAATATCCCCAGGTTCTCTCCTGCCATTCACCAACCTGTCTCTTCGGTAGGCACTTTGCTTCTCTCTCTCTCTCTCTCTCTCTCTCTCTCTCTCTCTCTCTCTCTCTCTGTAGGCATTATGGTTTGCAATGCAAATACCTATTTGAAAATAGGTAAAGGAACAAACATGATAACCTATCTGCATTGATCACTTGACATCCCGTTCGGAAATTGATGAACAACAGGATGTCAAGTGAACAAGTGATCAACGCAAATACTAAGAGGTTATCATGTTTGTTCCTCAACCTATTTTCAGCTCACAGTTCTTATCCTTAGTGATCATTTCCAACTATTGCCATAAAGGTCCCTTCTCTAACCCAATTGCCTTTTCTCCCAGCCCTTGAGGTAGACTGCCAATGGTGAACCACATCTCCTGGCCCTTGTTTCTACTGTCTTTGGTATTAGTCTCTTATTATGGGTCTTTTTTGTCCATTTTATTTCATATTTGGATTTATGAATTGTCTTACTCCAAAAGGGAAAACCAATTTCATTTAAAAATATAGTAGAAGCCAAATTAATTTAAACTGTTTTCTCCCTTTGGTGCAGATATCTTTGCAGAATTTATGATTAGGTAAAGTATGTATCACAATCAATACTAGTTATAACACAGATATGAGAAACAATATTAAATGTTTTTAAATATTATTGAAAATAACTTGTTATAACACTTTGTCATTTATATAAAAGTAATTAAACATATTTTTGGAGGATCTGGCCACAATCAGAGGTACTCAGAGCTTATTTCTGGCTCTGTGCTCAGAGATCATTCCTGGCAATACTATGGTGATCATATGTGGTTTCAGGTATTGAACCCAGGTCAGCTGCATCCCAGAAATTGGACACCCAGCACTCAAGACATTCACTGTTCTCTTTATTTCTAACGTGCGGTTGTCTATGTGAGCTGACCTGGGCAATTTTTTTCATTTCCTCTGATGTCTGGAGACAGTGTGGGACTGCAGACTGTGAAGCCAGTGCGGGTCATCTGCAGATCCTCGGCTGCGTTAGCGCCCCTGGGCGTGGGTGCTGCTCTGTCTCAACCTCATTCATTCTGCCTCCTCTTGGTGCCTGAGTATGCTGTGGGGATTTCTGTGGCCTGCTGTGACACCTACTTTGACACAGACAGACTCCATCTGGTCTTTAAGTGCCATGGTGAGATTTCAGGGTGAAAATGGAATTTCCTGACTCAGCACTCTCGCTGAGCCCTCTGAAACAATAAAAAAAGTAAACCACAGATTCATTCATTTCTCCTTATCCATTACCTGAAAGAACATCTTGCCCTGTTATTTCCTTATTAATTTTTTGGGAAGAAAAGAGCTTCCCAAAACTGGTTTCTTACTGTCACAGGGAATTTATGCTGCAACAATCTCTCTGAAAACTGTCATCCAGCCTGGAGATTCAAACCAATAACTTACTGTTACTTAAACCCCTACCCTACTGCATTGTTTTGACTTCGTGTTTGGGGGTGCACACCAGAATGGCTCAATCTCTCCGGGCTCTCCTGGCAATGCTCAGGGGATCAATAAATAGGGCCAGGGATCCAACCAGGGCCCACTACATGCAAGACAAGTGCCCTACCTTCATACTATCATTCCAGTACTTGACACTTTTAAACTTCACTGTACCCTATTCCCAAAAGGAATACCTCAGTCTGCCCATTTCACGTTAACACAGATAAGTTTCCTATTCTAGATAAATATTTTCTTAATTATGTCATAGTCTTAAATATATATATATATATATATACATATATATATATATACATATATATATATGTTGCTTTTTGGGTCATACCTGGTGATGCTAGGGTTACTCCAGCTCGGCACTCAGGAATTACTAGTGGGGTGCTCAGAGACCAGGTGGGATCCCGAGTTGGCCACCCATGCGAGCCAAATGCATTACCCACTGTACTGTGGCTCCAGCCCTTTATTTCTAAATCAGAATATTCTCAGTCTGTATCCTGAGTCAGTGATCGCCTCAGGATCCAACTGGCTCATGGTAGACCTACATGCATCCTCACTCTGCTGTGCTTTTCCTTGTTTTAGTGTGAAAAGCACACAGATAAGAAAGCCTAAACTTGGACTTTCAATCAGAGAAAGGAAATAAATGCAACATTCTCTTTCTTTCTTCTTTCTTTCTTTCTTTCTTTCTTTCTTTCTTTCTTTTCTTTCTTTCTTTCTTTCTTTCTTTCTTTCTTTCTTTCTTTCTTTCTTTTTTCTTTCTTTCTTTCTTTCTTTCTTTCTTTCTTTCTTTCTTTCTTTCTTTCTTTTCTTTCTTTCTTTCTTTCTTTTTCTTTCTTTCTTTCTTTCTTTCTTTCTTTTCTTTCTTTCTTTCTTTCTTTCTTTTTTTTTTTTTTTTTTTTTCTTTTTCTTTCTTTTTTCTTTTTTTCTTTTTCTTTTTCTTTTTTTTTTCTCTCTTTCTTTTTTTTAAAGTCTTTTTTTTTTAATATTTTATTATTCCCCCAAATATTATTACACCATTTTAGATATACAATTGAAAGATGCTCATGTAGAGTTTTGGTTCTACAGTGTTCCAACACCCATCCCTCCACCCAAACCCATCTCTCATCACCAATGTCCCCATCTCCCTCCCCTCCCCACACCTCAACTTCTTGACGTGGGTTCTGTATGTTATTTCTCTAGTCTTTATCTCTCTCTCCCTAAACTTTCCTGCTCTTCGTGGGAATGCAGTGCTTTAAAGACATTACTGTTTCCACTATTTTAACGGACCCTAGCGCCGCACGACCTGGCCCTGAACTGGTTTTGCTCTGTTAATCTGGTCGTGAGGCAGTTTCCCAGCATCCGGACAGCCAAAATGGTGGCTAGTGTAATGGGTGAGTCTCATCCGGCTGCTTCCGGGAGCCCCAGAGGTGACGGGCCCACTCCCAAAACCCGTCTGCCCTCCTGGGGTCCCCATATTCAGCTGGGCCTGGGGTGAGCCGAGTTCCAGCCTCCCCAGCCGCTTTTGAGCCTCTTCATGCTGTGGCTGATGGCCCCGGGCAGCTCCTGGGCGGGGGCCACCAGGCTCGACAAAATGGAGAGGGGAATGGTCGAACCCTGACTCTATCTGACGAATTCCCAGTGATTCCCGCTTCTGGGAGCCTCCTACCTGGCCTCCGAACTGGTTTTGCTCTGTTAATCTGGTCGTGAGGTGCTCAGGACTTATTCGCAATACTATGTCCAGGGAATCACTTGGCAGTGCTCATGGAGCCACACATATGGTGCTGGGAATCCAACAAGGTAGGCTGCATGCAAGACAGTGCCCTTTGTGCTGTACTATTAATTCCTATTTCCCAAATTTCTATTTTTAAAGGTATTTTTTAACATTTTATTATGCTGCTGTGAGATATACAGTTACAAAGGTGCTCATAAGATATTCATATTTGGGTTTCAGTCAGAAATTGTTCCAGCACCCATCCCTCCACCAGTCCCCATTTCCCACCACCAATGTCCCCGATCCCCACCCTCCCTAGCCTGCCTCTGTGGCTGGTTTCTTAATTTCTTTCTCTCTCTCTCTCTCTCTTTCTCTCTCTCTGTCTATCTCTCTCTTTCTCTTTTCCTTCCCTTCTACATTGTGGATTACAATACATACATTAAGAGGTTGTCATGTGTATCTTTTTGCCTGGAACAGTGTGCAAATAATTGTTGAAAGTGCTGATACCAACCAAATTTCTATTTTTAACGACACTGGGGACTTCCTTCCTCTCATAAGCTCTCCCTTCTGCTGAATAATAATTTCTTTCCTGGTGCTGTTGGTTATTGGTGGTGGACAGATTTTTATGACCAATTTGGCAAATGCTAAGCATTGTCCAAAGATGGTTAGGTTCGCATTTGGCTTTTGTTTGTGTATTTTAGTTTTCTTTTATTTTTTTTTTAGGTCACAGCCAGTTGTGCACATGGCTTACTGCTTGTACTGTTTTAAGTGATCTCTTGGTAGGACTCAGGGAACCATAGGAGATGACAAGCTAGAACATCTCTCTTCAATGTGCAAAGTAAATGTCTTATCTACTACATCATCTCTTTGAGTCTAGACACACATATAAACAATGAGATTCTCAGTAACTTGTTTTCTGGTTTTAACAAAACCATGAAAAACTTACATGGTTGAACCATGTCTGATGGTTTCCTGGTAACTAACTGGTTTACTCTCCTTTTATTACATTTAATGTTGTATTATTATAAAAATATTCTTTAAAGTTAAGCTATTATGATTAATTTTCTATAGCATAAAATCTGTGAATTGATATGTGCTATTTAAAATTAGGCATAATTTCTTAATTTTTTGTGATTAAATGATTTCCTTGTGAGCCCAAGACATAACTTGTAGGTAGTTAACCTTAAATAGTTATTTTCAGCACTGAAAAAATAGCACCCCAAGACATACCATGAGTGATCCCCGACCACCTCTGGAGGTGGTCCCCAAATCAGTTCCTCACAAAATTATTTTCTTGACCTTTAATAGGGTGATATTATAATCATTCCTTAGATAGTCAATATTTTTAAAGTAGCATTAAATAAAATATTTTCTTTTTTTGTACATGAAAATTTTCTTCAAATAGAGCAACTATGCCTTGATTTTCAAATTACACATTTATTAATATTTTACCTTTCCCTAAATATTTAAATGATTCAGTTTGTCAGATTTTATACCTAAACTCTATTTCCAAAGTGATTTTCAGACTTACCTTTTCAAATGAATTTGTTAGTAAAAGAAACCTTTGTTCTTCTTGTTCTTTGTCCTCTAGGAGCATGGAGCATTTGACCTGCTTTTCCATACAATAGAGTGAAAGAATGTTTTATGAGAAGTGCTGAAGCTACAGCTACAGCAGTTCTAGTAGCTTGGGTTTGAGTCAGGTAGTATGAGTTTAAATCTGGGAAGCAAATGCCTGACTTTTAAAGGGATTAAGGTGTATCTCGAACTTCTATATCCTGAATCTCATGAAGAGATGATACTGTCAATCTCTGTGCCAACTAAATGGACTTTTGAAAAGGGGAACCACTTGGTAGACTATTAGTAGCTTTTCAGGATTCACCTAGTCAGTCCGGACACTGTAAAGCTGGTGGCTTAAATGGTACCAGCCCTTCTGCCAACTTCATTGTTGGTTATGCAGCTCCACAAACTGAACCTACTAGCTGCCTGCTGACTAGCTAGTTGGGTACACTACCACGATTTCGCAGGCCAAATAAGGGGTGGGCTGGTGGTGGAGGTTGACCCAGCAGACCAGCCTCGGTGGTTTAAATGCTGGACTAGAGGTGCTCAGAGTATCGCGGCCGAAGCAGCCATAACAATTATAGACCTCATCCTTTATGTTCCTGGAGCAAGCAGATCTTGGGTTCTACTACATGAGACAGGACATATGGGATGTTATTGGCGGGTCGAGCAAATATGATGAACGGGAAGACAGTGATACGTGGTGGATACAGGGTCAGACACATCCATAATCTCTGCCAAGCATTGACCCTCTAACTGGACCTTGAAGGAAGTCCCATAGCCTGAGCAGGGTAAGCAATATATCTTTTCTTCTCCTACAGAGTGTGAGATGGCTGTCATGTATTGACCCTGAAGGGAACATAGCCATGGTCCAGCCTTATATAGCCCCCATGCCTTTAAATTTATGGGGTCGAGACAAGCTGGAACAGTGGGGGAACAGTGATTCACATACCTTGTCCAACCCCCTATCAGGCACCTGTACCAGCCCTCCATAGTGAGCCTTACTCAGACAGTGACATCTTTTAATTGGGGCCACTGTGGTTTGAGTGCCCACCACCATTGTTTGTGATTAATGTCATGTCTATCTAAATTACTACCTTCTCAATTTCTGAACATTACAAACCTCTATTGGATTCATCTGTTCCGTCGCTGACCTACTAGAGTCATCAAAAATTTTTTTTTTTTGCTTTTTGGGTCACACCCGTCAATTCTCAGGGGTTTCTCCTGGCTCTGCACTCAGGAATTACTCCTGGCGGTGCTCGGGGACCATATGGGATGCCGGAGATAGAACCATGGCTGGCATGGGCCTGCCGGGTGCAAGGCAAACGGCCTACCCGCTGGGCTATCGCTCTGGCCGATTCATCAATTTTGGATTCATCAATTCTCATACTTATCTCACTATTCCACCTGTGTTGGAGCTTCTTTATGTTCTCTCTATTCCATACTTGGATTCCTGTCAAACTCCTGATGATCTCTATTTGTGACTAATTATGAAAAGTGTTTTTGTGTCACTTAAGATTAAGTTACAGGTATGGTTTCCAGTGATAATGTTACCTTACTAAAGATGCATCACAAGATATCTGTTCCAGTATTCCAGAAACCCATTCCAGCATTCCAGAGACCCATTCCAGCATTCCAGATGCCTGTTCCAGTGCTTAAGATGCACATACCAATGTTCCAGACTCCTGTTCCAATACTCCTGATAATTCATCAAGCTCCTGATGATTGCTCTCTGGTGAGACTCATTCCATTTTCACCCAAGTTGCTATTCCAGAATCAGTTCTTCATACCTTGATCCAGAAAAGTGACTTTATATAAGACATGGGAAATTGGTTCTCACTAATTTAGGGTAATATAGGCAATAGTTATAAATAGTCAGGGACATTTTACTATGAAATTTATTCTGGGTTAAAAATGAATTAGGACATTTGGACAACATATGATATTACATTATGATTGGATTGTTCCTTTTCTGTATCACTCCTCTGTATTATTTAGAATACTTTTATTTCTATATTTTTGCAAACAAAAAAAGGGAAGTTGTTGGATGACAGGTCTAGCTAGCTTGGGACTTTTTGTTGTTTTATTCACTCATAGTTTAATCTATTTGCGTGTTCTTAAGTCAGGGTTCATACTAATGAGAACTCTCTTCTATGTAAGCACTGTTGGAGGTGAGGCAATTATAGAAGTCACCTTGACTCTGAATAAGTAACTTCTGACTTACCATTATACATCTACTAAGACTTCTATGTTATCTAGATTGGACACAACTCCTCTTTATACCCACTGAGCCCAGAGTGGGACAGTTAAAATTTACCTGGAGACTACAACTCTGGCTTTGTTAAGACTATCATTTAAGGTTACAGGAACGATCATACTAGTTTTCCCTTAAGCAGCAAGTGTGACCCTTTCAGTATACAGAGAACAAGATACTCAGAATCACCGTGGTACAGATAATAAGAAGGACCTTGTGGGTACCATCTCGATTACATGAAGCCCATGAAATTAAAATGTATTGCCTTTACCAGCCCCCTTCTCTCTCAGTGTTTTATATAAGAGAAAATATTGGAAGAAGGGATTAGTCCTTGGCATAATCTTTTTTTAGACCTGTAGTTGGCTGTGGCACCACCTTTCTATACTCTTCTACTATCTAGAAGCTGTTTAGTTGATCTCTGTTGACAGGACCCTTCCTGTTAACAGTTAGGATTACTTTGCTGTATATAAGGGGACAGACTTGTGGTACATACTCTCTCTCTCTTTGGTGGGACTCCTATCTGGTGGAATCCTCTTTAATGGGACTTTCTCTTGTGGAATCCTCTTTGGTAAGAGACTTAGACCCTCTGAATGGTCTAAGTTATGACTAGAGCTAGAGGTCTTCCATTATACTGGATTGTGGTTCTAGAGCTTTTTGTACTATTAAAGGCCTTTTGGAACTGTGCCGGACTCCTGAGTTTTCATCTGTTACCTGCTGGCCTCGGTGATAGAAGAGGACTTTTGTCCTGATGCTCTTGGTGACCCCAGCAACTTCCTGACATGTGCCCTTTAATTTTAGATTTTAGTTTATAAGGGCATTGGGCTATCCTTATGACAATAATGTTGGGGTAGGCCATATCTAAAGCAGCACTCACTGCAGTAGTAAGCTGTAATGATTTTGATTGCAATACTGTATTTGTTGATTGGGCATACAGGGCTCAGGGTGGAAAGATGAGATTATTCCCTGATTTAGCAGGATCTAGGGTTGGATCCCTGCCAAGATTCCCACAGATGGTTTATTGGATGGTTGTCCTGACAGGACAAGGCCAGGATTACCAACACTCCCCTTTAATAGTATCCAAAATTTCCACAGCTAAAGCACCTGATGTTAGCTCTTGGGGCCTGAAGCTGGCCCCTACTTTAGGTTCTATTAGTAGAGCCCTAGAGGAATGGCAGTCCATAGCCAGTTATAGCCTTTACCACATCTTGGGCATGGACTAGGTGGTGCTTGGTGGCAAGGGGCTCCATATCTCCTGTGGAGATCCCTGATCCTATATTATTATTCTGAGTATCCCCCTGCATTGCGTACACTTCTATGGCATTTACACATGCCTGATGGTGTATGGAATCATTCCTACAAGTCTTGAGGTAATCCATTATGTCCTCTCTTTCCCTAATAGGATGTACAATTGTTTGGTGATCTTTCTCAGCATTTTTAAATGCTAACAGCCATAACAAATATTGTTGGTTTTCTTTCCTTTTTTATTTGTTTTTGAATTGCATTAGTCAGTTTACCTAATAAATCTACTTATGGTTTTATATCTTGAAATATTTTGGTGTATGGGCCTTGATTCTGTGTCTGTAAATATTTTCTTCCAAGCTGTTAAAGCTGTCCCCCAGACATAGAATAATATTGTCCAGGATGAGATGGCTTGTTTACATTTGGCATACCATTCCCATTCACCAATGAGCATATTATATATTAATTTAAGTCCTGAAATTTTCTGTCCATAATGTCCTAAAGTATGCAATTTAGCTTTGGCCTCTTCATAAAACCATGTATTCCACTGAAGAATTGGGGGTGAACTGGGACAAGTTTTAGCTATCACGTGGCAGTATTCAGGTGTACATACTATACTCTCACATCAATTAGAAAGATATTCTGAACAAAAATGACTGGTTGGTCCATAATTTGAGCAAGGCTTTTTATTTTTTTAATTTTATTTTTTTATTTTACCACCATGAGAACAACATTACAAAGATGTTCATAATTGGGTCTCAGTCATATACTGCTCCAACACCCATCCCTTCACCAGTGCCCCATTCCCACCACCAATGTCTCCACATTCCCTCTCTTCCAGCTCCAGAGCAGGCATTTCTTCCTTCACTCCCTTTTTCTCTGTCTCTTTCCATCTCTCCTTCATCTTCCCCAATCCTTATTATACCATGTGATATATAGAATTACAAGGATGTTCATAACTGGGTCTCTACAATACAGTGTTACAGAACTCATCCCTCCACCAGTGCCAATTCCCACCACCCAATTCCCAAACACACCCACCCAAACCCTGCCTGCCCCCAATGCAGGCGCATTTCACTTATCTATCTCTGTCCATGTCCCTGTATTTCCCAATCTCTCTTCTACTACACTTTATGGCTTGTCCTATGGATACTAATAATGTATGATGCATCTCTCTGATTATTTAATAGTGAGTTCTAGTGTTATATCATAATTCCTCATTCCCCATAACCTCTCCAGTTTGATGCAAATAGAATGAGAAAGATCCTGAAAGGACCTGGTGCTAAAATACATTGAGTCAAAGATTAAACCGCAGTGGCAGGACCGCCACGAGCCTGCACAGCCTTGGATCTGGAGTCTCTGTCTTGCTGCGGTTGGCTGTGGTGGCTGGAGCTCAGGGCCACACCCACTGAGCCCTGAGTCTGGGGACTGGGTGGAGGCCCCCCAATCCTTGCTCCAAGTCCAGCATGCGCGGCCGCCTGCATGGCGAGCAGGCCCTAGGAGCTAGGTAGGACACGACCAGGTGCTGGCTGAGCCGAGCAAAGCTTTTTAAACTGTCAAAGAGATCCCATCTTTAAGGTTTTACATGCCTGAGCATAAGTTTTATTTGCATTGGCATAGAAAGATGGCAGCGGTCATGTGGCCTAGCCAGATTCTTTACATGTCTACTATTACAGAAAAGAGGTGGTGGAAAAGGGTATGGCGTTTTTAAATCATTTCCAGAGTCAGAACTTGAAGTATCTGGGTCTTTCTCAGATAATATTATTAATATCAGAGTCTGTTGATAAAGGGAACCTCTGGCATGCCATTATTGGCCTTGGGAATGGCTTTTTTTTCTTTTGCTTTTTGGTCACATCCAGTGATGCTCAGGGGTTGCTCTGGCTCTGTGCTCAGGAATTACTCCTGGCTGTGCTTGCTGGGCCCATATGGGATGCCTGGGATCAAACCTGGGTTGGCTGCTTGCAAGGCAAATGCCTCACCCACTGTACTGTTGCAGTGGCCCTTTGGGACTGTCTTTGGATTGCAAGGATGTTAAATTGGGAAAGCTTCCTTCCCTTCAGATAATATATACACTAAGTTTTTAAATTTAAACATACTTATCTTATGTTTAATTCCATACTTAATTCCAAAGAAGAAGCAACATTTCTTACCTCCAACAAAAAAGCTATTAAACAACCTAGCCATTGGGAAATCATACTCACTATAGGTACTAGATGATCAACTGTCCAAGCTGTTCTGGAGTCAGATGTCCAGTTTACAGATGCTTGGCTGACTAACTGAAAATATCAGGTCCAGAACCAGTCCAGAGACTTTGAACTCCCTTTTAAGCCCTTCTTCAAACTATCACCAAGCACTTCCCTTTAGCAAGCTCAGCTAACCCTTCTCTCTCTTCTTTAACTCTCTATCTTGCCATGTTCTCTGCTCTTCCAACTCACCTGCCAGTTAGGCTGAGAACACAGTCTCAACTGACAACTCAGCTGCTTTTCCAACTCTTATATGGCCCCATAATTTGGATATTGGCCATCCTTTTAAAAGTAAAAGGCATCCCTTTAAGGGATATCTTAAATCTTTTCAAGGGGCCCATCAGTGTATCACCAAACTAGAGGAGCTATGATGAATCCAAGCCTTAACTAACATCATTAGGAAGTTACATTTGTTGAGATGAGAATGATTATATGAAAAGCAGACTTGGGACTAAAGATAAGGGATTTGAATTTCATTTTAATAAGTTGTTATGTCCCATAGATGAGAAATAGTCATGAGTATAGACATACACATATGTGTGTATGTAACACAGGCATGTATATAGATGCATTGTAATGCAGAAAAAAAGTCTGATATAGAGATGAAAATTCATATAAGTTGTGTTTAAACTAAAAAAAACTAGATTAGTCTTCAAGAAAACGAGTTTAGAAGAGATAAGATATCTAAGAGTTGAACTCTAAGAGACTCAAACCTTAAGGACTACAGGTAGAAAGAAGACGTAGTAAAGTCATTTGAGAAGTCAAGATCAGTGAAGGATAGAAAATAAAATTAATAATAAATTGAATCAAAGTGTTGATACTTCGGTTGGAACACAACTGAAAATTGTAATTAGGACTTGATAGATGACTAATGACTGAAAGATCAATTCAAATATGATGAGAAGCTGAAAAATAGTTTGAATTAGAGTTAGGTAGAAAATCTCTGGAGGGCATATTTATGGTAGTTGGAGAAATACACATTGTTAAATAAACAGGATTGAAACAATTAGAATTCTCTTGCAAAAAAATCAAAATAGAAGAAAGGAAGTTGTAGTGCACAAATAAATAGCTTGAATAGTATACAAATGCATATAAGATTTTCTAGTATATCATGGAAGAATATATATACACATATATGTATAAAATGTCTTTCAAAAATACTAATAATAAAAATTATTAAAATTATAAGAATAAATATGATCAAAAGGACATTTATGTAAAATGTCTTTCAAAAATACTAATAATAAAAATTATTAAAATTATAAGAATAAATATGATCAAAATCCACAGGTATTCAGAATTTTATATCATACTCATAATTTAAAAAATTTATATTACTTTATTGGGGAATTATTCTTATTTACATGGAAATATTATTTTGCTGCATTATAAAAGGTATCTATAATTTATTTTAAGGTACCACATTTTTTCTAGATTAGCTTGTTCTCTGTTGTGTCTCAATAGTGGATGCTGTCCACTATTTTCCAGATTCTGAAGGTGTAGTTTTCAAAGTTTTGTGACTACTGGACATAATATGGATATTCAAAAGCAGGAAGAAGGAAGCATGTCTGCCAGTGGCTATATCAGCATGAGCCATTTTTGGCTGTATCATTAATGGCGGTGACAGAGAAACAAACAGTGGAAGCCTCTAACAACAACGCAGCATTATTCCAAATATCCTTCTAGCTGAAGGCCGCACCCTAGCAGTGTCAGACCAATCTGGAGAATGAAGGGCTGTAGTCACACCAGCCACAGATCACACCTGGGTGTAGACTCACAATTCCCATCCCAGGGTACTAATGGTTTTCTGATATCAAGATATTATCAAATTATGCTTTTTCTCCTCAGGCATTCTCTACTCTTTTGGTTGTTTCAGTTTCCAAAGCCTGTATAACTTATCTTGTGTATTAAAATCTTACTGCTAGAAATAACCAACTTAGTTTTAATGTTTTTATTGGATCCCAAATAATACATATGGTCAAAGTTATGATATGTTCAATATTTAAACAAATTAAAAAAGGAATCAATGAGTCTGTTGAAAATGAACAAAGAAATGAACATTTTAAAAATAAAGTAAAACATCAGATGCATATAGACATGCAGAGAGTTGACAAATTTGTGCTTTCAAACAAGTAACAATAAAAAGGATGATTATATTTCCATTTATCATACAATAAATACTACAAAAATTAATTATATATGTGCATTTCCAAGTGGAAATCAGACAGGAATCTTTTTACAAGACTACTGAGAGAAATTTTGAGGACAATTTTGTAATTTATACCAAAACAGTTAAAATATATAGATGCTTTTGATTCAACAATACTCTCTAATAATGTATTATAAAGAAATAAATATAATGTTTCCCAGAAACAATTCATAGTACTAGCACATTGTCAACGATAACAAAACCTGAGAGTAAATAATGTAATTAGTTCAAATTGAATATTTCATATAAATAAGGATATACTCTTAAAAGAATTTTCTGTAATCATGACAATTTTAAGGAATATTTAGCATGGAGAAACAAATAAAAGTAGATATTTAAAAAATGACACAAGAATAGATACATATAAAATCTTTTAAGGACAACATGTGTTCCATACAACTAAATAATCTACCTATACATCATGGTCCAACACATTTTATAAAGTTAAAGTGGCCAAATTAGATATCAATCTGAAAATAAATATTATAATAATAAACTCATAATTCAAAATATTTCTCATTGAAACTCCTACCAAAGATAAAAGAAATCCAATGGGTAGAAGAGAAAGAAGAGAGGTTTTTGTTTAGTTTCCTGTCATCTTTCGGAAACTGTAGCTACTAGAATGACTCCCAATCTTCTTTCAATTGCCTCAATATTTCGTTATCCCAAAGACATTCAGTGGTAGTTTGAGAAGCTTTTGTGGGATCACATGGAGTTACATCTAGAGCATAACAAAGAGAAAATGGGCCAGCAGGAGAGTACTCTGATGCAGCCAGGCACGAAGAGAACATTTGGGCATGAAGAATTCCAAATTAGAAATAAGAAAAAGTTTGTGATCAATAGCTAGAATAGCCTAGTTTCATAATAAAACTGCTCCTGAGGACTGCCTTGAAGGCTTTGTAAGGATATGGATAGTAGAGAGACTGATCACAGGAACGGGCAAGTGCAGGAAAGAGAAAAGGGAGAGGAAATGGCCCCGAAACCTGGAAACATCTAGAAGCATGAGAAAACAAACCTGATAACCAACACCCAGAGCTCTGAGAACCCTGTCCTTCCCTGCACAATGTGTGCCTGAGCTTGAATCCGATGTCCGCTGAACACTTTGAGGGCAGTAGAAAGGATTCACTCCAAGAACCAGAGGAGGAGACGCCATCCTCTCTGCAAGAACCTGGGCAGAGAAGGGCCCAAATCGGGAAGCAACTATCTGTGATTCTTCTCGGTAAAATTGGAATCACCCTATTTGGCTCTATTGAAAGTCAAAGTGATTAAACATAATTTAATACAAAAATGCTAATCAAGGCCTAAGATTATGGAGCCAAAGTCTCACATATGTTGGGGACAAAGGAGAAATCCCCATTTAGATAAAATTTAAGGACAAAAGGGGAATGCTACAGAGAGATAAAGGTTTTATATGCCTAATATATGCTGATGTACTTACATGATAATGACTTCTTATTTGCTTATATATATTTCATCACATAATTCCTGAATTTCTAGCCCAATGTTATCTATTACTTCATGTCCTTCCTCTGAATTTCCTCTTAATCATTAACCAGCAGAGCATGAATTTCACATGTAATCTGGAATAGCTGAGGAATTTTACATAAACATGTAGCACAGACTTCTTCCTACTTTCAGTTTTTATTTTATGCATTTTCCAAATATCTTTTTACTACCCATATTTAAATATTGCAATATTTACATCCACAATAAAGAGCTAGTACTCTAAATTCTATGCTACTGCAACAGGATTATCTGTTTTTTCTCTCATGTCTCACCATAAATTTCTAAAATGATAAAAGCACATAAACTGAATTCCATTTGATTTCCAATAATAAGCCCTCTTTACAAAGATTGTTATAATTATGGGTATAAGCAAGGAACTGCATCTCTTCTTATTTTCATTACATTTCTTATTTAATATTTAACAGTTTCCATATCATGGAGCAGAGCTACTACTGGCTCTCCCTGTGCCCAGCCGCTCATGAGGTGCCTGGGAGGGATGGCAGGTTCTAGCCCTGGCCCGCCACCCCAGCAGAGTGTCACAACAAGCCAGACAACCCCCCACTCCATGAGGGCCTCCATTTTCTATATCCGGACTTCCCTCTTGTCAGAACTCCATCAGCAGACCAGCCTATCACAGCCTGGCTCATCAAGATCAACCCTGCAGCATTCTTTTTTTAATCTGGCCCAGGTATGCTGATCCAGAGACAGACATGGGGCAGAGTTCCTACTGGCTCTCCCTGTGCCCAGCCACTCATGAAGTGCCTGGGAGGGATGGTAGGTTCTAGCCCTCGCCCGTCACCCCAACAGAGCCTCACAACAAGCCAGACAACCCCCACTCCATGAGGGCCTCCATTTTCCACATCCGGACTTCCCCCTCGTTAGAACTCCACCCAGCAGACCAGCCTATCACAGCCCAACTCACGCGGCTGCTTGTGGCCGCAGCAGTTTATCAATAAATGCTGGATTTTTAGATGACTACAAGAGTATGCTACCCGCACGGCAGAGCCTGGCAAGCTATCCATGTCATATTTGAAATGCCAGATACCAGTAACAATTATAGACCTCATTCCCATGACCTGATGGAATGGTTTGAGGCTCTTTATGTTCCTGGAGTGAGCAGGTGCCCTTGGGCTCTACTTGCATGAGGCAGGTCATATGGAGATGTTACTTGTGCCCACTCGAGCAAATTGATGATGAATGGGAAGACAGTGATACAGTGATACAGTGATATATATCATTAGCTCAAACCCACATTTTTTATGCTTTTCTTATTTCTATTTCTTTTGATTCATGTTCTTATGGTAAGATTCTTTTACTTTCTTGAATATGTCTGAAATAACTTTCTTCAATTTTTGGTTTATACATTAGCAAAAGACCTTTTTAAAATCTGAGGCATTCTTATTTCATTATTAATTCATCTCTATTAAATATCATTTATATATGTACTGCAACTCCTTATCTTTTTAAAAACATTTTACCATGTTTGATTTTAGTTATCAAATAAAGGACATCATTTTGCATATGGTTGTAAACATTTGAAATATAACTATTCGGCAATACTCCTAATATAGGCATAAGTTATTGTCACACAATAAAACCTATTATAAAAGTAATATTAGTTGAACATATTTTATCCCATCTGATGAAACAAAGTCTTATTTGCATCATGTATGGAAATATAATAACCAATTGTAGTGCCAGTTCTGAATTTTAATATGTAAAATAATCATTTTAAATTAAATTATTATCTTTGAAACATGATTGATGTATGTCTATCTATAGAGAGTTAGATATACTATATTAATATAAGAAAAGACTAATATAAAAATCTGCCTGAGTTGTGTCATGTCATACGGTGGTATAGTTAATATCAACTCTCACACTTAGAAACTCTTCTTAAAAAGAATTTATTTGAATGATTAAGAAAGTAACTTATTTTCTTTTTTATGTTAGATTTAAAAATTACCTTGACTTTCTTTGTTCAAAGAGCATAGAGACATCTTTTAAGCAGTTTTTGTAGGTAACAAAATTCAAATTTTGTTTATTTGGTAAGGCTTTTATTTCCATCTTACCTAAACGATAATTTTTCTGCAGGATATTTTTCATCTTACAGTTTTAAAATATGTTAGCCCTAAATTACATTTAAAAACATTAAGTATTGTAATTTGGGCAACATGTTTACAGCAGGTTTACAATAGTGTTGCTGTTTATGTTTTTGAAGTGCATCGTTATCTCCTCTCACTACCCCAAAATTGCCCAAAGCCCTTCACCAATGTTCTTATTTTACTTCCTTTTCCTCTAACTCACTCTTCCCACTCTACCCTATCTCTTTTTGATATTTTCACATTCTCAGTTATATAATCCAATGCCAGTGGTTTGTGATCATTTAATACTATTTATTCCTAGTATTTCATTTTCTATATAGCTCTCTCTAATGAGAATCATCTGATACTTCCCCATCTCTTTTGGCTCATTTAAATTACATAATACTCTTTAGTTCCTAACAAGTTGCAACTAGCATCATGATTTCAATTTTCGCTATGGCTGCGTAATGTTCCATTGTGCATATATGACATGACTTAATTAATTTGTTGGTCATTGAACATTTAGGTAGTTTTTATCTCCTGACTATTGTATTAAATGCTATAATAAACATAGGTGTGCATCTGTCTTTTCTAATTAGTGTTTCATGTTTGGAAGATACATGTCAAGAATTATAACCACTGGTCATAACAGTGCATCTGGGTTTTTACCTCCCAAGTAGATGAAAATATTTCCTTTCAATTGTGATCTTCTTTTATAACTGCTTATTTATGTGGATACTTAGAATAGCATTGTTTGTTACTAAATCAGCTGGAAGAAAGAGCAGATGGAAGGTCTATGTACCAGTAAAAACATACTGATATGTGTTTGTGGAATTTGGGGGGAGGGGTTTCATATTTGTGGCATAATTCTATTTTATTCTTTGTAGGTCTTAGAACTAAGTTTTAGAGGTCTATGTGATGTCTCTGCACTTCTTGTGATCAGCAGAAATCACAAGATGTGAAAAATATGTTCATAGAACCATTAAGTAGAAGGAAAACATTGGGAACAAGCCTTCATTTATATTTTATTACCTTTAGTATAAATAAACTGAAATCACTTATCAAAAGATATAGAATGACTGGATTGAATAAGGCAAAATAGTTGATGATAATGGTTTTTATTTTGCTTTTTTTGGGTCACACCCGGCAATGCTCAGGGGTTTCTCGTGGCTCTGCACTCAGGAATTACTCCTGGCGGTGCTCGGGGACCATATGGGATGCCGGAGATTGAACCCGGGCCGGCATGTGCCAGCCACATGCAAGGCAAACACCCTACCCGCTGGGTTATCACTCCGCCCTGATGATATTGTTTTACAAGTGGTTAACTTAACTATAAAGAGAAACATAAACCTCAATGTTCTGAGAACAACTGCAGAGCTGAAAGAGTAAATGTTTAACACGACAGATACTACTACCTGTTTTTCTTTTAAAAATATAATTTATTGAATCACACTGGCAAGCCACCCATGTAGTATTTGATATGCCCCAAACCAGTAACAATTATGGACCTCATTCCTATGACCTGAAGGAATGGTTTGAGGCTCTTCCAGTCTCTGGAGCAAGCAGATGCCCTTGGGCTACACTTGCTTATGGACATATGGAGATTTTACTGTTTTCTGCTGGAGCAAATCCATGAACAATGGGAAGACAAGTGATACAAATGATACCACTAATTACAAATCTAGAGCATTTTTTATGATTGAGTTGTAGGTGTATGGTGTTTATCTCCAATCTACTACTATTCTTAAATCAGATAGTCTTCTAACCAAAGAAAGGAAGCAAGAGACTGTGATTCACATTTAATATGTATAAAAAAGATAGACAGGATACATTTCAATTGTTAATATAGATGCTCTCAAAATAGCAGCATTATTGTAATGCACAAAGCAAATATTCACATAAGTAAGTGGAGATACTGTCAGAGATATAATAATAGAAGTGGACTGTGACACCCCAATACCATGAGTGGAAAATCAGCATTCACTAATTCAACAAGGAAGAACTCAGAGTGATACTACAGCAGGGTGGGCATTTGTGTAGCATGTAGACACTCTAACCACCATATATCCTTACATAGGTGCTCATGGAGCCCAGGGCCAGGAGTAAGTCTTGAACAGTGATGGGGTAGACCCAAATACAAAAAAAATCAACACAGAACCAAAGATCATATGAGAAAATAAACATTATAAATATATTTTCACTTTTGAGCTACATTGTCAATGTTGGGAACTGCTTTGATTCTGCTGCTCAATGATTGATTATTTCCATAAATTCTCAAGGCATAATGTAGTACTTGATGGAAAACAAAGTCCTCCTGCCACTCCTGCCTGCAATGCATGAGCTTAGCTGACTGTGCTATCACTCTGGTCATGAAAATAATAAATATTTAACAAAGCACTCTATAATCAAACAGAAAAATACAGAATGTTTTCAAGTTCTCAGACAGTCACAAGATAGAACATATATTGAAACAGAAAACAAGTCTTAGTGAAGTTATGGGATTAAATCACATCAAGCATCTTTTGGATTTAATGGAAATAAACTAGATTTCAGCCAAAATAATAGAGGAAAACTGACACTTTTGAGTGATAGACATCATGCAGTTGAATAGCTATTGATTAAACTTAGATGCCGTCTGTGAAGAGGGTGGAGAGAAGCTCAAGCACCTGTGAAAAGCCTTGAATTTGATCTACAGCATAGCACTGGTCCTCACTACGAGAACTGCCACAGACAGAGACCTGGAGGCTTTCAGTATTACTGGAAGACTCTAATATTGTAACACTGACTCTGAGCAAGAAACTTCCCAAACTAGATGTCCAAGTATCATCTAGAGTGGCCCCGGTTATGTACACCACATTAGAGACACCCCCAAAATATCATGATCACGATCTTCCCGTTGATCATCTGTTTCCTAGAGCGGGCACCAGTAATATCTCCATATGTCCTGTCTCATGCCAGTAGAGCCAGGGGCATCGGCTTGCTACAGGAACATAAAGAGCCTCAAACCATTATATTAGGTCATGGGAATGACCTAATACCATTGTTACTGGAATTTGGCATATCATATACAACACGAGAAGCTTGCCAGGCTTGTCGAGCGGGAGGCAAACTCTTTTAAACACCTCCAAATAAAGCATTTATTGATGAACCGCGCTGTAATGGGCTGGTTTGCTGGGTGGAGTTCTGACGAGAGGGAAGTCCAGAAGTGGAAAATGGCGGCGCCCATGGAGTGAGGGAGGGGTGGTCTGGCTTGTTGTGAGGCTCTGCTAAGGTGGTGGGCCAGGGCTAGAACCCGCCATGCCTCCCGACTGCCTCATGAACGGCTGTGCACAGGGAGAGCAAGGAACAGTTCTGCCCCATGTGTGAGAGTCTCTGGACAAGCATACCTGGGCCGGATTGAGGAAAAAGCTGCTGCAGGGTGGGTGTCGGTGATCCGGACTGTGATGGGCTGGTCTGCTGGGTGGAGTTCTGCCCCCAAAATATATCAGCAGATAAATGAAAATAAAAATCACGATTTTCTAAAATTCATGGGGTTAAACAAAAAAGAGTTTTGGGAGGATTCAGGCTTATATCAGGATACAAGATAAATAAAAATATTTATTAAATAACAAATCTAAGGCTGAAGTAAAAGAACTTGGTAAACCAGAGGAACAAAATCAAAGCCCATAAATTCAACTTTAAAATTTAATGCAGAAATTACCCAATATTAGATGTTAAGGGTTTGAAAACTAAAGAGATTTTATTTCAAAATATTGACAAAAATAATGATCTTTTACCCAGAATGAAAAAACGAGACACAATACAAATAAATCAAGTAAGAACAAAAAGTGGAGATATGGAATATGCCAGAGACAATCAAAATGGAAAGAGTATTATTAACAATTTTATGGTAACAAATTCAACAACTGTGTAGACATTAACAAGCTCTTTGAACTTACAATATTTATATATTAAATCATGAAGAAGCATATAATTTTAATAGGATAATCACAATCGAAGAAAGTAATATAATTATCCAAAATCACTACCAAAACAAATTCCCAGCACTTACTATTGAATTGAAAAGAACTTTCAGAAAACGAATACATATTTTTCTCAAAATCATTTAAAATTTTTTAAAAAGACAAAACTTCAAACATGAATGAAATAATAGAAGCTTCAGATGGTTTAAAATCAGTTTATAAATAAGTTATAATCAGGTTTAGAATCAAGTTTCATATGGCTAGAGTTAGATTCTTAAACAAGGTAAAACATCAATTAAAAAAAAAAACTGTGAGCCAGTATATTTGATAAATATAGATTAGAATGCATAATAAATACTCTAAATCTAAATTTAACAATATTTTAAGGGAATTACACTGTGTTGTGTTGGTATTTATTACAGGGATGCAAGTATGACTCAATATATGCAAACCAATCAACATGATAAATGACATAAATGAAAGGAAGGACAAATATAGGAGTATCTCAACATAAAAGAGAAGAATCAATATGGATTTATATTAAATATAGTGCAACAAGCTTATATGGAAGAAGCATACTACAATGTAATAAAGTATGGTGTGGCAGACGCTCTTGAAATCACATTCAACGGTGAAAAGCAGGAAGTCAGACATAGTCCAGCAGGTAGGACACTTGTCTCACTTGAGGGCAACTCAGATTTGGTCCTGAGCACTGCAAATATGTCTTAAGCTTTCCAGGGATGTTCCCTATCACAGAACTATGAGTAAGTCCTAAGATTTTGCCTAGTACACTGAAATAAACATAAATGATTAAAAGGAAAAATGCTTTCACCTAATATTAGGAACAAAATGAGAATTTCCAATTTGACACTCCTATTCATTAAATTGTCAGTTCTAGCAAGACTATTCATAAAGAAAGAGTGTTGTGTTGTGTTTATGTGTATGCAAGTGTAGATTTTTAAATTAGGAAGTTTATCATTATTTTCATATAACACTACATAGATAACCAACCAATTCTAGTATTTTTTAAAGAAATATTATGCCTAAAATCTGGTAGTTGAGGTTAATAGCTTAGCTATGGATGTGCTTGACCCTGGTTTGATCTTTGCTACTACATGGTTATGGAAGCACTTCCATGAGAGAGTCCCAAACACAGGGCCAGAGTAGCTCCATACACTGCCATGTATGACCCAAAGTCCCCAACCAAATAATAAACACTGTAACATGGATGCTGTACATTTACTATATAAAAATGAGTTTCACTTTGCCCCTTTATTTACTTGGAAAGGTTACACCTGGTAGGGTGAACCAGGGTCATGTCAGGCAGTGCTTGTGGACCATAGGGGTTACACATGGTATGCTTGGGGTCATATATTCCAGGTGATTGACACTAGGTCTTGGCTTATGCAAGACTTTGAAGCATATTCAAGTCCTGTTGCATTTCTGTAGGAAAATGAACCAGTATAAAGAGAAACTAGAAAAGTAGCAACACTTATAATAGCAACAAAAAGCATTAAGTACTTTGACTAAATTTAAGAATAAAATTAAATAAAGACCTGTAGAATGATTTATACATATATATTTTAAAGAAATTAAAGATGTGTAAAGTTATCCCAAGCTTATGGATGAGAATTATGGCAGATTCAAAAATTTTCTGTAAGAATATGAAATTTTTATAGAGTAACAGCAAAAATAAAGTACATAGAACATATTTTTGATTGCATAAAAACTTTTATTGACTAAAAACCTACATAAGCAAACACTTAATGCTGATAAAAGAAAAAGAAAAAAATTGAAGGCATCACACTTCATGACTTCAAACTACAATCATTAAAATCATATAAACAGACAAACATATTAACTGAATAGAATAGGAACCCCAAAATCAAACCACACATACATGTAAGTAACTAGGTGTTAACTAGGAGCAAAGAATATTTCTTCAAAAAGTTAGTACAGTGATTATTGAAAAACTCTATGAAAAAGTATAATAATAGATCTGTGTTTGATATCACACATAAAATATACAACAATATAATGAAGGGTTACAGATAGATCTAAAATTACACAGCACAAAGAAGGAAGAGAGGATAGACTTCAATAAGCATATTTGGGTACTTAACTTCCCAAAGGCAAAGGCAATTTAAAATTAAACAAATATGAATGCAACATATATTTTTAAGTTCTGCATAGTGAAAAAATGCTGTATTAACAATTAAAATACTTCTTCTGAATGCACTTGGGTGCTTGTATACCATATATCTAACTATATACTAATATTCAAAAGTATAGGTAACTCATAAACCAACAGAAACTGAAAATCCAACTAGTAAACTATAGGCTGAAAAAATAGGCACAATGCCTGATTAGACACCTTCATATAGAGGACTTTCAAAAAATGGAGAGAGGAGCTGAATAGAGAAGCCAAACAGAAGACACAGATGGCCAACAGGCATATACAAAGTGCTCATTATCACATTTCATCAGGGAAATATAAATCAAAACAACAACGATATATCATCTCTAGTGAAATTAGTCCTCATCCAAAAGAATAGAAGTAATCAATGCTGGAGACATGTGTGGAAAACAGGACCTTCTACTCTTTTCTATAGCCCTAATGCAAAAATAAGATTATAACTCCCATATGATTAGAGATTCTCATCTTGGACATCTATCCCAAGAACAATAAAACTTTAATCCATATACATATACATCCCTCTTTGTTCATCAAATCATTATTTGCCACAATTGTATCTAGATTTAAGATTTGTACCCAACATAAATTGGTTGATAAATTGTGATATGTGTATACACACACACACACAATTCATTTACAGTGGGATACTATTCTGCAGTGATAAATGATATCTTGAAGTTCACTGCAACTTGGATGGGGATGGAATATATCTTGTTAAATTAAATGGGTTAAAAAATAACAAAAGAATCTTTTAATTTGTCTAATAAAATGAAAGAAGACACATAAATACGTTATCCCAAAAGAAATATAAACTGATGCATGCTAATGGAACAGTGATTGTTGTTAAGGCTTAAAAATAACTGTATTGGAAAGGAAAATATGGCTAACCCCCCACCCCCATGAAGGTCCCAAGGCCTCAGAATCAAGGCACTTCCTATGGGTTTCATAGCCTTAACATTACTTGGGGAAATCAGGGGGTAACCATGGCAACAGATGATGAGGCCTAGCTGGGTTCCCAACAGTACACACAGTCCATTAGGGCCCCCGCCTGTGTCCGGGCTTACACCATTCCGTCTGACCAGTTGGCAGAATTTTGAGGAAGTCTAAACGTTCCTGGAGTTATTCTTTAATGCTACTTTGTTTCATCTCTTGCTTGCCCTCTGCAGGAACTTCTCCTGGACGTCTGGCTCTCTCCCTGAGGTTTCTCTTGCGGGCCACTCTCTTTGGGGGTTTCTCTGTAAGTTGCTCTTGTCTGGTTCTTCTGCAGGCTGTTGCTTTGGGTGTCTGCGCGGACTCCTCTCATCAGGTCCTCCCACTTCCGGATGCCTATGTTCAAGGCTTCATGCTTCTGGTCCTCTCCCCAGGCCATCTTCTTTAAGGACATTCCTTAGGTCCTTTCAGCTCATGGATTTTCTTTTCAGGGCATCCTTTCTCTAGACTCCTCAGCTATGTCTCTATTTCCCTAGTTACCTTGCTTAACCTTTGCTACTATGTCTTGTTTCTCTGAATCCCTATCTAAATCTTTGAGTTGCTCTGTGATGCCCTATTGCTGGTGGTTCAGAAGCCCTGAGCTCTTTAGTCCTGTAGCTTTGATGCCAGCCCTCCAACTCAGGGACCAGGCCAGTGGCTTTGGTGCTGGCCCTCAGGCCTAGACATCAGGAGCAGCTTGTCCTACATGGCGCTGGCCCTCGGCTCAGGCACCAGGGGCCCCATGGCCTAGGTGGTGGCCAGGCACAAGAGGTCACTGCTTTCTCAGTTCGTAACCCCCACCCCACCAGGTTGCTCTCCTAGGGCTCCTATTTATAGTTTTGTCCAGGTTCAGAACTCTGGCCTCAACTGTCTTTACAGACCATAGGAGGTACTGTGCCTTTAAGATTCCACAATTTGTGAAAATTAAGCTGGAGGAGAGGGATTGTGGCATAGCAGTTGAGGGATTACTGAAACACTGGAGGTGAGGGCTGGAAGTAACACTGCACATGTAAAACAATAATGTGCAAATTTTGTGGTCAAATTAGAGGTGGAGGATGCAGAGAATGAGAAACAAAAAGGGGAGTAGAAGAATAATAACAACAAAAACAAGAAGAACAAGAAGAGGAATAAGAAAAAGTAGAAGAAAGGTGAACAGAAACAATAAAAATAAAGGAAGAGGAGGTTTGGTGGAGGGGAAAGAGGAAAAGAATAGGACAAGAAAGAAGACAGTGGAAAGAGAGAGGAATCTATAAAAACACTCACATACACACACACAATGTTTTTAGAGCTGAGCTTTGACACACTTTTTTTTGGAATAGTAAATAGTATATCATTATGAATATTGGTATGAAGACAGCAAAAAATAAAATGAAAATTTCATGTCATCCAAGTACCACAAAATTTTCATTGATTGAAAATAAAATAAAAAGTAACTTCAAAATATGTATGTATACTGTGGTTTTGTAGGATTATTTACAAAGCCAAGAACCAGAAACAATATTATGATCTCATTTAAAATAAAATAAATTAAATTAAAATAAATATAATTTTATAAACAGTCTGAATACTACTCAAATATTTTAAATTTAATTATTTTATATGTAACAACATGGGTGGTCATAGAAGGAATTATTTGTTGTAAAATGAACCAGATAAACAAACACTTTATAATTTAACTCCTATGTGGTACAGAAACAAAAGGAAGGATAAACTAAGTAAAATAAAAAGCTTTTTAAATTATAAGGTAATTTAGTGCTATCAGAGAAACATTGTGAAAACATAAAAATGAAATTTTGTGGTGAATTTATATAGTGTATCTCTTCATCACCTGACCACTTGACATCCCATTATTCATTGATTTGCTCGAGCAGGTGCCAGTAACATTTCATTTGTCATGTAACATGCCAGTGTAGCCCAACGACATCTGCTTGCTCCAGGAATACGAAGAGCCTTAAATCTTTCATTTAAGGTCTCGACTAAGAAGTCTATCTTGTAGGTGGGCAGATACGTTGATCTTTTGATGTCCCATGGTATCTAGTCGGTAATGGCTCTAGTCCAGCGGTCATCTCCAAGCCACATTACATGGCCAGCCCATCTGATTTTCAATGCCTTGGCAAACGAGACAGCGTCCCTAACTCGGGATCATAGAAGGAGGTCAGAACTCCGATTCCTTCTCTCACTTGAGTGAGGTGTGATATTCTAAGCATAGCCCTTTCGAATTCCTCTTTTGGGAGACCCAAATAGCATTCTCATCCTGCTTTTCGTAGGGCCCAGGTCTCTGAGGCATATGTTAATGTGGGGAGAACGGTGGAGTTGAAGAGATGTCTTCGAGTCAGAGGATCTTTGTCCTTTTAGCTAATTCTTTGATGCTCTGAAAGGTCTTCCATGCCACTCTCTTCCTCCTGTGCAGCTCAGGTGCTAGGTTGTTCATCATGTTGAGTTCTCGACCTAGGTACACATAACTGCTGCATTCAGAGAAGTTTCTTGCATTGGGAGTGAACGGAGCCTCTGGAACTAGTTCGTTTTACATGAACATAGTTTTGTTCAGATTCAGTAGTAGACCTACTATTCCACAATCACTGTCAAAGTCAGCCAGCATTTGTGCCACTTGGCTAATGTTTGGTGTTATTTGAATAATGTCATCAGTGAAGCAGAGGTGGTGTAGTTGCCGACAGTTTATCTTCACTCCCATTCCTTCCCATTATAATTGTCACATGACATTCTTGAGGGTAGGGCTGAAGAGTTTTGACATCACTGATCACTTCCTTATAGAATGGTAAGATCCTGGTCGTGAGTTCATTATACAGCTCATGAAGGAGCTCGATATATTGAGTTGTACACCCTGTTTGCCTACAGTTTCGATGACCACTTTAGTCTCAACAGAATCATACTTTTTTTTTTAAATAAATGAACATTAGATAGAGCAGCATCTTGAACTCCCTACAAAACTCAAAGAGCTTAGTTACCATGTGGCTATGGTCAATTGTGCTGAATCCTTTTTGGACACACTTGCTCATGGTTGTCCTACATCTAATGCTCTGCCAATCCTGTCAAAATAACTCAAGTGAACAGCATGTAGATGATGGAAAACAGGCAGATGGGGTGATAGTAGCCAATGCCTTGAATGTCTCCCTTCTTGAAGAGTAGAAATGTCCTGCTGGTTTCCACTGAGAGGGCACCTTGCATTCAGACAGGTAGCATGTGAAGAGGCAAGCCAGTGTATTAATGAGTACTGATGGCAGATTCTTCAGGTGTTCAGGTCTATTTGCCTGGGCCTAGTACTGTTCGCTTCTTTATCAATGAAATGGCATATCGGATTTGAAGGGAGAACGTTGGGAATGACATATCCATCCTGTGGAATTTGGTAGTTGGGCAGGCGGATGTGGTATCAGAGAGATCCAGTAGAAGTCATGGATAATATTCTCCATTGCCTTTCTGGAAGATGTGATAGATCCATTAGGATGTTGGAGGGCAGTCTTCTTAATCTTATAGTTGGCAAAGGACAGGCGGGCATTGTCAATGCTTTTCCCAGCTTCTGCTGCATTGGTCAGTATTCCTGCTCTTCTCTCTTTAAGGTATTCCTTTATCACTTCTCTGCACTGCTTTACAAGCTTGGATGTTAGCTTACGGTTGCCTGAGGTTCGTACCTTGCCACATTGACAAATGGGCTTGAGAGTGTTTGAAGACATGCGTCATTTTATGGCTTTCTATCTCTCAGAGTTCCTCGCACAATCATGGAGGTGTCAACCAGTATGTTGTATTCTCTGTCGATGTCATCAATGGTGGCATCTTCCCATGTTGTGGAAATGGTGGCAAAGAGTTCCCAGTTGGTGGTCTCTTCTTAAACTTGCAGCCTTTTCTCCCCATTCCGTTAAGTAGAATTTTGCATGAAGGGAGACAGTGGTCTGATCCTGACATTGGTCAGACGTTTGCCTGACAATGATCAGGCAAAACTGTCGATTGAATGTAATGTGATCAATTTCACTGTGGAACTCTCCAGCAGCAGATTCCCATGTCCAATGTCTCAATTCAGCCTTCTGGAATTGTGAGTTACCATGAATGGTCTTGGTGGACATGATGAACTCCGATAGTCTCTCACCAGTCCATTGCAATCTAGGCCATGGGTCCTGATGTAGAGGTCTTTGGCCGATATTCTCGGACCCAGCTTAGCATTAAAATCACCGACTATGATCTTGTAGAAGGTGTGATCTTCTTTATATTACTTCTCCAGTTCCATGCAGAATTTCTCAATTTCTTCTTCCTTATAGTGGATATTGGTGTGTAGACAACGAAGATAGAATAGATGTAGCCCACAGTGAGCCACATCTATTCAAGTGTAATAGTTCAATTCAGTTTGTTAGGCACTCAAAGGAATCAATGTTCATGGCCAGGTTTGTGATGACAAGGTCACCAACACCACCACCAATGACTGTTTCTTCACATGACCAAGGAACAGTTCTTCTCTGGTGTCAAAACCAGCATGATGTGATTGACACCTTTCGTGTCAGTCAGACCAATGATATAGTACTTGATCTTTCACGCTTGCACCATCAGGTCCTCGATATATGCTTCCGCTATCATTGTATGTGTATTGAAAGTACAGTCATTTTATTCCTTCTTTGTTCTGGCAGCCTAGTTTGGCCCTGAGATTTTATCAGACTCTCCTTGCTCGTCCTCCTTAGTGCTGAAGTATTTAGGGCTCTTTCAGGGTCAGGGGATGAGACCATTGTTTTTACTGGTTTTGGCATATCGAATATGTGATGGACAGATTGCCAGGCTCTGCCATGTGGGCTAGATACTCTCGGTAGCTTCCAGGCTTTCGGACAGGGGCAGGAGGAATACTCTTGGTAATTTACTGATGAAATGAGCTGTAGCAGCTCTGCCCCATATACCTGTGTCTCACGGATATGTTGTATATACTGTATATACTAGATACATGTATATATAGTATATGCACATGTTGATTTTCAATATATATGCCTGATGGAATGTTGCAAAGAGATGATACCTTGTGGGGTGGGTGACACACCCTACTTTAGCTCCAGCTTCACTTAACTTACAGCCCCTCCCAGCTCAACATTAAGATTTTGAATAGTTATGGTATTTGTGAAGCCAAAAGGTACACATGAAAAATTACATTTCAAAAGGGTCGATTGCCTGGCTACATCTCTAGATAGCCCAGCGCATGATGGGCCAGCATGGGAGGGTTTTGGCGGGTTTCTATCTACATAATCATTTGATCTCTTGACATCCTGTTATTCATAAATTTGCTCCAGTGGGCACCAGTAATATTTCCATTTGACCCTATCATGTGCCAGTGTATCCCAATGGCATCTGGTTGCTTCAGGAATACAAAGAGCCTCAAACCGTTCCTTCAGGGTCTTGACAAAGAAGTCTGATAATCTTGTAGGTGTGCGACATGATCTTTTGACATCCCGTGGGATCCAGTCAGTAACAGCTCTAGTACAGCGGTCATCTCCAAATCCCACTACATGCCAGGCCCATCTGATTTTCGATGCCTTGGCAAGCGTGACAGCATCCCTGACTCTGGAACAGGGATGGAGGTCGGAGCTCCGGATTCCTTCTTTCACTTGAGTGAGGCTGATATTCCAAGCATAGCTCTTTCGATTCCTCTTTGGGAGACCCATATAGCATTCTCATCCTGCTTTCTTAGGGCCCATGTCTCTGAGGCGTATGTTAATGCAGGGAGTATGGTGGAGTTGAAGAGATGTGCCCGCAGCCAGAAGTGCTTTGTATTTTTAGCTATTTCTCGATGCCTTTGAAGGCATTCCATGCTGTTCTCTTCCTTCTATGCAGCTCAGGTTTTATGTCATTCATCATGTTGACATCTCAACCTAGATACACATAACTGCTGCATTCAGAGATGTTTGTTCCATTGAGAGTGAATGGGGCCTTTAGAACTAGCTCATTTTTCATGAACATAGTTTTGCTGAGATTCAGCTATAGACCTATCTTTCCACATTCTCGGTCGAAATCATCCAGCATTTCTACCACTTGGCTAATGTTTGGTGTTATTAGTACAATGTCATCAGCGAAGCAGAGATGGTGTAGTTGCCGACTGTCTATCTTCACTCCCATTCCTTCCCATTCCAATTGTTGCATGATATTCTCGAGGGTTAGCGCTGAAGAGTTTTGGTGAAATAGTATCACCCTGCTGAACCCCTCTTTTGACATTGATGATCACTTCTTTGTGGAATAGTGAGATCCTGGTGGTGAATCCATAATAAAGCTCAAGAAGGATCTTGATGTATTGGGTTTGATCTCCCTGTTTGGCTAGGGCTTTGATGACCACTTCAATTATCCACAGAATCAAAGGCTTTCTTTAAATCAATGAATGTGAGACAGAGTGGCATCCTGAACTCCCTATACACTTCAATGAGCTTGGTTACCATGTGGATATGGTCCATTGTGCTGAATCCTTTTCGGAAGCCAGCTTGCTCGCATGGTTACCCCTTCATCTAATGTTCTGCCAATCCTGTTCATAATGACTCAAGTGAACAGCTTGGAGATGACAGACAACAGGCAGATTGGTCGATAGTTTCCAATATTGTGGATGTCTCCCTTCTTGAAGAGTAAAACTGTCTTGCTGGTTTTCCAATGGGAGGGCACCTTGCATTTGGACAGGTAGCGTGTGAAGAGCCGAGCCAGTGTATTGATGAGTACTGAAGGGAGATTCTTTAGGTGTTCAGTATGACTTCTCTGGGCCTGGTGCTGTTCCCTTCTTTACTGACAAAATGGCATGTCAGATTTCAGAAGGGAGAATGTTGGAACAACATATCCACCCTGCAGAATTTGGTATGTGGGCAGGTGGACGTGGCTATCAAAGAGATCTGAGTAGAAGTCATGGATGATCTTCTCCATTGCCTTTCTGGAAGATGTGATAGATCCATCAGTTTATTGTAGGGCAGTAATCTTGGTCTTATAGTTGGCGAAAGACTGGCTGGCATTGTGGATGCTTTTTCCCGGCTTCTGCTACATCATCCAGTATTTCTGCTCTTCTTTCTTTGAGGTCTTCCTCTATTGCTTTTCTGTACTGCTTTTCAAACTTGGATGTTAGCATTTTGTTGCCTGAGGCTCGCGCCTTGCCAGGTTCGCAAATGAGCTGGAGCATTTTTGAAGACAGGCGTCCTTTTGTGTTTTTTTTTTTCTCTCTGCACTCTTCGCAGAATCATGGAGGTGCTGAAACAGTCAGTTGTATTCTTCATAGATGTTATCCCATTTTGCCCCAGTGGTGCCAAAGAGTTCCCAGTTGGTGGTTGTTCTGGGAGTTTTCTTCTTAAATTTTGCAGCCTTTTCTCCCCCATTGCGTGAAGTAGAATTTTGCATGAAGGAGACTGTGGTCCAATCCTGTTTGGAACTTTGTGACGACCGTAACATCGGTCAGGCAAAACAATCGATTGAAGAGATGTGGTCTATAAAATAATCTGGGAGAAAGGAGAAGGGCCATTTTTGCCATTTTTGCTTCTCTCTCTTTCTTCTTCTCCTCTCCATCCACTCTGTTCTTCCTTTTGCTTATTAATACGTGGTGGAAATCATCTTGACCTACATGTAGCAGGTCCAGCTGCAAACCTTAAGTCCGGAATTTTACCTGTTCTTGGATTGTATATCAGAACCTGTTATAGTAAAGCCTTTTTAAACTGCTCATATCCCATTTATTTATTGCTAAGTATTTTACAGTTCCTCTCAATGTAGCTTCCTGAGTTTTTGTCCATTCCCTGCCAGCTTTGGAGGTAGAAGGAATTCCTTTCCTAGTATACTTGAGAACCCCAATGGGTCCCTGACATTACCTCTGTTAAATAAAGTTTAAAAATGCAACAGTAAAGTTTATGCTATTTATTTTATTATTTTTCCATTTGCTTTTGTGCTACACTCTTTGTGTTCAGGTCCTACTCAGGACTTTTGTCCAGAGATCAATTCTGAGGGTATTTGGGATTATATGTGATACTACATTGGGTCAACTGCTTGCAAAGCAAATGCTTTACACACAGTACTATCTCTCTGGCACTTATTTGCCTCTTTGCTAATTCAAGCTACATTGAGAGGAACTGTAAAATACTTAGCAATAAATAAATGGGATATGAGCTTGATTGAAGAATTTTTTAAAGTGTATTGTTTTTAATTGTGCTACAAAATGGTTTGATATTTGCATGCATTGTAATAGTTGACATTTTTTAGTGAAAATTGTTGTATCTCGCCATAAGGACCTTAAGTCCTTGTCTGAGAGTTTACTAAGATGTTGAAAGTATCCTTCTGCACTAATGCTTTTGTTAGTCATGGTTGGTTGGCTTTTATGTTACATCCCAACCAATCTTGTGTGCTACTCCCAGATTGTCAATAGTAGCAGTACAGGAAATTCAGAATTTTTAACTGGGTGATTCAGCTATGGTTAAATTTTAACAGGACAGAGGCTTTGGGGTGTGGGAATGACTGGGGCTTCCCAATGTACAACAATTTTCACTTATTTTCTTCTAGGAAAATAGTTTTTGATAAATCCATCAGCAATTTATTGATATCAAGCAATATAATACAAATGACAGTGGGCCTGTGACAGGGGAAGACTTAGTGCTGGTTTGGAAAATTGGAGACAATGTGGGGAGAAGGTATGAATAATGGTTGGGTTGGTGTTAGAATACTGAATGCTTGTAGCATTCATGAACATCATGAACAACTTTCAAACCATGGTGTTTATATAAACACATGGTTTGCAAAGTTGGGAAAATAATTTTAAAAAAGAGTGATAAAGATAAATACAAAACGTTTTTTCTTACATTAAACAATGTCAAGGTCTACTCTCTTAGCACATTTCAGATAGCAGTGTTATTAACTGTAGTTAATAGATTGAATGTCAAACGTTTTTTTTTTTTTGGAATATACCCAACAATTCTCCTGGCTCTGCACTCAGGAATTACTCCTGGCAGTGCTTGGGGGGAACATATGGGGTGCCAGTTTGAACTCAGGTCAGCGGCATGCAAGACAAATGCCCTACCCGCTGGACTATAGCTCTGGCCTCTGAATTACAAACTATTTATAATATGTAATTTATGAAGAGATAAATTTCCAAGTGTATGTAAGAAGATAGATTCTCTATGTAAACTAGTATAGGTGTTATCAAAAAGATAAATAAGGCTATCATATGATTATAATTTCCTGTGAAATGCTATGTTGGAGGACATGTTTAGCTAATCTGGGAGTTTTGTTGTTTTGCTCACTCCCAGCTTAATCTTATTTAAGCCAATGTTCATTCTAATGAGATCTCTCTTCTATGTAAACACTTCTAGAGGGTGTGGCACTTACAGAAGTCACCTTGATTGAATAACTTCTGACTTATACATCTACTAAGACTTCTATGTTTTCTAGATTGGGCACAGCTCCTCTTTATACCCACTGCACCCAACGTGGGACAGTTAGAATTTACCAGGAGACTACCACCCTGGCTATGCTTAGACTAAAGGAAGACTATAGGAAGGATCATACTAGTTTGCTCTAAGCAGGCGAGTATGACCCTTTCAGTACATGAGAACAAGATACTCAGAATCACCCTGGTGCAGATAATAATAAGGACCTTGTGGGTACCATCTAGATTACATGAAGCTCATGAAGTTAAGATGTATTACTTTATATCAGCCCCCTCTCTCTCCAGTGTTTTACATAAGAGATAATCTTGGGATTAGTCCTTGGTGTAACCTTTGTTTATACCTACAATAGGGTGTGGCACTACACTCTGTTTAGGGTTCTTTGTTGGCATGACAACCTCCCGATTGGGTTACTTTGATGTATATAAGGGGCTGACTTGAGGCCCCTTCACTTTTTGCCTTTTGGTTCCTCAGCCTTCAGCTTTTGGCTCCCTGCGGCTTTTGGCTTTTGGCTTTGGTCTTTTGCTCTTTGGCCTTTTGCTCCATCTTCTAGTGCTGTGGAAGAGCTTTTGTACTACTAAAAGCCATTTTTGGAACTGCACCGGACTCGTGAGTTTTCATCTGTTCTCCTGGCGTCCTCGGAGGTAGAAGACAACCTCTGTCCTGACACTGTCGGGGACCCCGCGGCGTTCCCCGACAATGCTATATATTGGAATGTTATTCATTGCATTTGAGTGACTAATTGTATACCTTGAACTTTCTTTTTTTTATGTTTTTCCTTATTACTTTACCCTATTCCTATTTGTCAATGAACAATCATTTACCTGCATATATTAGTTATTCTTTTTCTTCTACATACAATGAAATAATTGATTCCCTGTCTAATATAACCCTTTCTTCATGACCTAATATAGGAACATTTCCTGGAAAGTCCATCCATTTTTCTCTAAGTGAAAATAATACTTACATTTATGTTGCTGAGTAATATTGATTTGTCATAGTTATGAGCACATAATAGCATTATGTGTTCATAATGTCAACAACCAATAAATGCTGGTTATTCCAAAATTCTTCGTTGCCTAGTGATATTCTAGTCATTTTAAGGTCTAGGGTTTTATGCCAACAAAAAATCCATAGTATTATGGGAGTGGATATATTTTCAAATTAGTGTTTCCATTTACTTTATGTTACTATCCCAGAATTGGAAATTATGAATCATATGACAGCTTTACTTATTTTTTGGTATCTGAAGCATAACCTGATATCTACTTTCTGCTACAATAAGCCACATGTTAGTTTACATTGAGAATCTACAAACTTACATTCCTATTCAAATTACATTCCCTTTTAACTCTTCAAAAATTGTGTAACATATTATAAACTAGTTTGTATTTTAATTTATTTTAGCATTGTTTATATATGAATTTTTTTAATTTGTTTTGTTTTGTTTTGTATAGCACCCAGTGAGGCTTAGAGATTACTTGTGACCATTCAGAAATTACTTCTGGTGGACTAGGAGGACCATATGGGATGCTAGGGATCAAACTTAAGTAAATTGTGTGCTAGGCAAATAACCTACATACATATTATCTCTCCTGCCCCAAATGTTTTTTTTTTCTTTTCAAAACTTACTTACCCCCAAAAAACACTCAGACAATTTAGGTTTGATTCCTAGCATCTCATAAGTCCATCCCAACCCCCTGAGCACTGCAAGGAGTAATTCCTGAATGCAGAGCCAGGAGTAACCCTTGAAAATCACCAGGTGTTACCCAAAAAGCAAAAAAAAAGTATGTATTCAGAAAAGAAGTTGATCTATAGTAATCACTCAATTAAAAATATTAGCCAGAAATGAAGGCAAGATACTCTCAGTTGTTTATAAGAACAATGTAATCATGTCTAAGGTAGTTCATTTTGTAGCTCATGTCTACCTTTTTAGGGAGAGGAAGGAGCTTTGGGAGCTAGCTGGTGTATTCAGGATTTTCTTCTAACTTACTCAAGAATCACCCGAGCAGTCCTTGGGAGACCATTTGCAGCATGATGTTGGAAACTAACTCAGGAGTGTGTAAGGTAAGTGCCCTACTTACTGTATAAGTCTTTCCTTTATAAAAATTTAGGGTGCTTCTATGCAGTCTTAATCGAGAGGGACAAAGACTCTCGTGCTTCTAGGACTTCCCAACTGCAGCCCAAATGCAAAGGTCTATAGATGCAGTTTTCAAGTTTTATATACTAGTTCTATGTGGATACTACTTTTAGGTACTAGTTAGATACTAGTTAGTTTGGATACTAGTCTAGATACTTGTTAGATACTAGATACATGGTTAGAAGGTTTAAATACAGTTTTTTTAAATACAGATACTAGTTTTCAAGTAGTATAGGGTCATGCTCTTTCCCTGGCAATCTCCATAAGAGAGCAATATTCGAGGTCTCTAGCAATCACACAGCAGGGAAGGGGGGTGTTTGCCTACCACCCACCTACATAGATTTGTACCATGCCATGATATAGTCTGATGCATCCTCCCAGGAGTGATCTCTGAGTATCGCCAGGTGTGGCCCTAATCAACACTAATATAGCAATTGCTTTGTATCTAAATCTGTATTAATACAAATTTTAACAGCAAGATGTCTGCTAAATTGGTACCTACTCTTTATACCTAATTGTAATCTTCAATATTTCAAGACTTTTAAGTCTGTTCATAATTTCCTTCCACCAAGATCAAAAAGATTCTCCATAGTGATCAAAACCTACCAAAATAAAACTGGGTAAGTTAACTGAAAAGATATTAAGGCAATCTTGTATAATTAGGATTACCAAATTTGGAACCTATTACTTTTAATAAAATATGTACACTTGAAACAATGAATAATAAAAATTAATTATGATATTTCAGAGCTATGACTATGACAAAGGATTTTGGATTAAGGGTGATTTTGCTATTTTTGCTAAATTATGTAGGATTTGTATTAAAAAAGACAACCTTCTAAATAGAGAAAAAGCTAACATTTTACCAATTTTCTTTCAGAAAACTGCTCCCACAATTTAGAATAAATTTGTACTTCACAAAATCCTCTCATTCACTCAAATATATTTGTAAAGTATGTCAAATAAATGATGGTCCTGATAGTAGTGGTTGAAGAATAGACAATAAAAGATAAGTTACGCTAATTCACATACTAGGTAAAAAGAAAGGCAAGTATATTGAAGTCAACCTAAATTAAGACACACTAATTTACAAACCACCTGCAATAATTCCAGAACAATCTGCTACTCAAGAAATTAAAGCAACTTGGATCTATTAAAATGTAGAAAAGTTAGTGCAAAAATAGAATTCTTAGCCAAAGTGAAAGTGAAAACAGAAATATCACACCAGGAAGCATTCCCCAACACCCTGTTCTAAATCCAGAAAAGAAAATCTTTTTTGGAAAGCTTTTGAGGTGTAATTACTTAAATTTTGTTTATAGTGGCACAATGAATACTTTTCTACTCTTACCTTGCCAAAAAAAATAAAGTCCTAATGGATTAGGAATGTCAACAAGTGAAACAGAGAAAACTTACAAGTACAAGAAGAGTGCCAAGAAGTATATGAAATGTGTCTTAAGTCCATTTCCTCCATTGTGTTAGCTGAACTCTGCATTCCTTTCTTTCAGCTTTATCTATACTTGCACTTTGTAAGCCACTTTTGTCAGTTACTTTCAAGTTTTGCTCTTTGGACTAAATTAATAGTATTTTTGAGTACTATTAATGTCAGGAAATTCTTATAGGTTTTCTTTTGCCCTTACCATTTCTAACTCACTCTTCTCTTTTTACATTTCTCCTCCATTTCTTCATTTCTCCTCCCTCTCTTTTCCACTCTCTCCATTTACACACAAATACATACCCACAACCACATGCACATAAATACTATGGAGCTATCTTACAAGAGTTTCCTGTATTCAAATTAAATTAAAATAATTTAGTATAATTCCACTGGATCCAAAAACATTAACTGTGAGATACTAAATGTTTTACTTTGTATAAATTTTTGTTATTTTGAATTGATTTCATTTCCATGATTTCATTGTTCTTTCTCATAGACTTATTGTTTAAAAAATTAAAATAATTGCATATGTGGTCTTTCTTCTGTTCTATTCTTTCTTGTACTTGTGCCCACCATTAACAAATAATAATATATGCCAGTTCCTTGCCTTCAACCTGATTCACATAGGAATCTGAATAATTATCATGGCAAACCCCAGATTTATGAAGCTCAGCTATTTTAATGACCTCAAATATGTTGCCGAACATATTTTATTTGTATGCTAGACTCTCCTTGCAAATTGAAGTCATCTTTTAAGTCCCATCTGATCATGGCAGCTCTGTATTATGCATTCTCTTTTCCAACCAAAACACAGAATGTCTTTGTTTTATCTTCCCTGCACAATCTCTGCCCAGTTTCTCTTTTCTTGACCAGCTAAAGGGATTGACTTCACGTGTCTTAGATCTCTTGTTTCCATCTTGATTTCTGCTTGCCCCACTCTAGTTCTCTCCCTTATGGGTCAGGAAACCTTATCTTCCCTATTATGAATATTCAAATTACCGAAGAATCAAGCTTTTCCCTTTAGATAACAAGTTTTCTATCATTATATTTAAGTGGAACTAAACAGTGAATACAAAATATCCTGTCTTAAATTATTCCTGGCTTCACTGGTATCATTGTCTTCCCATTGTTCATGGATTTGCTCAAGCAGACACCAGTAACATCTACATATGTCCATAACATGCTAGTGTAGCCCAAGGGCAACTGCTCGCTACAGAACATGAAGCCTCAAACCATTCCTTCATGGGTATGAAGTGTATAATTGTTACTGGTTTTTGGCATATTAAATATGACATGGGTAGCTTGCCAGGCTGTGCCATGCAGGTGGGATACTCTTGTACTAGCCTCTTATCTCATTCATGAGTGTATTTATGAACAGCAACATGGAAAGAGCAGCTTTTGTGCTGGGTGGAGCTCTAACGAGCTGTGCAGTCTGCAGGTTGAAAATGGTGGCCCTCATGGTGTGGGGGTCCCTCTGGCTTCTTGCAAGGCTCTTCTGGGAGGGCTGGCCAGGGCTAGAACCCGCTTTCCCTCCTGGGCACCTCACGATCAGCTGGGCACAGGGAGAACCTGTAGCCTGTAGCTTGTTCCTGGCTACATTCCTAAATTTTTAATTAAATTATTATGACATCAATAAACATGAGGGTTTTGAAGTTTTTTGAAGAGTTTTTGAAGACAGGCATCCTTTTGTGGCTTTCTCTCTCTGCATACTTCACACAAAAATGGAGGTGCTGGATCGGTCGGTTGTATTCTTCATCAATGTCCTCAATGATGGTATCTTCCCATGTTGCTGCAATGTTGCCAAAGAGTTCCCATTTGGGGGTTGTTCTGGGAGTTCTCTTCTTAAACTATGCAGCCTTTTCTCCCCATTGTGTAGTTTTGCAAGAAGAGGATGGTGGTCTGATCCTGTTTGGAATTTTAGGACAACAGCGACAAGGTCAGGCAAAGCCGTCAATTGAAGATAATGTGGTCAATTTCAGTATGGAACTGTCCACCAAGGGATTCCCATGTCCAATGTTTTGATTCAGCCTTCTGGAACTGTGAGTTCCCATGATTGGTCTTGGTGGACATGATGAGTTCAGACAGTCTCTCATCCTGTTCATTCCATTCTAGGCCATGGTCCCGATACGGAGTTCTTCGGCCGATCTTCTCGGTCCTATCTTGGCTTGGCTTTGATTTTGTAGAAGGTGTGATCTTTTTTTATAGAACTCCTCTATTTCCATGTGGAATTTCTCAATTTCTTCTTCCTTTTTATGTGGATGTTGGTGCGTAGACAATGAAGATAGGTCTACAGCTGAATCTCAACAAAACTATGTTTATGAGAAATGAACTAGTTCCAGAGGCCCCATTCACTCTCAATGGAACAAACATCTCTGAATGCAGCAGTTATGTGTACCTAGGGCGAGAAGTCAACATGATGAATGACCTAAAACCTGAGCTGTGCAGGAGGAAGAGAGTGGCACTGAAGAAATAGCAAAAACGATAAAGAACTTCCTGCTCCGGGCACATCTCTTCAACTCCACCATTCTCCCTGCATTAACATACTCCTCAGATACCTGGGCCCTCCAAAAACAGGATGAGAATGCTATTTGGGTCTCCCAGAGAGGAATTGAAAGAGCTATGCTTGAATATCACGCCTCACTCAAGTGAGAGAAGGAATCCAAGTTCTGACTTCCGTTGCTATTCCAGAGTCATGGATGTTGTATCGTTTACCAAGGCATCGAAAATCAGATGGGCTGGACATGTAATGCCATTTGGAGATGACCGCTGGACTAGAGCCATTACCGATGATGCCATGGGATGACAAAAGATCACATGGCCGCCCTCCTACAAGATGGTCAGACTTCTTCATCAACACCCTGAATGAGCGGTTATAGGCTCTTTGTATTCTTGAAGCAACCAGATGCCATTGGGCTACACTGGCACGAGACAGGGTCAAATGGAAATATTACTGGACCCTGCTCGAGCAAATCGATGAATAATGGGATGTCAAGTGATCAAGTAATCAAGTGATAAACATAGAGATCAATAAATCAAAATTAACATTTATTGAAATTAATAAATGGCAATTGCATATGATTTCAAATGTTGCCATACTATTTTGCAACATCAATAGATTTATAAGGAAAGTATCACATTTTGGGAGAGTTAGAGCAGTGATGGAACATTCAGTAGTATCAGGGCTTACTCCTGACTGTGTGCCTTGAGTTGCCTCTGACAGTACTTACAGTACACAATTTAAAATAAAATCAACTGAATTTGTCAAATAAGTATTTTTGCTAAATTTGTATAGTATAAACATAGGTATATATCTATAACCTGATTGTTTCATGAAGAATTTAATAAAAATGTGTTGCAAATCATAAAATTTGCCTATAAATGGATGGACATGGAGAAGATTATGTTGAGCGAAATTAGCCAGGAGCGAGACAGATACAGAATGACTGCATTTATTTTCATAATATATATATATATATATATATATATACATATTATGATACCAATATCCAAGGTCAAGTGAAACATTTATCAGGAGGTCTTGTCAAATGTGGAAATTATCACAAACGTATGGAAGTCAGAGGCTAGGTAAGACAGAAATGGAACAGTGTGCTAACAATTGTCGAGGGTACTAATGCCAACCTAGAACTGAGCATTAAATAGAGGCAAAAAGATACACATGACAACCCTTTAATGTATGTTCTGTAATCCATAGCCTGCAAGGTAAGGAAAAGAGAAATAGAAAGGGAAAGAAATAAAGAACCTGCCATGGAGGAGGGCTGGGGATGGGGGAGGGACATGGGGACATTGGTGGTGGGAGATAGGCACTGGTGGCGGGATGGGTGCTGGAACACTGTATGACCAAAACCCAAATATGAACTTTTTAATTGTATATCTTTGTAATTGTAAAAATAAAAAATTTAAAAAAATGTGTTGCTATAAAATCTTTGTATATCTTATTATAAAATAGGATTTATTCCATTTTCTAATGATTTTAGTTATTATTTAGTAAATAATAGTAAATATTTTATTTTAATGTCTATCTCACATTTTTATAATATTTCTACTTGAATACACACAATTTAATAATGTTTCATTTTTTTGATATGCTTTCCAAAACAAATTATGTTTCTGAACCACATATTTGGGTATGTACTTTGTTGATTTATAAAAATGTATAAAAATATTGAATACAACCTTTTATGTCTCAAAGATGTCCACTTTTGAATAAATTTTTTACCTTAAAAGTATCGTCATGCTTTCTACATATTAAGCATTTATTTTAAACTAGCCTAATTTGATAGTTTTCCTCTCTATCACTTTCCTATCTTCCCTCTCTCTGTCACACACACAAATGATTACAACAACACTCACACACTTGAATGCACACAATTAAAATGTTCAGAAGTGAGAGTGGGGTAGGTTGTTTGCCTTACATGAAACTGAACCATATTCAATCTCAAGCACCACTTAGGTACCCTGAGTATTATCAGGAGTGACCCTGTGCATAGAGTATGACATCCCCTTCAAAAAATGAAGGAATAAAACTACAAACAATAAGCATTCAACATGTACCAAGGTGTGCTATTACCTTCTAGTTTTCCTAAAATGCTATATTTTTAATTGAATCATCATGAAATTTATGTTTCGTAATTCAAATTATGAATAAAGTTGTTTGTAATTGGGTTTCAGTCACACAATATCTGTCTTTTGACCTGTGTACATTTCCTACCACCAATGTCCCAAGTTTGCCTCTTACCATTCCCAAGCCCAGTCTCCCTCTATGGCACTTTTTTTCTACTTTTCTATTTCTCACTAGTAAAAGCAGATAATTTATTAATCTCTAGAAATAATACATGTATTAATTGCTTCATGCAAACTATAAAATATTTAGTTTTCGTTTCCTTAGGTCACATTCCTATGTTTGTTTTTTATATTTTATAATACCATCATGACATATACAATTATAAAGAAGTTCATGTTTGGGGTTTGATCTTACAGTGTTCCAGCACCCATCTCGCCACCAGTGCCATTTCCCACCACCATGTCCCCAATGCCCTCCCACCTCCCTAGCCTGACTCTATGACAATTTCTCTCTCTCTCTCTCTCTCTCTCTCTCTCTCTCTCTCTCTCTCTCTCTCTCTCTCGCTCACGTTCTCTCTTCCTTCTCTTACACACTGTGGATTACAATACATACATTTAGAAGTTATCATGTGCATCTTTTGGTCTGTATTCAATGCTCAGTTCTAAGCTGGTATATCACATTTGACAATTATTAGCACACTGTTCCATTCTCCATCATAACTAACCTCTGACTCCCACATGTCATGTTTGTGGTAGATTCTATCTTTGACAAGACCTCCTGATCCATGTTTTGCCTGACCTTGGATATTGATTTCATACTACACTATATATATATAGTGTAGTATGAACTATATATACATATATATACATATATACATATATATACATAAAGAGAATCATGTTGCGTGAAATTAGCCAGAATAAAAATGACAGATATAGAATGACTGCATTTCTTTACATAATATATATTGTAAATAAATGCAGTTATTCTATATCTGTCTTTTTCATTTTCTCTTTTTCATTCTATATCTGTCTTTTACATTTTTCATAATGCAATACATATGATATATGTTATATTTCATATATTATATACAATGCAAATAAACACAGTCATTCTATATGTCTTTTTTCTTCTGGCTAATGATTCAACATGTCCATACATTTCTTAAAGTTAATGTTTCTATGTGACTTCTGAGTCCAAATATGTGATTTTTATTAAAACAGTTTTAGAACAATACTCTTAATTACAATTTAAATAAATGTTTAAATTTTTTTTTTCAATTTTGAACCACACCTATGTGCTCAGGAATCACTCCTAGTGGAGCTCCATGGACTATGTGGGATGCAGGGATGAACCTAAGTCAGTTGTGTGCAAAACTATGCTCACGGTCCCAAGTTATTTTTTAAATGAATTTGCATATATAAATATATATGAATACTTATGTATATATATATATGTACTACAACTTTGTAATTGAACTCTTGACACAATGACCTATGCACTAGGCACCAAAGTTTTCCAAAGCTTGTTCATTATGTTTAGAAGGACCTTGTCAAAACTAGTTCACAGTTGCTCGTGTTTCAAGCTTTTGTAGCTCTGATACTACTAAAAAGGCAAAGAACAAGTACATAGTTAGTACAACTTTGCTAAGTTCAAGGATAGGTTACTAAATATTATGAAAATTGCATCAGTCATAGACTGGTTTCAGTGTACTGAATAATCATTGTATGTTTTGTGCTGCATAATTTACCAGCATTTAATAAAATAGTGTTGTGAATATGTGACTTTCTTAAATGTTGCTTTCTCAATTTAGAATTTTTCTCCTTGACTATTGTTTTTATTAAGTCAAAAGATGCAAAGCATTTAAAAATCCAGATAAAACTTTGTTCTTCTTTATAGTTGTATAGAAGTAGGTTTTATTGCAATAGACTTATTTATAATTAATTGTTTTCTTACAAATTTTCTGCATTCTTTCAAATTTATTTTTTGTGACCGAATATTGTGTTTTGATAGCTTTTTATGTTATAAAACTACAAATGACCACATTTTTAGAAAGGATAAAAATGAGTGTATTGAAATTTTGAAAAATTTGAGTTAATAGAAGAATAAATTCCTTAGTAATGTAATTTACCCTATTAAATTTTATATATTTCAATGTAATTTATTTTCAATATTTTCAATAAAGTTTTTAATGCCTTCCAGATATTTTGGAAATATTTTTGGTGGAGTTATTATGGGACACTTTATAATGATTGCTACTTTTATAAATCATAGGCAATATATTTTAAATAATTCTCACTGGTATATAAATAATTTTATTTTAAATGTATCATTTTCAGAAAATTAATAATCATGGTAATTAGTAACAACAATTTATCTGTAATATCTTATGCTTTTTATTATGAAAATAATTATGATGATAAATTATCTAACGATTTTATTTTTTTAATTGATTTTTTTTTTTTTTTTGCTTTTTTGGGTCACACCCGGCAATGCTCAGGAGCTACTCCTGGCTCTGCATTCAAGAATTACTCCTGGCAGTGATCGGGGGGACCATATGGGATGCAAGGCAAATGCCCTACCTGCGGGGCTATCACTCCGGCCCCTATCTATTTTACAGTCTCAACATCTTTTATTTGCTTTTTTATTGTTCAGCATTACTTTGATCTACTATAAGTATACTCTGTAGGAATAACAGTGCATAGTTTTATTCTCCTTGAACAAAATAACTTTATTTTGCTTTTTAATTCATTTGCATAGCTTTATATAAATAGTATAGGCAGATTTCATTTTTTGTCTAATTAAACAGTTTAATTTTATTTTTGAAGACTTGTTTCCATATACATTTATATGTAGGATGACACACTTTGAATTTTTTTTGCTGTTAATTCAGTGCCACATAATTTATCACTGTTCAAAAAATACATTTCTAATACTCAGTTTCCTCTTTAGAAGCATAGGAAAGTAGGAAATATTATATATTGTAAAATCAAAATAATAAATTCTGGTTGGTACGTTCCTATGCTTTATTCCCACTTTTTGCCATTCAGAACTGATTTTAATATTTCATTTAAAATATCAACATTTCTTTCAAAATGTTATATTTGATCAAGGTGTCCAATATTAAAATAAATGAGATATTTCCTACTGTTGAAGTATACGAAGTTTTCTTTATTTGTTTCTTTTTTTGGTTTCTTTTTTTGTTTCTTCTTTTCTTTTTTTTTTTTTCCTGTGGGGGAGGAAATGTTGGGAGCTCACCTGACAGTTTTCAGAGACTTTCTAGTTCTGTGCTCAGGAGTTATTCCTGGCAGTGCAAAGGGAACCACAAACATTTTGACAAGGACGAAACTATTTATAAACCATACATTAAGTACCTACCTTGTTCAATCTGTTTGAAAACAAAGCAATTTTATTACTACATTTTTAGAAAATAGTTTTATTTATAAGCAGATGAGAGAGGCACACGAGAGTCCTGAACAGCTCTTGGCAAAGATTAAATAAGGACATTCTCCTCTAGCCTTGGCCTGGAGTACATAAAAGTTTATTCTGTGGTCAGAGCAATATTTCAGTGGGTAGGACATTTTGTCTGCACGTGGTCAACCTTGGTTCAAGCTTACATGGTACCCTGAGCACTGCCAGGAGTGGTCCCTAAGTGAATATCCAGGAATTAGCCCTGAGTACCATTAGATGTGACTCAAAAAAGGCACTAATCTTATTTTTTAATTATTTTTATCAAACACTCTCTAGTAAAGTTTCAGATGTTCAGAACAAATGCATGGCAATATCTGAACATTCCCATGTACACATTATCTCACCCCATATTGTCAACATCCTTCTCCAGAGTTAAATATATTCAGCTCTTGAAACCATGACGACACATCAAAATCACCCAAAGTTCACATTTATGATGAGATATCACTTATGCTATTATATAGTGATTAGAATGTGTAATGATATAAAGTCATTATTTCAGAATAATATAGAATATGTTTATAGTCCTACCTCCCTCAATATTCCTCCTTCATGCTTTGAATATTATCAAAATTTTGTCACTTCAGATTGCGGTGTAATACCCATTTTCATATCACCTCAATATGATGTGTCACTTTTTTGATTAAATGGTTCTGAACCATCTTTGCAACCTTGAAATAATTGTTTTTCTAGCCCTAGTAATCAAACACAGTTCCTTATGCATGCAAGTCAAATCCCACTGAGTCATTCTTGATCACTCTTGATCATGATGCATGCAATTTTGGCAGTGGAGAGTCATGTTAGGCTATGTTCAGAGTCTACTACCTGGAACAGATGAGAGCTTCTGTTCCAGGCAGCACTGGGAGACTGTTGAACCAGAGATGTAGTCTGGAGTCACACGATCCGTATTCACTGCAGCCCTGTGCAGCTACGTAGCCTGTTTATTTTTAATTGTTTTTGTCTTTTTTAATAATGTACTGCTGCAACTAGGTTACTGATATTTCTTTGGGAATTTTTTAAATCTATGAACATAATGGATATTGTCCTGACCTGAAACTCATTTTCTTAGAGTATCATCAAATTATTGATTATTAAAGTAATAACACAACTAAACTATGAACTTAAAATTGTAACTTCCTCTATTATTATACAACTGCCTGAGACATAAATTATTTTTTTTCTATTCTGATAGAACTCATATTGAAGGTATATGATCCTGGAATTTGCTTGTTATAATAGTTTTTTTTTGTTTTAATTACGCTGAAGATCTTGAATATCTTCATGGCCTTGTCATCTCCATCTTCTTGTTATCTTCATGACTTGGAATATGTATGATGCTGCTAAGTTCTATTCGTTCATGATTCTGAACATGTAGCAAGACTATGTATATTATGATATATATATATCACAATTGTGAAACTTAGTTTTTAGATTTAGAAATATTAAGGAATACTTTTATTATTTTACCTATTTTATTCTCCTTTGTAATTTTCTATTGCTATTATCTAGGCTAATAGCTTTTCTCTTTCCCTCACATTTTATTATCTTTTGATTAGATTTGGGAAACAAATATCCCCAAAATTATGCTGTGGTTTCAATTCTAACATTACATTTTTAACTTATATAATAGTTTTTATAAGTATTAATTTTTGCAAAAATTATAGCATTTAATGAGGCAGGAATTAGCTCAAAACATGTGCTCAACCCAAAGGGAAGGATAGCCCATTTTGTTCACTATTCAGTATTGCGTGTGTGACCTGCTCCCATGGTTCTGGTACTTTTGAGCACTGATCGACCCAAACATCAACATACTGCATAGCACTCAACACCCTAAGCATTGTTGGAGGTTATATGTGGATGAACATATGAACATATGGATATATAGATATACATATTTTAGATATGTAAGTGTATTTTTTGAAAGCACTTATATATATGTGAATATATATAAGTATATATGTATCATGTATATACATACATGCATATATGTATATATGTATATATATTCACTCAGGTTAGAGCAATTATACCTTACTATTAATTAATTTTTGTAAGAGAAATAACAGTATATCAAAAAGTACATGTAAATAATATACATATATACGTGCTTATTTTAGACATAATTGCTGTTATTTCTGAGAAAAAATAATTATTAAATAATAAAGTATAGAGAAAATTAATAGTATAATATAACAAATTAACAAATTTTTATAGCAGAATTAATTAATAGCATGCATCTATTACACATATGTATTAATACATAAAGGTATTTTATAACTTTACCATTTTTAGATATAATAATTGTTTTAATTTTAATGATTATTGTTTAGCACAGTAAATTGATTATTAGTGACTATAAATACTCCCACCTATTACTTTTCAAAATACCAACAAATTCTCATCAAATGTCAAGAAACCATGAGCAATTGATTTTGTGCTTAAATGTTAAGCTCCAATCTAGTACTGAATGAGAGTTGACTTGAAATTATTTATTTTGAATTTATTGAGCCTTAAAATGCATTATTTTTTGTGAAGAGTAGGACTTCTAAAAACAAATGAAAGCCCTGAGTATGTGGGTGGGCTTGTTCCTGGTAACATGTGGCTCAAAGGAATACTGTGATTTATGTGATAAGCTTGTTCCTGTGTTGAACAAAATTCCTATAAATAAATCACATTTCAAATGAGAGAGAAAAAATCACTTAGAATGGAAATCATCAATGTTTATGGCTCTAGAATTTTTCTTTAGATTAATGTGCTTCTCTCAAAAATGGATCCTCTCAGAGAGAAAGAGAAAGAAATTAAGAACCTGCTGCAGAGGCAGGCTAGGGAGGGGGAGGGAATCGAAGACATTGGTGGTGGAAAATGGGCACTGGTGGAGGGATGGGTGCTGGAACACTGTATGACTGAAACCCAAATATGAACATCTTATGAACATCTTTGTAACTGTATATCTCAAGGTGGTATAATAAAATATTAAAAAAACCTATTATTAAAATAAATAATTGAAATGGTAAAACAAATGGATCCTCTCAATAATGGATCTAGACTAGAGAATAACAGCTGAGCTGCTAGTGTGCTCAAAACAGCAGTGTCTGAAACTTGTTCCAGAATAAACTTGCTAGGCTGGGCTTCTAATTTTAGTAGAGCAACTACCACTCCAAAAATGTGTGATCTCTGTTTTTAGATACCCCTGTTATCTTTCAGTTTGTGTCATGCAGACGAAATATGAAGAAAACCCATATGATTTCTGTGATAATTGATATTCTAAACATAATAGCAAGGTTCTTATAATGACTGTAGTATATACAATAGTAAAAAGTATAGAAATATTGAAAGATAATATACTTATATAAATAAATAATACAATCTCTATATATAATATATATATAACATATATGATACATAATATGCAGCTATTACATAGAAACAGATAATCTTGGGCAGAGAGGTAATTCATGGGCTGCAATATGTTCAGCATACTTCATTTTAACATGATATATTATTCTTACATTATGAAGAGAAATTTCTGAAGATGCTTTGCACACTTCACTTTCATTTTTGCTTTTTTGGGTCACACCTGGGAATGCTCAGAGGTTACTTCTGGCTCTGCACTCAGGAATTACTCCTGACGGTGCTTGGAGGATCACATGGGATGCCGGAGATAGAAGCTGGGTCAGCCGCATGCAAGGCAAATGCCCTGTCCACTGTGCTATCACTCCGGCCCTGCACACTTCACTTTTATCACTTGTCTTCCATTCTTCATCGATTTGCTCCAGTGGGCACCAGTAACATCTCCATACTTCCAGTTGCAAGCAAGTGTACCCCAGGGGCATCTGCTTACTCCAAGGACAGGAAAGGCCTCAAACCATCATTAGGTCATGGGAATGAGGTCCATAATTGTTACTGGTTTTTGGCATATCAAATAAAACACGGGTAGCTTGCCAAGCTCTGCCGGGTGGTTCCGATCTGGTTTACTGATGAAACTCAAAGGGGAAAGATCAGGTTTTCTCTTGAGTGGAGCTCTGAGGAGCTGCGGAGACTGGATGTTGAAAATGACTGACCTCATGGTGTGAGGATTGCTTCCTGCTAGACTCACTGGGATGACAGGTCACAGCTAGAACCTGCCTAGAACTGTATACAGTGTATAAATGTGAAAGATCCTGGGAAGGACCTGATCCTAATATCTAGTACTATCTAAGACTGTTGCGCGGCCACAGAGTGGACATGAGCAGATGGAGTTGTGGGTCCAGTGTGTCCCTCTCTTCCAGGGTAGCTGGCATGGAAGTGGAGGAAAGGGCAGAGGAGCCCAAATCCCCGCTCCAAGTGCGGCCAGTGTGGCGCCTCCCCTGCACGTATAAGTGAACCCTTGGAGCAATGTTGGACTCAGCCAGGCTCTGGCTGAGCCCCTTACGGGTCCTCTGGACGTCAGCTCCATGCTGCTTCTACATGGGGCTGAGAGGTGCAAACGTGGGTCTGGAGTGGTTGGGTCTGGATCTCTTCCTGGTTTGCCGACGGAGCTGTGGGTCTGGCGTGCAAAAACCAAATAAAATACCATATTGGAATTTATTTCTCAGGGAAATTTTATGTATTCTTAGTTTGCTTTTTTGTTATTTTTATTGCCATTTTATTCCATTCCCTTTTTATTATTTGTTTTACTTTAATTTTTATATTATGAATTTTATGTTAAGACTAGCAACATGGTCACAATACTGTTAACGTTCCTGGTATTAATTATGAGATTGAAGTGCCCAAGACTCTCTGTCATCCTCCCTTTCACTTCTAACTTGGTGGTGCAGACCTAGTCTCCTGACTGTATATATAGACACAGTTTGTATTATTGTTTGTGTTGTTGCTTGGGTGACTGGGGATACATGTGCACCCACCTGTACCTATTAAGTTTGTATGCATGATTGCTGGGAGTCACATGCTCAAATAATTAAGCTATGCAGCTTGGCTGTAAATTTTAGTTCCAGTACTTACTTACACTTTCTTTTAGTACCCAGGAAATTAAGCCCTTTGTGTTCAACCATAAATCTCAAAAGATCTTAGCAGCAGAATCACACTGAACCTTTGGGGTAGAGTTGGAATCAACATGTCATCGACACACCTGCTAAGCATGCAAACTGAAAAATTTGGAGGGAAGCCGTGAAGATTTTTATCTGACACAAAATCATAGAAAAATCATATTCTATCATATTCAAGCATATTTCACTGCTAAGTTGTCTCTGGATTCCTACGGTGTATTTGGAAATTATTCCTACTTCTTTAATTCAAAACACTGCTTGGAGTTGTACTGAATAAGCTACTGTTTTCTACAAACTAAAATTTCAATTTTACTTTAAATAATTAAATATTGTATTTAGTGATGCTCTATGTTCAGAGAAAAATTTATCAGAGGTTTATATACATCTATGTTGTTTATATTTGAGTAAATAATTAAGAATTATGACATGCAAATATGATTTACTAATCAGTCATTTTTCTGCTGGGTGAGGAGTCCACCCAGCAAACCAGCCTATCACAGCCTGGCTCACGCGGCCGCTTGGCCGCACAGTTCATCAATAAATGCTGGATTTTGAGATGACTACAAGAGTATGCTACCTGCACGGCAAAGCCTGGCAAGCTACCTTGTGGTATTTGATATGCCAGATACCAGTAACAATTATAGACCTCATTCCCATGACCTGATGGAATGGTTTGAGGCTCTTTATGTTCCTGGAGCAAGCAGGTGCCCTTGGGCTCTACTTGCATGAGACAGGTCATATGGAGATGTTACTGGTGCCCGCTTGAGCAAATCGACGATGAACGGGAATACAGTGATACAGTGAATCAGTCATTTTTCAGGACTGATAAGTAAAGTGCAAACTTTCAGGAATTAAAACCAAAATATTTGATTCCATGCAATGTACATCTAGAAAATAAACTTGGTTTTATAATTGCTGTCTTGATACCTTTGGTTAATTGACATTTATGTTTAAATGAGATATGTAACATATTCAGTTTGTTTGAAAAATTGCACTAAGAAAAGTATTTTTGAAACAAAATTTCAAAAATGTAAAAATTTAAAAGCATGAACAATTGAAAATGTTTGTGTACTGTTGATTAATTGCAAAATACTAAAAATAAAAATTAACCTACAATGTTATTAGAAGTAACATTGAGTTTAGTTTTAGTTGAGGCAACAGTATATAAAAATATTACAAAGTATTGATTTTATACCTTTCAAATATAAAATGATTTCTTATAATTTGATACACAATTAAAGTGATGAATCACCACTTTAATATTTTACTTGTTTTACAATATTCAAACTCTACAATCTAACAAAAGTAAAGCGTAATCAAGTTATGACAGCTCAAACATCATTTAAATAGCAATTGTACAAAAGTTCATACAAAATCATGGATTTATGTTTATGAACTAACAATAAGTGAAGATTAATACATGAATTCACTTGTTTTATTAATTGACAAATCTGTGTATTCAGACACAAAACTGGAAGCTAGTAATACACTAACACAAAGATTTAACATTGAAGTTATGACATGGTGATTTTTTAAAAATATCTTTTATTTTGCTTTGAAAAAATTAAATAAAATATGAGCAGTTCTTGATTTAGTTCTCTATAATATTCATTTATTAATATGTTATCATGGTTTATTATAAACTAATGATACTTTTAATAGCATTAATACATTATTTTGTTCATGCTTTAAGAATATTAAAATCAAAATTTGGTAAAAATTACAGAATTCTAAACTACAGAGTTATGTTTATATACTGCTAAGTAATTATGAATAAAGTCTTTATGATATCAATGATAAACTACAACTTTGTTAAGTATTCTCAGTGATCTGTTATCCCTACCAACCCATGTTTTTTTTTTACTTCATCTCGAAATACTCAGGGCTTACATCTCTCTCTCTCTGCTCCTTACTCTGTGCTCAGGGATTAGTCCTGCTGGGGCTTAGAGGACCATATATGGTGCAGGGGATCAAACACAATCTTGTTGTGTACAACACAAGCACCCTATGTGTTAACTATCTCCCACCCCACATTTCCCATGTTCATTCTTTGTTTGCATATTTAAAGAAATTAAGAATAATTTTATTTAAATGTATCAGTAGATGTTTTGAAGTCCACCATAAATTCATTCACATCCAAATAATAGTAATACCGTTTAATATTTTAATATAGTGTATTCTTATCATATGTAATTCAACTCATTTCAGTAATTTTTAAATTGGTATTATTTAATATGATTTAGTGGCATCTAGCCTGAATTAAAATCTAGTTCTTTGATTTGGATTTATCATTCATAAGTAATATTTACAGTTATAATATTAAATAATATTTATAGTTACATTTTACTACTTATGTTTTTTTTTCTCTTTGGGTCACACCTGGAAATGATCAGGGGTTACTCCTGACTCTGCACTCAGAAATTACTCCTGGCGGTGCTCAGGGGACCATATGGGATGCCGGGATCGAACCTGGGTGGCTGCATGCAAGGCAAACGCTCTCTAGACTATTGCTCCAGCCCCCTACTTATGTTTTTTAATAATTTTCTTAGGTAAATACACTTCATGAATTGGAATCATCCTATAAAGTTAAAGTACTTTTCTGAATTTTAAGAATCATTATTAATATTTCTGCCTAAAAATGCATTTTCACACAAATTAATACAAACCATTGATTCACAAAATCAATAATTGCATTTTATTAAACCAGTTAAAAATTCACATTATTTGAGGATTTATTATGTGCAAATCAGTTTACAATATTTAATTAGTCTTTTTGGTATTATGAACATTTTGCCTCTTTTTGAAAAAAGAGGCAATTGTATTAACGTGAATAGGTAGTAAATGGTAGCCCTGGGATTATGACCTAATTTTGAAGATTGAACTGTGATTCACTGCCCCATACACTTCCCAAAAAATTATGAAGATATACTATATATTACTAGGGCTTTTAATATTTAATAGTATGTTTTACATATGTAGATACGGTGACATGCATATATATGCATGCATTTGTATACATGTTTGTATCTCTATCTATGCATAGCTATACATGCCAATTTTCTATATGCAACTTTATTTATACTTATTCATGCATATATGTATATATATACATATACCATCTAGAGCTATATATGACGATGCATGTACCTGTTTTAAAGGAAAACCTAAATAAATAGGCATGTGTATAGATAAATGCACCTACACTTTAAAAATTATCTTATGGAGTCCATATAACATGTATTCAGCTGATTACCAGGCAACTACTCAACTTTGTCATTAAAACAAATCAAAATACAGACTTGCATATTGTGATATTAATATTGCTTCACCTTTTCCTAAGATAAAAATCATAGGAAAAGGAAAGAAAGAACATGCTAAAATATGGTTGACCGTCAGTGCATAAAAAGCCTTCAATATGAGAATATAGATCAATTTTCATTTGCATAAGTAGGTTCATAGTAATCAGAGAACTAAATGCAAACAGTAGTAAAGTCTGTAGTTGGTTCCGTGATAAATAGGAGAGAAATGGCTTAATAGCAAAAGCCATAATTATCCACAGCTCTCAGTTTACAATTAGTTTTCTTTGACAGTTATAGTCATAAATGCCAGCTTTAATCATGTGTTCAGGTTGAATTAGACCCTGCCAATGCTGGAAGAGATCTAATCCGCTTTCTTTCCTACTCATAATGAAATAATAATGCAAATTCACTACATTGATGGGACTACCCATGTGAATTTATTATAAGCTTGGAGAAGTCTCTTGAAAGGGATAAATTCTTTCTGGGTACGGACTTGAGGTAATTCAAACCAGACAAGGAAAAAAAAATTGAGCTGTCATCAGAGGCCAGGATATGGAATGGATTTAATTTGTATGAATAGGCTTTTAATAAGTATAACAGGGCTAAGATCCAGTTTTAGTTGGGGAATATTACTGCTGTCAGTTTCCAAATCTGGATGCACTAACTTTATTTGGGAGGATAAGGACCATTTCCAAAACACATTTCTTGTAACAGCTCAGGTCAGTATATCTATCAGCATACTGAACAGTGATGATGGTGAATAGGTATAACTGACAATTGTGGGACTCAGACAATGGGAACAATGATTTCCATTATTTGCCTTTGTTAAATGTAATTGATATTCCTAAATTCTGTTTAAATATATAAGCAAGATCCTAAAATTGTGAATGAAATGAAATTTCCTCAATAGTTTGATATATATTTTTTAAGTATTTTATATTTTAAGGAAGCATGCTAGCTTAATACAGTGTAGAGGATAAACAGTCACTTTCAAAAACAGAAAGGCATAAGAAAAGTTCAGTTTGGAAAATAATATTAACAGCATAGCCTCCACTATATCAATGGATGAATTGGTGAGAAACAAAGATCAGCCATTATGAATAAATCAGGATACCGAAGACCCATGTTACATGGCATATATATGAATGTATATTTATTCCTGAAGCTACATGACAAACACCATTTGTTCTAAACAGCATGGGTATCAATGAAATAGATCTGTGAAAACATTGGTTTATTTGTAATCAGTCACTCATTACTTTTATAAGAACACTGATAAAATAATTAACAAGTGACACATAGTCAATGTAGCAAAGCAAAAGTATTTTAAATCAAACTGAATATTTCAAGTCAAAGCTATGGAATTTTCTCCACTGTAAATTATATAGTATACATAATTTTAATACTACCATAAGTATATTTTATTAAATTTAGATTTTAAGGGAACCAGAGACTCTCAGACATGGGGCAGAGCTGCTGCTTGCTCTCCCTGTGCCCAGCCACTCATGAGGTGCCCGGGAGGCATGACGGGTTCTAGCCCTGGCCTGCCACCCCAGCAGAGCCTCCCAACAAGCCAGACGACCCCCAACTCCATGGGGTCCTCCATCTTCCACATCCAGACTTCCCTCTTGTCACAACTCCACCCAGCAGACCAGACTATCACAGCCTGGATCATCCACACCCACCCTGCAGCAGTTTTTCTTTTCAATCCGGCCCAGGTATGCTGAACCAAAGACTCTCAGACATGGGGCAGAGCTGCTACTTGCTCTACCTGTGCCCAGCTGCTTATGAGGTGCCCGGGAGGCATAACGGGTTCTACCCCCTGGCCTGCCACCCCAGCAGAGCCTCACAACAAGCCAGATGACTCCCCACAACTCCATGGGGCCACCATCATCCACATCTGGACTTCCCCCTCGTCACAACTCCACCCATCAGACCAGATTATCATAGCCCGGTTCTCTAGCGGCCATGCGGTTCATCAACAAATGCTTTATTCAGAGGTGACTACAAGAGTTTGCCACCCACATGGCAAGCCTGGCAAGCTGCTAATGTCGTATTTGATATGCCAAATACCAGTAACATTTATATTAGGTCATTCCCATGACCTAATATAATGGTTTGAGGCTCTTTATGTTCCTGGAGCAAGCGGATGCCTTTGGGTTCTACTAGCATGAGACAGGACATATGGAGATATTACTGGTGCCCGCTCTAGGAAATAGATGATGAACGGGAAGATAGTGAGATTTTAAGAAAAAACTTCAAATTATTACTTTAGTATTTCTAATTATTTAAAATGTCATGAATAAATTAGAAAGACAATTTTACCTTAAATGATCACAGTGGAATTCTAGAAGCTGTGTCATATGCTTATATTACAATGTTACAAAATCAATTAGTACAACAATACTTAAGAATTAAGTATGAAAATAGTAATTTTTATAACTATCAAAAGCCCATTGGCATTTAATGTAATACTAAATTTAAAGTAGCTGAATATAGAATCATAGAGTAACCTTAAACAAATTCAATATTTATTCAGAAACCAATTTGAGAAAGTCAAATATATCAAGAAAAGTCATTTCATTTATTTTACTACTTGAAACTGGCCATTCACGTTGCTTTGTTTTAACTTTGAAATTCGATATTTCACATTTAGTAAATATCCAAATAACCCAAATATCTGCATACCTAACATTCTCAAGGAGCACAAATACCAAATGACAGCTGAACAATCCATACACAATTATATCCCCAGCAACATGAGTAATTACTACACATTAAAATATGTTGAATTACTTAGGAGGATGTATTGTAATCTATAGGTCCTCCTAAGCAATCATTGGAAAAATTTGACAAAATGTCAAAATGAAAATTAGTAGCTTTTTATTCATACGGAGTCTATACAATATTCATTTGAAAATTGGAGTTTTGTCTAGGTTTTTAAGCCAATGCTCTCACTTGAGCATGTACCTCACTTGCTTGTCTTTTTCCTTGCTTACCTATTTCCTCTCTGGAGAAGCCACCTTTCTCTCTTGAGCACACACTGCTCCCCTTTCCTTCTTCACAACTTTCAAAATAACTTTTACAAAACTATGTTGCATCTAAAAAATAATGAGTGTTATGAGAGTTATGAGAACAAGTTGATTATTGTAGGGTATATATATGAGTAACAAAAAATATGAGTATAAAATTATTTCTGTGTATATATTACAGTAGAACTGGTGGCAAGCAAACAAAAAATTATTAAATTTGCATTATAGAAACTGCAGCAAATTTGTTCTAAAAATGTACCTTAAGTTACTGTGAAATTCACTATTTCAATGATAAAATATCATAGCTCTGTGCTGACAGTTAATTAGTCCCAATAACAAGCCTTTTCATACAAAAAAAAAGAAATCATGTTTCCCATATTCATTTTTGGGCTGCAGCTGACCATTTCAGGACTTATTTCTAACTCTGCGTTAAGAGACCACTTTTAGAGTAGCTCTTTGGAATACACGTGGTTAATAGAGCTAAAAAAGGCATTTTTGCTGCTAGCTTGCTAAGGAAGTTTTACACTGTTTCAATAATGAACAGTGTTGTGTCTATATTGATTAAAATCACTTAGCAATCATCACGAATTGACTTTCATTGATTCATTTTCTCATAGTTACATTTGTTATTACCGTATGTTTTGTTGGAGCTAGTAATATGAAAAACATTGCTTTATATCTGCCAAAGGAGCAGATTGAGAGGTGGTATAAACCCTGGTGTGGAGAGGAGCACAGTGGAGTCAGGATCAGAGGCAAAATTGGTGTGAAGCATCATCTGCTTTATTGAAACAAATCTGTAAAGTGTGATATATAAATAAAATAAATAAGTAAATAAATGGTGTATACTATTTAAAAATACTTTGGGAGTGTGAAACCCATATTCTCAAAATATTTAGTTGATCATAAGACTTGAATATGAGAGAATATGATTTCCTGAATTTAGCTCTGAGGAACAGGTGAGTAGAATCCAAATAAGCTGCTCAGGATCATATAAACAACTGATATAATGATTAATATAAATATCATATAAATAATATAAATAACTTTTATACAATATCCTATTTTAATAGCTTGTATAATACTTCCCAACATTCAACCTTTATCTTCATCAGAAACAATAGATCAAAATTAGATTTCACTTATATCACTTTTATCACTTGTCTTCCCATTTTTCATCAATTTGCTCAAACGGGCACCAGTAACATCTCCATTAGTCCCTGTCACATGCTAGTGTAGCCCTAGGGCATCCACTCGCTGCAGGAACATGAAGAACCTCAAACTATTCATTCAGGTCATGGGAATGTGGTCCATCACCGTTACTGTGATCAGGGCTTTCAGCTCTGCTCAGGTTCCACTTCTGACAGGACTCTGAATTCCAAACTATGGTGCCATGATCAAAGTCAGATGCTGCATGTAAGATAAACAGGCAGAGATGCTACCAGCTCTCCCCTGTGCTCCACTGATCATGAGGCATCTGGGAGGGAGGGTGAGTTCTGGCCCTGGCCTGCCATCCCAGTAGAGCCTTGAAAGAAGCCAGAGAAACCCCTGCACCAGGACAAGAGTCATTTTCCACATCCAAACTCCACAGCTTGTCAGAGCTCCACCCAAGAGAAAAGCTGATCTCAAGCCTGGCTCGTCAGAGTCCAACCCAATAGTGAAGCCTATTTCAAGCCCAGGTAAGCTCAAACCAGAGTTACAATACATGGGGGCAGAGTTGTTATCTGCTCTCCCCAATTAGGCCATGCGGTTCACCAGTAAATGAATGAACTGAGAGCCTACCTACTATCAAGAGCATCCCACCTGCATGGCAGAGCCTGGCAAGATACCCATGTTGTATTCAATATGCCAAGAACAATAATGATGATGGACCACAAATTTAGGGTTTATTGCTGCTAAATCCATAGAATCCTGAGTTTCCGGAGAGTGAAGAGTATCAAAAATGTATATGGTCTGCATATAGTAGACAATTGCTTTTCTGTTCAGCAAATACATCTTCCTTATCTTTCATATAAAACTCACTTGAACTCTCATTTCATGCAGTGACCATAGAAATCTCTTCATTGCTAGAAACTGGCTATATCAACATGTACACAACTTCTAAAAGTGAAATAACTTCACCTATAGTCTAAGAAGGAGATAATAATATAAAGTTTTTGAAAAACACTGTACAGAGGAAAAAAATAACAATTTGTGAAACTAACAGAGTAAACTGTAAAGGCCATCAAACCAAATTTTCTCAAGAGACTGTTTGCATGAAACAAAACAATGGGCAACAATATTAAAGAACTTACCTCAACAAAATAAAAAGGATAGAAATTTTGACAACTATATTTTAAGATCATGATGCACTGAAAATAGTAGTTAAAGATACAAAAAAGCAGGGAGTCAAACCAAACACCTGGAAACTGAACAGCTCACTGCTGATCAACAAATGGGTCATAGAAGAAATCAAACAGGAAATCCAAACATTCCTAGAAAGAAATGACAATGAAGATACCAACTATCAGAATTTGTGGGACACTTTAAAAGCTGTGTTAAAAGGAAAGTTCATAGCTCTGCAAGCACTCATAAGGAAAGAAGAAAGGGCCCACATAAATAACCTGACCTCACAACTGAAATTATTAGAAAAAGACCAACAAAAGGAGCCCAAGCCAGGGAGATATAAGGAAATAATAAAGATTAGGGAGGAAATCAACTAACTGGAAATAAAAAAAGATCCAAAAGATTAATGAAACCAAGAGCTGGTTCTTTGAAAAAAATAAACAAGATAGACAAAACCACTGGCAAGACTTGTAAGGACAGGGAAAGAGAGAACCCAATTAAAAAAGAATCAGAAATGAAAATGGTGACATCACAATAGAAACCACAGAGATTCAAAAGATCATCAGAGATTACTTTGAGAACCTGTATGCCACGAAACATGAGAACCTAGGAAGAAATGGATCAATTCCTGAAGTCCTATAACCTCCCACGATTGAAACAAGAAGAACTCCAATGCCTGAATAAGCCTATCACCACAGAGGAAATTGAAACAGTAATTAAAAGTCTGCCCCAAAACAAAAGCCCAGGTCCAGATGGGTTCACTACAGAATTCTACCAAACCTTTAAGGAGGACCTATTGCTTGTCCTGTTCAAGCTCTTCCAGGAAATAGAAGAAACAAAAACACTCCCAAATAGCTTCTATGAGGCACATATGACCCTAATACCCAAAGCAGGGAGAGACAACATAAAGAAGGAAAATTACAGACCAATCTCCTTGATGAACACAGATATTAAGATCTTCAACAAAATACTAGCAAACAGAATCCAAAGACTCATCAAAAAGATCATACATCATGACCAAGTAGGATTCATCCCGGGAATGCAAGGATGGTTCAAGATCCACAAAGCAATCAACATAATACATCATATCAATAAGACAAAAAAATAAAAAGCATATGTTCCTATCAATAGATGCAGAAAAAGCATTTGACAAGATCCAGCACCCATTCATGATTAAAACCCTCCAGAAAATGGGAATTGATGGAAGCTTCCTCAAGACAGTCAAAGCCATCTACCAAAAGCCCACAGTGAGTGTCATTAACAATGGGGAAAAAATTGAAAGCCTTCCCCTTAAGATCAGGAAAAAAAAGGTTGCCCTCCCTCACCTCTTTTATTCAATATAGTACTGGAAGTACTTGCCACAGCAATCAGAGAAGTAAAGGACAATAAGGGCATCCAGATAGGCAAGGAAGAAATCAAGCTATCATTATTTGCAGATGACATGATATTACACTTAGAGAACCCTAAACTCTCGACCCAAAATCTCTTAGGAAACAATAGATATGTATTGTAGAGTGGCAGGGTACAAAATCAATACCCAAAAGTCGGTGGCTTTCCTATACACAAAAACGAAAGAAAAGAAAAGGGATATTAAGAAATCGATTCCATTCACAATTGTGCCACAGAAACTCAAGTACCTAGGAATCAGCTTAACCAAGTGTGTAAAGGACCTATACAAAGAGTACTACAAGAAACTGCTTCAAGAAATAAAAGAGGACACGAAGAAATGGAAACACATTCCTTGCTCATGGATGGGGAGAATTAACTTTGTCAAGATAGTAATATTCCCTAGAGTTTTGTACAGATTCAATGCAGTCCCTATAAGGATACCCATGATATTCTTCAAAGAAATTGACCAAACACTCCTGAAATTCGTATGGAATAATAAACTCCCCACGGATAGCTGAAGCAATCCTTGGGAAAAAGAAGATGGGATGAATCACCTTTCCCAACCTCAACTGTACTACAAAGCAGCAGTAATTAAAGCAGCGTGGTACTGGAATAAAAACAGACCTGTGGACCTATGGGATAGAGTTGAGTATCCTGGACACCCACCCTCAAAGACCTGATCAGTTAATCTTTGACAAAGGTGCAAAGAGTCCAAACTGGAGTAAGGAAAGCCTCTTCAACAAGTGGTGCTGGGAAAACTGGTTAGCTACATGTAAAAAAATGAATTTGAACCTGTGTCTAACAACTTGCACAAAAAATCAGATCAAAATGGATTAAAGATCTCAATAGCAGACCTGAATCCATAAAGTATGTTGTAGAAAATATAGGTAAACCCCTCCACGACACCAAAGCTAAAGACATCTTCAAAGGTGAAACACCATTAACAAAGCAAACTAGAAAAAAAAGATAAATATATGGGACTACATGAAACTAAAGAGCTTCTGCATCTCAAAAGAAACAGTGACCAAGATAGAAAGACAGTCCACAGAATGGGAAAGAATATTCACCCAATACCCATCTGATAAGGGGTTAATATCCAGGATATATCAGGCACTGGTACAGCTATATAAGAAGAAAACAGCCAACCCCATTAAAAATGGGGAGAAGAGATGAACAGAAACTCCAACAAGGAAGAAATTCGAATGGCCAAAAGGCATATGAAAAATGCTCATCACTAATCATCAGACAGATGCAAATAAAGACAACAATGAGATATCACCTCACACCACAGAGACTGGCCCATATCCAAAAGGGTAAAAGCAACAAGTGCTGGCATGGATGCAGGGAAAAGAGGACTCTCATACATTGTTGGTGGGGATGTCGTCTTGTACAATCTTTCTGGAAAACAATATAGACATTCCCCCAAAGACTAGAAATTGAGCTCCTTTTTGACCGAGCTATACCACTCCTGGGAATATACCCTGGGAAGCCAAAAACACACAGTGGAAACACAATCCGCACTTTTATTTTCATAGCAGCACTATTCACAATAGCCAGAACCTGGAAACAACCAGTATGCCCAAGAATTGATGACTGGATAAAGGAACTGTGGTGCATCTACACAATGGAATACTATGAGCTGTTAGAAAAATGAAGTTATGAAATTTGCCTATAAATGGATGGATATGGAAAGTATCATGTTGAGTGAAATTATTCAGAAGGTAAGAGAGATATATAATGACTGGTTTTATTTGCCTGACATAAATATATATATATATATATATATATATAGTATATATATACATATTATGACACCAAAATCCAATGTCAGGCAAAACGTGGATAAGGAGGTCTTACCAAAAGTGAAAATTACAGCAAACGTGTGTGAGTCAGAGGGTAGGTAAGACAGAGAAGGGAACATGTGTGAATAAATGTCGAAAAGGGCTAATACCAACCTAGAACTGAGCCTTAAATACAGGCAAAAAAAATGCACATGATGGCCTCTAAGTGTATGTAGTGTAACCTACAATGTATAAGAGAAGGAAAAGAGAGAGAAGGAGAGTGAAAAAAGATAAAGAACCTGCCATTTAGGCAGGCTATGGGAGGGTAAGGGAATTGGGGACATTGGTGGTGGGAAATGGGCACTGGTGGAGGGCGGGGTGCTGGAACACTATGTGACAGAAACCTATAAACATGAACAACTTTCCAATTGTATATCTCACGGTGTATAATAAAATATTTAATAAAAATATTAAAGAATTGGGAAATTACATCCTAATAATGTCATTTTATTCCCATTTCCGTGAAGTTTTGATAAATGTTCAAATAGTTTTTTCCTTCTATCTTACTGAAATTAAGTTCATAAATCTCATCCAATGTAGCATTCCGTAACATATACTGACATGGTTTGTTACCTTTCTAATGGCGAAGTGAATAAAATAGCACAATAAAACAGTGCATTCTATGGAAGCCAAAGTATTTTAATAAACATTTGTTGATTTAGAAAATCTTATTACCTATTTCTGGTAACACTAGTTACATTGACCCTGGTGGGGCATCACTGCTGGGATAGTGTGTCTAAAACCTATATGTGAATAACTATGTAAATAGTCTTTTTTTTTGTTTTTTTGGGTCACACACGGCAATGCTCAGGGTTTCTCCTGGCTCTGTCCTCAGGAATTACTCCTGGCGGAGCTTGGAGGAACCATACGGGATGCCAGGGATCGAACCCAGGCCAGCATGGTTTGGCCATGTGCAAGGCAAACACCCCTACCCGCTGGGCTATCACTCCAGCCCCATCTTCTTTAATAAAATGTTTTTAAATGAAGAAAAACGGTATTTATCTAGCCGGTTAGTGGTATTTAGGACACATTGTTATGGCTCAGGAATGACACATGTTGATTTTCTAAATCAACAAATGCTTATTAAAATACTTTGCTGTAAAAATATCATCCTACTAACAGGAATCACTTGATTACTTGATCACTTGAATCCTGTTATTCATCAATTTGCTCGAGCGGGAGCCAGTAACATTTCCATTGGACCCTATCACATGCCAATGTAGCCCAATGGCATCTGGTTGATTCAGGAATATGAAGAACCTCAAACCATTCCTTCAGGGTCTTTACAAGGAAGTCTGATCATCTTGTAGGTGGGTGGCCACGTGATCTTTTGACATTCCGTGGGATCCAGCCAGTAATGGCTCTAGTCCAGCGGTTGTCTCCAAATCGCATTACATGTCCAGTCCATCCGATTTTCTTTTTTTAATTTTTTTTATTTTTACAATTACAAAGATATACAATTAAAAAGTTCATATTTGGGTTTTGGTCATACAGTGTTCCAGCACCCATCCCTTCACTAGTACCCATCTCCCACCACCAATGTCCCCGGTTCCCTCCCCCTCTCCCCAGCCCTCCTTCATGGCAGGTTCTTTATTTCTTTTCTTTTCTCTCTCTTTCTCTTTTCCTTCCCTTCCAGACTATGGATTACAGAAAATACATTAAAGTGTTGTCATGTGTATCGTTTTGCTTCTATTTAATGCTCAGTTCTAGGTTGGCATTAGTACCCTCGACAATTGTTAGCATCCTGTTCCATTTTCTGTTTTACCTAGCCTCTGACTCCCACACGTTTGTGATAATTTCCACCTTTGACAAGACCTCCTGATATATGTTTCACTTGACCTTGGATATCGGTATCATAATATGTACATATATATTTATGTTATGCAAATAAATGCAGTCATTCTGTATCTGTCTCACTACTTCTGGCTAATTTCACTCAACATAATCTTCTCCATGTCCATCCATTTATAGGTAATTTTATAACTTCATTTTTCCTAACAGCTGCATAGTATTCCATTGTGTAGATGTACCAAGCTTCTTTATCCAGTCATCGATTTTCGGGCACTCTGGTTGCTTCCAGATTTTGGCTATTGTGAATAATGCTGCTATGAACATAAAATTAGGGATGGTGCTTCCTCTGCGTAGTGGCAGGATACAAAATCAACACCCAAAAATCAGTGGCTTTCCTATATAAAAATAACAAATGAGAAGACAGGGATATTAAGGAAAAAATTCCATTCACAATCTACTCTGGGAAACCATCTGATTTTCGAAGCCTTGGCAAATAGACAGTGTCCCTGATTCTTGAATAGCGATGGAGGTCAGAACTCTAGATTCCATCTCTCACTTCAGTGAGGTGTGATATTCCAAGCATAACTCTTTCGATTAATCTCTGGGAGACCCGAATAGCATTCTCATCCTGCTTTCATAGGGCCTAGGTCTCTGAGGCATATGTTAATGCAGGGAGAACGGTGGAGTCAAAGAGACATGCCCAGAGCAGGAGGTTCGTTGTACTTTTTAGCTATTTTGTCGATGCCTTTGAAGGCATTCCATGCTGCTCTCTTCCTCCTGCGCAGCTCAGGTTTTAGGTCATTCATCATGTTGACTTCTCTCCCTAGGTACACATAACTGCTGCATTCAGAGATGTTTGTTCCATTGAGAGTGAATGGGGCCTCAGGAACTAGTTCATTCTTCATGAACATAGTTTTCTTCAGATTCAGCTGTAGACCTATCTTTCCACATTCTTGGTCAAAGTCAGCCAGCATTTGTGCCGCTTGGCTAATGTTTGGTGTTATTAGAACAATGTCATCAGCGAAGCAGAGGTGGTGTAGTTGCCGTCTCTCTATCTTCACTCCCATTCCTTCCCATTCTAATTGCCGCATGATGTTCTCGAGGGTGGCGCTGAAGAGTTTTGGTGATATGGTATCACCCTGTTGAACCCTTCTTTTGACATCAATGATCACTTCTTTGTAGAATGGTGAGATCCTTGTGGGGAATCCATAATACAGCTCACGAATGATCTTGATGTATTGGGTTTGAACACCCTTCGATCACTGCTTCAGTCTCCACAGAGTCAAAGGCTTTCTGTAAATCAATGAACGTGAGGAGCAGCATCTTGTACTCCCTACAAACCTAATTGAGTTTGGTTACTGTGTGGATATGGTTGATTGTGCTGAATCCTTTCTGGAAGCCAGCTTGCTCGCATGGTTGTCCTTCATCTAGTGTTCTGCCAATCCTGTTCAGGATGACTCGTCTAAAGAGCTTGTAGATGGCGGACAACAGGCAGATGGGGCAATAGTTGCCGATGTCGTGAATGTCTCCCTTCTTGAACAGTAGAACTGTCCTGCTGGTTTCCCATTGGGAGGGTACCTTGCATTCGGACATTTAGCGTGTGAAGAGCCGAGCTAGTATATTGATGAGTATCGATGGCAGATTCGGTCTTCAGTTGTTCGGGTCTGACTTTGTCTGAGTCTGGTGCTGTTCCCTTCTTTACCGAGGAGATGACATGTCGGATTTCAGAAGGGAGAACGTTGGGAATGACATATCCATCCTGTGGAATTTGGTATGTGGGCAGGTGAATGTGGCTATCAAAGAGATTTGAGTAGAAGTCATGGATAAACTTCTCCCTTGCCTTTCTGGAAGATGTGATAGATCCATCAGGGCCTCAGAGGGCAGTCATCTTGGTCTTATAGTTGGAGAAGGACAGGTGGGCAGTGCGAATGCTTTTCCCAGCTTCTGCTTCATCTTCCAGTATTTCTGCTCTTCTGTCTTCTGTATATTTTTCCACCCTCTACTACATACGTAATTTATTAAAATTCAATCACTAAAGTTTGTCACATGTACACAATAGTGTTACTATTTATGGTTTTCCTGTGTACATTTTCCAGGAATACAGTTGCAAATAAGTTAAGCTATACTGCGCTTTCCTCAGACAATGAGACTCAAAATAAAGATCAATAGTACATCATCAACAATTTTAGGTTACATTAAGTACTTGAAGGAAATACATAATTACTGAGATTAGAGTTCGAAGTGAGCACTACAATAATTTATATATTATCACAATATACCATTGTGTGTACATTTTTAAAAAGTAATGTATTTTGACTTTGAGTTTTAATCTGCCATTACCATTTCCCACATTTAGTAAAACACTGGTATCTATTTATATCTTATTAATGAATGCAGTCATTCTATATCTGTATATTCAATAAATGCTTTATTTGGAGGTGTTTAAAGAATATGCCTCCCTCACAGCAAGCCTAGCAAGCTGCTCGTGTTGTATTTGACATGCCAAATGCCAGTAACAATTATATTAGGTCATTCCCATGACCTAATATAATGATTTTTAGGCTCTTTATGTTCCTGTAGCAAGCCGATGCCCTTTGCTCTACTGGCATGAGACAGGACATATGGAGATATTACTGGTGCCCGCTCTAGCAAATAGATGATTAACGGGAAGATCGTGATCGTGAGATCGTATTTTGACTGGAATAAACAGATTTCATTTCAGATTCACAACAGGTGCTCATTTGTCTTCCTTCCTCAGGTTTATTTCAATTAAAATGATACCCTCTAGGTCCATTCATATTGTTAGGAATGGCATAAATTTATCTTTTCTTATTATTGTCAACAAAGTGTAAATATATGTCAGTTTCCTTATCTATTGAACTGCCATTGGATATTTTGCGTTTTTCCATCTTCAACATATTGTAAATAACTTTGCATTGCACATTTTTGTACTTATGGCTTCAAATTAATGCATACGTAATTGTGGATAAGGTCACAATGAGGTCACATGGAGTTTTGTTTCCACGATTTAAAGAAATAGTCATGGTATTTTCTATTGAGACGAACCAGATAGAATCCCATCAATTTCAATGAAACTTCCTGTTCCATCATGTAACCATCAAAACTGGTGTCTTCCATCTTTTTTTTGGAAATATTTCACTCTCTCTGGTGAGTTAATAAATCACTGACATTTTAGATTGTGTTTCCTTGATAAAGAAAAAAAAGGGAAAAGACAATAATATAAAGATTTGAAAGGCTCATGGCCCTGGATTACAGAACTGAGAATAAGGAGCTGTGGGTGAGGGAGGAAAGGTTAGTTGGGGAGAATGAGCTGGATTGAAGTAATCTAAAACAAATTGGTCAAGGATAGGAGAGTTAGCAATGCCGAAGCAGTTTGGCTAGCCATGCTCATGGCCACCTAGGGTTCAAACTCCAGTTCAAATAAGGTCCCCTGACCCTACCAGTGTGATCATGTAGGCAAAGTTAGAAGTTAGTCCTGAGCACTTCTGGGTGTGGACCCAAAACAAAATTGTTCTTGTTCATGATGGTGATATGTGGGAAGGAAAATGTACACAGGAAAACCATAAATAGTAACACTATCGTGAACATGTGACAAATTTTAGCAATTGCATTTTAATGAATTAAGTATGTAGTAGAGGGTGGTAGAGACATTTTTAGTACCTTTTGTGTGGTTTGGTGATTTGTGAAATTTACCCCTTGATCACTTGACATCCCTTTAGTCACTGATTTGCTAGAGCAGGCGCCATTAATGTTTCAATTTGTCCCTGTCATGTGCCAAGTATAGCCCAATGGCATCTGCTTGCTCCAGGAATACAAAGAGCCTCTAACCATTCATTCAGTCTTGATGAAGAAGCCTTACCATCTTGTAGGTGGGCACCCACGTGATCTTTTTTTTTTTGCTTTTTGCGTCACACCCGGTGATGCTCAGGGGTTACTCCTGGCTCTGCACTCAGGAATTACTCCTGGCGCAGCTCGGGGACCATATGGGATGCCGGGGATTGGACCCGGGCCGGCACAGGCAAATACCCTACCCGCTGGGTTATCGCTCCGGCCCCATCCCACGTGATCTTTTAATGTCCCATGGGACCCAGTCGGTAATGGCTCTAGTCCAGTGGTCGTCTCCAAATCTCCTTACTTGTCCAGCCCATCTGATTTTCGATACCTTGGCAGGCGAGACAGCATCCCTGATTCTAAATCGTTATTGAAGGAGGTTGAAACTGTGGATTCCTTCTCTCACTTGATTGAGTGAGGCATGATATTCCATGCATAGCTCTTTCCATTCCTCTTTGAAAGACCCAAATACCATTCTCATACTGCTTTCTTAGGGCCCAGGTCTCTGAGGCATATGTTAATGCAGAAAGAATGGTGGATTCAATGGCTTCTAAGTGTATGTAGAGCAACCCACAATGTGTAGGAGAAGGAAGAGAGAGAGAGAGGAGATAAAGAACCTGCCATTTAGGCAGGCCATGGGAGGGGAGGGAATTGGGGACATGGGTGGTGGGAGATTGGCACTGGTGGAGGGCGGGGTGCTGGAACACTGTGTGACCGAAACCTCCAAACGTGAACAATGTTGTAATTGTATATCTCACAGTGATATAATAAAATGTTAAAAAAAAAAAAGAATGGTGGATTCAAAAAAAATGTGACTAGAGCCAGAGGTTCTTTTTCCTTTTAGCTATTTCTTAGATCCCTTGAAGGCGTTCCACACTGCTATTTTCTTTCTGCCAGGCTCAATGCTAGCTCGTTCATCATGTTGAGTTCTCAACCTAGTTGCACATAACTGCTGCATTCAGAGATGTTTGATCCATTGAGAGTGAATGGAGCATCTGGAACTAGTTCATTTTAAATGAACATTGTTTTGCTGAGGTTCAGCTGTAAACTTACCTTTCCAGATTCACCGTTGAAGTTAACATTTGTGCCTCTTGGCTAATGTTTGGTGTTCTTAGAACAACGTCATTAGCAAAGCAGAGGTAGTGTAGTTGCCGATTGTCTATCTTCAATCCCTTTCTTTCCCATTCTAATTGCCGCATGATGTTCTCAAGGATGGTACTGAAGAGTTTCAGTGAAATGATATCACCCTGGTGAACCTCTCTTTTTACATCAATGATCACTTCCTTGTAGAGCTGTGAGATCCTGGTGGTGAACCTGCAATACAACTCACAAAGGATCTTGATGTATTGAGTTTGAATGCCCTATAATCTGTACTCCTAAAACCATAAATAAGTATGTGTTATAAAATATAAGATGCTTTTAGAAAGAACATTTAGTAAAGAACTAAAACCATGATTGAATATCACTTGTATCACTTGTAACACTTGTCATCCCCTTGTTCATCAATTTGCTCGAGCAGGCACCAGTAACATCTCCATATGTCCTGTTCTATGCTCTTGTAGCCCAAGGGTATCTGTCCGCTCCTGGAACATGAAGAGGCTAAACCATTCTTTCAGATCATGGGAATGTGGTCTATAATTGTTACTGGTTTTTGGCATATCAAATACTACATGGTAGCTTGCCAGGCTCTGCCATGTGGGTGGTATAATCTTGGTAGTAGGCTCTCAGTTCATGCATTTACTGATGAACCACAACGGGGAGATATGGGCTTTTCTCTTGGGTGGAGCTTTGGACGAGCTGTGGACTCTGGATGTTGTAATGGCGTCCTTATATTGTGGGGTTCCTTTGGCTTCTTGTGAGGCTCTACTGGGATGGCGGACCAGGGCTAGAACCCATCTTCCCTCCCGGACTCCTCATGATCAGCTGAGCACAGGGAGAGCCAGTAGCAATTCTTCCCCATGTATCTGTGTATCAATGAATAAATGAGTCATATAAGTTAAAGAGTGAAATTTCAATATGAATTTCAGTTAATGGAATGTAGAGCTATGAAAATAGAACTATCAGACTGGAGTGACAGTTAAGGGAACAGAGAATTGACTTTGTGTGCAGTTAACGAGGTTTGATCTAAGCTACTATAGTCCCCTGACGCCTGCCAAGATGTTCCCTGATCACACAGCCAGGATGGTACCTCTTGTGAAAACTTACTTTCTTTCAGTTGAAGATACTTTTGAAGAATTAGACATAATAAAACAGACTCATGAATATATATGACTTTCTTATCTTTTTAGGTCTTCAAATATGATGAAAATTAGTTGAAATAGTTTACAAATCTTATTTACTATTACCTAAATTTTTCTATAATTTTATAAATTAAATCCTCACTATTGATAGCCTTTTTTGAGTACTTATATGTCAATATATGGCATTTTATAGTGTGTATGTTCTACACTAGCAAAATTTCCAAAATATAACTAGAATAAAATTATTTTACTTTTATGAATGTGTATGAAAGTATTCAGCAAAAATAAACATTTTAGTTAGTATAATAATTGTTTTATTGTGCCTTTTTATACTATTTGGGCTTAAAATGATCCTGGGGCCTTACATTTGCCAGGTAAATGCTTTACTGCTGAAAACAATTTCTGGTCATATCCATTTATTTTCAAAATTGACAAATTGCTTTCTGTTATTTCTGCACAGCACTGGCTTATAACTGCAATTAATTTTAATTTGTTACTAAATATAATGTACTGGGAAACTAAAAAAATGAATTTGGAGCAATAATCTAGTAGACTAAAGAAATGAAGTATATTTAATGAAGGCTTCTTTAATCTAAAGGCTTTGTGTCATTGCCAATCTGACTTATTTGAAACATATACACTGAATCTTCTAGAATTTCAGAGAAGGGCTAGAGAGAGGGTAGAGTGGGTAGAGTATTTGTCCTGCACACAAATATTCTGGGTTTGGTCCCTGAAACCACTTACGATGCCCCATTTCAGTCAGAAATAATGTCTGCACACAGAATAAGGAGTGATGGAGCCTAGAGCCAGAAAAGAAACTATAAGCACATCCAGTATGCTGCCACCACAAAAATAAACGAATGAATAAATAAATGCTAAAGATCCTCTGATCAGTTTTTAAAAAGTGATCATCGCCATAAAAAGTACAATAATAAAAAGTTTCCTTATTTTTGTTTATTTTACATTGTTCATCCTAGCAGTGGTCAGGGGTTGCTCCTGTTTCTGCTTTCAGGAAATACTCCTGGTGGTGCTTTGGAGCTCATATACAGTGCCAGGAATCAAGCCTGGCTTGGCCACATCAAGGTACAGGACCTCACCGTTGTACCATTGCTCCAGCCCCAAAAGCCGTGTTATTTTCCTATAAGCAGTTTCAACATGGTCATACTTTCCCATAAGAATGGACATCTTCAATTTATTAAATGTAAATACTCACAATTTGAATATTTAAAATTTTAGAGATTTTTTTTTTTTGCTTTTTTGGGTCACACTCGGCAATGATCAGGGGTTACTACTGTACTCAGGACCTACTCTTGGTGGTGCTCGGGGGACCATATGGGATGCCAAAGATCGAACCGAGTGGCAGCGTGCAAGGCAAATGCCCTACCAGCGGACTGTCGCTCCGGCCCCAATTTTAGAGATATTTAATCGAATTGTAATATAGCTAATATAGTGTGTGGGCGAACATTGTTATTTAAAATATAAATCATATGGGCCGGAGCGATAGCCCAGCGTGTAGGGCTTTTTGCCTTGCACACGGTCAGCCTATGCAGGCCCGGGTTCGATCTCCGGCATCCCATATGGTCCCTCGAGCACCGCCAGGAGTAATTCCTGAGCGCAGAGCCAGGAGTAACCCCTGAGCATTGCGCGGGTGTGACCAAAAAAAAAAAAAAAAAAAACAAAGAAAATAAAAAAAAAAAAAAATCATAATATTTAATTTTTTTTTCTTCTTTGCTACATGTGTAGACAGTTGCTCTAACACTAGGTGTTTGTTTGTTTATTTATTTATTTACTTATTTATTTATTTATTTATTGTGTTTTGGGTCACACCCAACAATGTTCAGGGGTTATTCCTGGATCTGCACTCAGGTATTACTACTGGCAGTGCTCGGGGATCATATAATATACCAGGGATCTAACCTGGGTCTGCTGCTTGCAATGCAGAAACCCTACCCATTATACTATTGCTCTGGCTCTAAGTCATATTTTATTAATGCAGTTTTTCTTTCTCATCAAATCTATTTGAAAACTGAATATTTTTACAAAACTTTGAATTTGTGTTATGTAAAATATTATAGAGCTACTATGTTTTCTATAATCTGTATGGATCTTAGCTTTTTATATAAAGAAATAAAATAATTACAGATTATGTGTAAGTGATCTCACAAATATTTGCAGTATAGTAAATCCTAGGAAGAACTTCAGCAGGCTGATGACATGGGCAAAAAGTTGCAGCACTTTGTGAATGTAATTGTAGCTTTACTGATGGTGTGTGTGTGTGTGTGTGTGTGTGTACTTGCACTAACTTAAAATGTGGTTTACTAATTCCATTTATTAGTTATAGAAAGCTTCTGAGTTAATATAAATAAATATGCAAACAGTGTAGATAGTTTCAGTCATATTTTACATACTTTTATACTTTCATACACATATGCAGAGAGTAAAATTGATTGTGTTTTAATACTTCTACCTTAAAAATTTATTAAGACAGCATGAATACATTTCCATATAAAAATGTGAATTTTCTCCAAAACTTCAATGACTCTGTAATAATTCATTATCTAATTCAGCCCATTTAACATAAGGGAAGTGCTTCAATTACTCCACTTTAACATTTTGCATTGGATCTCAAATTATTTCAATGAGACTATATGCAATGGATGTTTTCAACTACTATATCTGTGGAATATCTAAATTATGCAACACTTCCCCCAAATTTTATTCTATTAGAGCACTGTGATTTACAAAGTTATTTAAAGTTGGGTTTTAGATAGGAAGCGTTCCATCACTGATCCTGGTTACCAGTCTTCCTAGTTTACCTGCCATGTTTAATCGCTGCAAAGAATTCTAATTTAATCGCTCCAAAGAGATTTCTAGTTTTCCCTATTTCACTATAATCTATTGCTGATCTGCAACATAGGACACCTTACCTGAGGCTAATATGGTTTCTTTTACTCCCTAAGTCTTAGCAGTTCTCAGAATTGTTGTAGGCCCTATGTTTTTCCTTCTTCCCCAACTTATCCTGCATATCCCAGAATTTCAACCTTTGTATTTAATTTCAGTTTTTAAAGTCCAAAGCCAAAGACCAACATAACTATTACAGATGCTGCTCTATCTACTAGAAGGTTGAACCACTAGAATTTCTTAAGTCTCTTAAATTCCAGTGTGCATAGTAAAAAATTATAATGAACTTATCATTGCTTCCTCTTCCTCTTTCAAAAAGAAAGCTCACCCCTTTTAAGTGGCCCACGTTTCATAAATTACACACAATTGGTTTAGGTATTTAAGTCATAACAAGACAGTCCTTAAATCTCACATTTTCATTTTCCTTAAAACTCATATTCTATTGTGGAATTCTTTCAATTCTCCTTAAATACCCTATTATTTCTTTACATACCTATTATTATCAACTACTACATATTTTCATTTTCTCTCTGGAAAATTAAAATCACTTCATTTATAATGTATCAGCATGGGTTAGGGAGAAGTCCCTTTAATTACCTGTGTTTAACTGTGTCATGGCAGTTTCATATGACTAGATCCTCTACTAATTCTCTTACATTTAGTTCACCTATTTCTCATACATTATTCTTTTCAAAACATAAAAGATCATGATGATGGCCATACATGCTTCTTAAAGATAAGAAAAGATAAGCAAACTCAAAATTATTTAACACAAAATTGATTTTGGTTATTCTTTCTAAATATTTTATTTTGGTGCAAAGATACACAAGTAGCAATTTTTATTTTTCACTCATAATTTTTATATGTAATATAGCTAATTGCTTTCTGACAGATTTATTAAAGTACAGGAACAGGAGCACAGTAGGTAGAGTGTTTGCCTTGCACGTAGGCCACCTGGGTTCAATGCTTACCATTCTATGTGATACACTGAGTCCTGAGTGATGTCTGAGCATACATCCTGAAGTAAATCCTGAGCATTGCTAGGTAAGAAACCCCAAAAATTGCATAACTCTTGAATAGGTGCTGTTTTGAACTAATAAAAAAATCTCTATTCTGAAAGTTTGATTTATTCATGTATCTGGAAATACTAGAATCTTAGGCAGTAAAATCTGATCCCCACAATGGGGGTTTAGCTGAATACAGAGATCGCAGAATTTTTTTTAATTAAACATTTTATTATACCACCGTGAGATTTACAATTACAACATTGTTCATGTTTGGAGGTTTCGGTCACATAGTGTTCCAGCAACCCACCCTCCACCAGGGCCCATTTCCCACCACCAATGTCCCCAATTCCCTCCCCCTCCCATAGCCTGCCTAAATGGCAGATTATTTATCGCTTTTCTTTCTCTCTCTCTCTCTCTCTCTCTCTCTCTCTCTCTCTCTCTCTTCCTTCTCTTACACATTGTGGGTTGCACTATATACACTTGGAAGCCATCATGTGCATTTTTTGCCTGTATTTAGTGCTCAGTTCTATGTTGGTATCAGCCCTTTTGACATTTATTCACACATGTTCCCTTCTCTATCTTACCTAACCTCTGACTCCCACACATTTGTGGTTATTTCCACTTTTGGTAAGATCACCTGATATATTTATGTCATGCAAATAAATTTAGTCATTCTATGTCTCTCTCTTTCCTTCTGACTAATTTCATTCAACATGATACTTTCCATGTCCATCAATTTATAGGCAAATTTCATAACTTCATTTTTTCCTAACAGCTACATAGTATTCCATTGTGTAGATGTACCACAGTTTCTTTAACCAGTCATCAGTTCTTGGGCATACTGGTTGTTTCCAGGTTCTGGCTATTGTGAATAGTGCTGCTATGAAAATAAAAGGGTGGATTGTGTTTCCGCTGTGTGTTTCTGGCTTCCCAGAGAATATTCCCAGGAGTGGTATGACTGGATCAAAAGGGAGCTCAATTTCTATTCTTTGGAGGAATGTCCATATTGTTGTCCAGAAAGGTTGTGCAAGTCGACATTCCCACCAACAATGTATGAGAGTCCCCTTTTCCCTGCATCCACGCCAGCACTTGTTGCATTTACACTTTTGGATATGGCCCAGTTTCTGTGGTGTGAGGTGATATCTCATTGTTGTTTTGATTTGCATCTCTCTGATGATTAGTGATGATGAGCATTTTTTCATATGCCTTTTGGCTATTCGAATTTCTTCCTTGTTGGAGTTTCTGTTCATCTCTTCTCCCCATTTTTAATGGGGTTGGCTGTTTTCTTCTTATATAGCTGTACCAGTGCCTGATATATTCTGGATATTAACCCCTTATCAGATGGGTATTGGGTGAATATTCCTTCCCATTCTGTGGACTTGTCTTTCTATCTTAGTCACTGTTTCTTTCGAGGTGGAGAAGCTCTTTAGTTTCATGTAGTCCCATATATTTATCTTTTCTTCTAGTTGCTTTGTTAATGGTATTTCACCTTTGAAGATGTCTTTAGCATTGATGTCGTGGAGGGTTTTTCCTATATTTTCTTCAACGTACTTTATGGATTCAGGTCTGCTATTGAGATCTTTAATCCATTTTGATCTGATTTTTTGTGCAAGTTGTTAGACACAGGTCCAAATTCATTTTTTTGCATGTAGCTGTCCAGTTTTCCCAGCACCACTTGTTGAAGAGGCTTTCCTTACTCCAGTTTGGACTCTTTGCACCTTTGTCAAAGATTAACTGATCATGTATTTGAGGGTGGGTGTCAGGATACTCAACTCTATCCCATAGGTCCACAGGTCTGTTTTTATTCCAGTACCACGCTGTTTTAATTTATGCTGCTTTGTAGTACAGTTTGAGGTTGGGAAAGGTCATGCCTCCCATCTTCTTTTCCCAAGGATTGCTTTAGCTTTCCGTGGGGGGTTGTTACTCCATAGGAATTTCAGGAGTGTTTGGTCAATTTATTTAAAGAATGTCATGGGTATCCTTATAGGAACCACAATGAATCTGTACAAAGGTCTAGGGATTATTACCATCTTGACAATGTTAATTCTCCCCATCAATGAGCAAGGAATGTGTTTCCATTTCCTCGTGTCCTCTTTTATTTCTTGGGGCAGTGTCTTGTAGTTCTCTTTGTATAGGCCCTTTACACACTTGATTAAGCTGAGTCCTAGGTATTTGAGTTTCTGTGGCACAATTGTGAATGGAATCGATTTCTTAATATCCCTTTCTTTTCTTTCGTTATTTGTGTATAAGAAAGCCACCAACTTTTGGGTATTGATTTTGTACCCTGCCACTCTACTATACATAACTATTGTTTCCTAAGAGATTTTTGGTCAAGAGTTTAGGGTTCTCTAAGTATAATATCATGTAATCTGCAAATAATGATAGCTTGATTTCTTCCTTGCTTATTGCCCTTAATGTTTTTTTTCTTCTCTGATTGCTATGGCGAGTACTTCCAGTACTATATTGAATAAAAAGGGGTGAGAGAGGGGCAACCTTGTCGTGTTCCTGATCTCAAGGGGAAGGCTTTCAATTTTTCCCCCATTGAGAAGGATACTCGCTGTGGGCTTTTGGTAGAAGGCTTTGACTATCTTGAGGAAGCTTCCTTCAATTCCCATTTTCTGGAGGGTTTTAATCATGAACGGGAGCTGGATCTTGTCAAATGCTTTTTCTGCATTTATTGATAGGAACATATGCTTTTAATTTTTTCTCTTATTGATATGATGTATTATGTTGATTGATTTGTGAATGTTGAACCATCCTTGCATTCCCGGGATGAATCCTACTTGGTCATGATGTATGATCTTTTTGATGAGTCTTTGGATTCTGTTTGCTAGTATTTTGTTGAAGAAATTAGCCTCTGTGTTCATCAAGGAGATTGGTCTGTAATTTTCCTTGTTTGTGTTTTCTCTCCCTGCTTTGGGTATCAGGATGATATGTGCCTCGTAGAAGCTGTTTGGGAGTTTTTCTGTTTCTTCTATTTCCTGGAAGTGCTTGAACAGGTCAGGCAGTAGGTCTTCCCTAAAGGTCTGGTAGAATTTGCTAGTGAACCCATTTGGACCTGGGCTTTTTTGTTTGGGCAGACTTTTAATTACTGTTTCAATTTCCTCGATGGTGATAGGCTTATTTAAGTATTGGAGTTCTTCTGTTTCAATCGTGGGAGGTTATAGGACTTCAGGAATTTATCTATTTCTTAGGTTCTCATGCTTCGTGGCATACAGGTTCTCAAAGTAATCTCTGATGATCTTTTGGATTTCTGTTTTTTTTCTGTTGTGATGTCACCATTTTCATTTCTGATTCTGTTTATTTGGGTTCTCTCTTTCCTTGTCCTTACAAGTCTTGCCAGTGTCTTGTCGATCTTATTCAATTTTTTCAAAGAACCAACTCTTGGTTTCATTCATCTTTCCGGATTGTTTTTTTGGGTTCAGCTCATTGATTTCCTCCCTAAGTTTTATTATTCCCTTACTTCTGCCCGGGTTGGGATTATTTTGTTGGTCTTTTTCTAGTATTTTCAGCCTTGAGGTCAGGTTATTTATGTGGGCCCTTTCTTCTTTCCTCATGAATGCTTGCAGAGCTATGAACTTTCCTCTTAACACAGCTTTTGCTGTGTCCCACAAGTTCTGATAGTTGGTATCTTCATTGTCTTTTGTTTCTAGGAATGTTTGGATTTCCTGTTTGATTTCCTATGACCCATTTGTTGTTTAGCAGTGAGCTGTTTAGTTTACAGGTGTTTGGTTTGGCTCCCTGATTCTGTGTATGGTTTACTACTATTTTCAGTGCATCGTGATCTGAAAAGATAGTTGACACAATTTCAATATTTTTTTAAATTTTGTTGAGGTATGCTTTGTGACTCAGTATATGGTCTATCTTGGAGTATGTTCCATGTGGACTGGAAACAAATGTATATTCAGTTTTTTGGGGATGAAAAGCCCTGTATATATCAACCAGCTCTCTTTCTTCCATTTTTTCCTTCAGGTCCAGTATTTCACTGATGAGTTTCAGTTTCGTCGATCTATCCATAGTCGATAAGGCAGTGTTGAAGTCTCTGACTATTATTGTGCTACTGTTAATGTCTTCTTTGAGGTCTATTTATAGTCTTTTCAGTATTTGCTGGCCCCTCATTAGGCGCATATATGTTTAGTAGTGTGATTTCTTCCTGGTTACACACCCCTTAATTATTAAGAAATGGCCTCCATTGTCCCTTTTTACCTTTTTCAGCCTGAAGTCTATATTGTCAGATATGAGTATGGTCACACCCCCTTTTTTTGGAGAGTTTGATTGCGTGGAGAATGGTCTTCCAGCCTTTGACTTTGAGTCTGTGTTTGTTCTGGTTATTCAGATGTGTTTCTTGTAGGCAGCAGAATGTTGGATTCAGTTTTTTAATCCATTTTACCACCCTGTATCTCTTAATTATTGCATTTAGACGGGTTGACATTGAGAGAAATTATTGTCACTGTATTTTGTGCCATCTTTCTGTTTAAATTTGTTGTGGTTTTGGGTTGTCTTATTTTACAATAGACCCTTCAATCCTTCTTTTAAAGTTGGTTTTGAGTCTATGAATTTCCTGAGTTGTTGTTAATCCGTGTAGTTGTGTATCTTTCCTTCACATCTGAAAGTAAGTCTAGCTGGGTAAAGAATTCTTGGTGAGGCCTGAAGTTCAATGAGTCTTTTCACAATATCCCACCATTGTTTTCGGGCTTGGATTGTTTCATCTGAGTAGTCTGCTGTAAATCTCAGAAATGCTCCTTTGTATGTGATTTCCTTCTTTGATCTTGCTGCTTTCAGTATTATATCTCTGTCTATCATTTTTGTCATTTTAATAAGGATGTATTTTTATTGGGGTTTCTTTTAGCTGGTATCCTACGGGCGTCCTGTATCTGGGAGCATGCTTTCTCCGCCCCAGGGAAATTCTCAGCGATGATGGCTTTGAGAGTTTCTTCTTCATCAGGGTTTCTTCTTGCCCTTCTGGGACCCCAATGATGCGTATGTTGTTCCTTTTGTCTTCATCACGAGTTTCCCTGGTAGTCTGTTCATTGATTGTGAGTCATTTTTCCATCTTCTGGTGTTGTTTACAGAATCTCTGAACCTCGTCTTCGAGATCACTAATTCTTTCTTCAGTAGCTGTTACTCTGCTTTGGAGGCTTTCCCCTGTGTTTTTCAGTTCACTTACCTCATTTTTAATATCTGTCATTTCTGCTTGTACTTTGGTCTGAAATTTACTCAATTCTGCTCTCATGTCCTCTTGTAATTTATTGACTTTGTATTCCATTGTTTCTTTGAGTTCCTTGTGCATCTTTAACAGTTCCTTCCAAAATTCCTTTTCATAGAGGTTATATAGCTCATAGTTATTGCTTGACTCATCTCTATTAGTTACTTCCAATTGTAGAGTTTGAAGGAATTCTGCGTTGCTTTACCATAATGACTGTCGTAGGATGAAAATATGTGTTCTGATTGACTAGTCAATAGAGTTAGTAGGTGCCTGAATTACTTTGCAGCTAGAGATATATAGCAAAGAGTGTAGGGGCAAATGCTCAGTGAGATCTCAGGTAGATAGATAATATTTCGCGCGGACCCTATTGCGTCCGCGCACTTTTTGAGTTTTGGGGTGTCAGTGGGTGGTTCCGAGTCAAGGGGTCGTGGTGGGGTAGTGCAGTGGAAGGTCTGAGGAAGCTGGGTGTGGCTTGGTCCCCTGCTCAAAGCGCCAGCCCTTTATCCTGGAGATCAGTGGCTCAGGGGCTGCCTGCCGTGGGAAGGCACCTGGTGGGAAGAGCAGGGATCTGCTGGGCGTCGGGGTGGATGGCGTCAGGTGGGAGGTCCGAGGAAGCTGGGTGTGGCTTGGTCCCCTGCTCAAAGCGCCAGCCCTTTATCCTGGAGAGCAGTGGCTCGGGGGCTGCCCTCCGTGGGAATGCACCTGGTGAGGCGATCGCACAAATTTTGGAGAAGAAAAAATCTTTCAGAACTTTCAAATGACCAAAAATTCATTCATAATCAAGTGTGTAATAAATCCAAGGTGTTTTTGGTAGTGATCACCTATGTTTAGATCCTTGGTCTAAAAGGAATAGAAACACTAGGAAAACAAAGTGTTAAAGGAGCTCTTCTCTAAACAAAGCAAGAACAGAATCCAGAAAATTGCACTCAAAAAATACAAGAAATGTTTAGTTTGTTTCTGCTTCTTCTCTTTCACTACCTTATGTGTCGATAAGTATAATATAGAATATTTGTTCAATTTGAAGTTCACTTGAAAGATATAAATCTATAAAAATATTTTGAAACCAAAAATTTATATGTTGGAATTAGGATAAAATATGTTATTTTACACATTGATAAAATAACTTGTTCAATAATTCTATTAAGTGATATGTTCCAGTGAAGGATAAAATCAAATCATGAAACATTACAGATAAACATCATTTTAAATGTAATCAAAATTATAATCAATAGTTAAAACAATTGAGTAGCTTGCTAATCTCTTATTTCTTAGGCTAGGGATTAACTTTGCATATAGTTGTTTAATAATGAATCAATACAGCTGCCTCCTTTCACACTTTAGAGACAGAGGGTTGAACACACACAGAAAAACATCAATTGTTCATATTACTTGTAGATTTATTTATTTTAAGACTAATAAATTTTTAAATTGAAATTATGTATCAAACGGTCAAATTAAGCAAATATTATTTTGTCATTTAACTACAATAAACAATTAGTTACAGATAATCAGCATACTTCTCAAACAACACACGTAATGCCATGGAGTATTTCTCACTATCATAAAGTCCTTAGCTATGCTGAAAGAAAGGATGAGCAGTCAACTCTATTCAAGAAAACAAGTTAGAGATTCCTAGAATGTTTAAATAAAAAATGTTTATAAAAATTTTGAAATATGAAAACAGCATTTTTCATATTTCATTATTTAGTGAATTATCAGTCAATATTGTATTGATGTCCAAGACTATAAATTTAAAAGAAACAATCAAGAAATGAAGTATCACATTCTAGCCTTATATTTTAATTTCTTCTAGCAAAGAAATATCACCTAGGTAAATATAAGAGGAATTTTTTTCATAAGAAAAATATTTTTGTAATTAATATAAAATTCTCTAGTATCAGGGAAGGAGATAGCTCAATGTACTAAGCTAATGCTTTAAATTCAGGAGTACTGGGTTTGATCCCTGCATGAGGTAATCCCTTGAGCACAGTTGAGTAATAACACAATAAAACAAAGCACATAAAGTTCCCTGCTCTGAATTTGCCTTTACAGACTGTCATATTTTACTGTCAATTGAAATGAAAACATCCAAATTTAATAAAATATTCAAGGTTTCAGAGTTCTGTACATAGAGCAAAAAGATATGCCAATGCGAATATATTTCTAAAATTGTATTAATTTACTAAAAATAGAAACATGGGTTAAAATTAAAGACAGCAAAACGAATGGGAGAAAGTCATTGAAGTCAACACATCAGATAGAGATAATTTATCCAGAATATGTAAAATCTGCACAAAGATCAACAGCAATAAATAAAAACTCCATACAAATAGGGAGAGGAAATGAAGATACTTTTCTGAGAAAAACTAACAGATGGTCAATAGGAATATGTAAAATGCTCAACATCACTTTTTATTAGGGAAATCCAAACAAAGACAACAATAAATACCATTTCACTCCAGTGAGAATGGCACATAGCAAATATACTGGGTACAATTTGTTGGCAGAAATACGGTGAAAAAGGAAACCTTATCAATAGCAGGGGAGAATGTTGACCAGTTCTACCCCTATGCAAAACAGTGGGGGAGGGTTCACAGTAAACTGAACACTGAGCCGCCATATGACCCAGCATTTCCACTTTGGGGATATCTACCCTCAGGACAGAGAGCATTCATTCAAAAGAACATATGCACACCATTATTCATTGAGTAGTTAGGAGTTGGAAGCAACCAAGATCTCCAATGACAGATCAGTGGATCTTGAAGATGTGACATGTATATTATGGAAAATGATGAAATCATGCAATTTATTACAACATATATGGTACCAGAAGGCATTATGTTAAGTGAACTAAATCAGAAGGATAATCATAGCAGCATGATATCACTTATATGTGGTATTTTGAATAACTGGATGAAGAAATATAATTAAAGGGAAATAGTGGGTGGTTCCTAGATCACACTCAGCCCCAGAATGTTCAGAGAAGAAGAAAAGAAATTGAGTTGTGGCAGACAGAAAATATCAATGAGAAGCAACAAGGAGCAAGGCTCAGGGGATTCAGGGACATCAGTGGCTTTAAGAAACAATATAGCTAAACTTAGAAAGATGCTTATAAAAACAGAAGCCTGGTATAGGCAGAAGGAGGGAATCTGGGAACGCTGGTGGAGGGAAGTAAAACTGGGAGTTAAATTGTTGCTGGTGTTAGGCTTTCACTGACACAGACTGTCCAGAAGCAGGAAGTATAAGTATAGAAACTGTTTTAGAGCCCAGTGCTGAGGACCATAGAGCCAAAGAGATTCAGAGAGCCCTGAGCATCTTTCAAACACTCATTATGTTACAATTCCTTATTCCAAGTCTTATCTTTAGTCAAGCAGATGTACAGAAGCAAATATAGTGGTTAAGGCATTCTGACTAGGTTGTGACATACATCAAGTTTAGGAGCACTTGAGCGCCTGACCTTGACTAAGCCTTGTTTTGCTTTTAGCTTTAGTTTAGATTAGGGCTTTTCTGATCTAGGCTCAAGGTTATATATTTTTGTGTCCTTTCAAACTGTCTTTACTCAGATTTCACATTCCCACACTGGAAAGTTCTATGTCTATAACATAACTTTGAATAACCTTTAAAATTATGATGCTTTAATAAGATACAGTTTAACAAATAAACTTTTAAAAACCAAAAGGAAATATTTTTATAATATAAAAATAGCACCAACAATCCTGAGAGTATAACCTGAAGACCCAAAAACACACAGCAGAAAAACTATCTGCATTGTTTTATTCATCTCAGCTCTATTCACAATAGCCAGAATCTGGAAACGAACTAAATGCCTGAGAACAGAAGACTGGATTTAAAAAACTATGGTATGTCTATGCAATGGAGTACTATGCAGCTGTCAAAAAAGATGAAGTCATGAAATTTACCTGTAAATGGATGGACATGGAGATTATAATGTGGAGTGAAATTAGCCAGAAGGTAAAGGACAGGTATATAACGACTGCATTCATTAATGGGATACAAATATATAACATTGTTCTACTAAATGTGGGAAATGCTAACACCAGACTAGAACTCACCATTTAATATACACAAAGAGATTTAAATGTTAAACCCTAAATGTCTGTAGGGAAAGCTACAATATGTTAGGAGAGAGAGAGAGAGAGAGAGAGAGAAGGAGAAAAAAGGAAAAGTGCCTGCTATATAGGCAGGCCAGTGAGGTGAGAGGGAATATGGGGACATTTGTGGTTGGAATGGGGCACTGGTGGATGTACGGGTGCTAGAATACTGTATGACTGAGACCCAACATGAACATCTTTGTAATTGTATATCTCACAGAAATATAAAGAAAAAATAGAGATAAATAAATAGCACCAGTTCACATAGGAAACTGAGCTTCATATTTTTTTGTTCTTTGTAGTCATGATAGCAATTAATAATCAATATACATATTAAATGCATTTAACACTGCTTATCATATGAAGGTTAAATATTCATAAAAGTTAATGAGAATATAATGCATAGCCTTTTATGGTGCTAGTATTAATTAGTAAACATTTTATCACTAAATACCTAAACAAGTTCTATTTTAAATTTGATATAATTTATACTAATAATTGTTGAAATACACTATACACATTCAATTTCAGTAAGTTGCAGGTTGATTTGACATAGAAATACATATTGTTAACTATATATCACTTGATCACTTGATTACTTAACATCCATTTATTCGATTGCTCGAGCAGGTGCCAGTAATGTTTCCCTTTGTCACTGTCACGTGCCATTGTAGCCCAATGGCATCAGCTTGCTCCAGGAAGACAAGAGCCTCAAACTGTTCAGGGTCTTGATAAAGAGTTTTACCATCTTGTAGGTGGGTAGCCACTTTTTTTTTTTTTTTTTTTTTGCTTTTTGGGTCACACCCGGCAATGCTCAGGGGCTACTCCTGGCTCTGCACTCAGGAATTACTCCTGGCGGTGCTCGGGGGACCATATGGGATGCCAGGGATCGAACCCAGGCCGGCATGAGCCGGCCGCATGCAAGGCAAACGCCCTACCCGCTGGGCTATCGCTCCGGCCCCGCCACGTATTTTTTGGCTTCCCATGGGATCCAGTCGATAATGGCTCTAGTCCAGTAGTCTGGATCGTTGATGGAGGTTGGACTCCAGATTCATTCTCTCTCTTGAGTTAGGGGTGATATTCCGAGCATGGCTCTTACAATTCCTCTTTGGAAGACCCGAATGGCATTCTCATCCTGCTTTTGTAGGGCCCAGGTCTCTGAGGCGTATGTTAATACAGGGGAAATGTGGAGTCAGGATGTGTCCAGAGTCAGAAGTTCTTTGTCCTTTTTATCTATTTCTTTGATGCTCTTGAAGGCATTCTACACCACTCCCTCCTGTGCAGCTCAGGTTTTAGGTCATTCACCATGTTGAGTTCTGGACCTAGGTACACATAACTGCTGCATTCAGAGATGTTTGTTCCACTGAGAGTAAACGGAGCATCTGAAACTAGTTTGTTTTACATGAACATTGATTTGTTAAGATTCAGCTGTAGACCTACATTTCCACATTCATGGTTGAAGTCAGTCAGCATTTGTTCCACATGGCTAATGTTTGGTTATGACATTAGAACAATGTCATCAGCAAAGTGGAATTGGTGTAGTTGCCTACCAATTATATTCACTACCATTCCTTCCCATTCTAATTGTCGCATGATTAGAATGGGTGGTGCTGAAGAGTTTTGGTGAAATGGTATCACCCTGCTAAAACCCCTCTTTTTACTTCAATAATCACTTCCTTGTAGAATGGTGTTCTCCTGGTGGAGAATCCTTAAAACAGCTCACGAAGGATATTGACGTATTGAGTTTGAAAGCCCTGTTTGGTTAGGGCTTTGATGACCACTTCAGTCTAAACAGAATCAAAGGCTTTCTTTAAATCAATGACAGTTAGAGCTGCATCTTGAACTCCCTAAAAAGCTCAGTGAACTTAGTTACTGTGTGGATATGGTTGATTGTGCTAAGTCCTGTTTGGAAGCCACCTTGCTAGATGGTTGTCCTTCATGTAATGTTCTGCCAATCCTGTTCATGATGACTTGAGTGAACAGTTTGTAGATGACAGACAACAGGCAGATGGGGTGATAGGTGCCAATGTTGTGGATATCTCCCTTCTTGAGCAGTAGAACTATCCTCCTGGTTTTCCATTGGGAGGGCACCTTGCATTCAGACAGGTAGCATGTCGAGAGACTAGCCATTGTATTGCAGAGTACTGACAGTAGATTTTTCAGGTGTTTGTGTCTGACTTTGTCTGGGCCAGGTGCCATTCACTTCTTTACTGATGAAATGGCATGTCAGATTTTAGAAGGGAGAACATTGGGAACAACATATCCATCTTGAGGAATTTGGTATGTGGGGAGATGGACATTTCTATAAAAGATATCCTAGTAGAAGTTATGGATAATCTTCTCCCCGTTCTGTGAAGTAGAATTTTGCAATAAGAAGATGGTTTGGAATTTTGTGACAACATCGACATCAGTCAGGCAAAACCATCAATTGACTATTATATGGTCAGTTTCATTGGGGAACTGTCCACCAGGAGATTCCTATTTCCAACGTATAGATTCAGCATTCTGGAACTGTGAGTTCCCATGAATGGTCTTAGTAGACACTATGAACTCAGATAGTCTCTCACCCAGTTCATTCCTTTCTAGGCCATGGGCCATGATGTGTATTTCTTCGGTCGATCTTCTGGTCCTATCTTGGCATTAAAATCACCGACTATGATCTTGTAGAAGGTGTGATCTTCTTTATAGAACTTCTCCAGTTCCCTGTAGAATTTCTCAATTTCTTCTTCCTTATGTTGGATGTGGTGTGTAGACAAAGAAGATAGAAACTGCCAGCACTGATCCACATATCTTAAAGTGTAATCATCCAATCTGCTTTGTTAGGCACTCAAATGAATCATTGCTCATGGCCAGGTTTGTTGTGACAAGCACACCAACACCACTAATGCCTCTTTTTTTGCATGTTCTGAGGAACATTTCTTCTCTGGGGTCAAAAACAGTTCTTCTCTGGGGTCATGTTGCAAATGATGAATTCTCTTCTCCATCAGACCAATGATGTCATACTTTAGTTTTCATGATTGCTCCATCAGATCCTCAATATATGCTTCTGATGCCAGTGTAAGACATTGAAAGTACAGACAGTCCTTTTACTCCTTCTTTGTTTTGGCAGCCTAGTCTGGCCTGAGATTTTTCTCAGTGTCTCCTTGTGTCCTTCTTAGTGTTGTCATAATGAGGCCTCTTTCAGGGTCAGGGAATAAACATTGTTTTTCCTGGTTTTGACATATTGAATATGCATCAGACAGCTTGCCATGTTCCGCCATGTGGGCGGTATACTCTCAGTAGCTTGCTGGTATATCTGAGAGGGGTGGGTAGAATATTATTCGTAATTTACAGATGAATCATGTGGCTATTTTGCAGCCAGTGAAGCAGGTAGAGTTGGTAGCAGCTCTTCCTGGTGTAACTGCATCTGTGGTTCAAGCATATGTGGGCTTGAAATACTTTTCTCTGTAGGGTGGGTCTCTGACAAGCCAGCCTGAGATTGACTTTTTCTCTTGAGTGGAGCTCTGGCGAGCTGTGGAGTGAAAAATGTTGCCAGCATGGTGTGAGGGTTCCTCTGGGTTCCTCTGAGGCTTTATTGGGATGTTGGGCTTACGCCAGAAGTCACTCTCTGCCCCTGACTCCTCATAGTCAGTGGAGTACAGGGAGTGTAATGGGGAAAGCTGATTTTTGCTCTGTCTGGTGTATCTGCATCTGTAGTTCAGGAATAATTGGACTTGAAATACACAATATATATATTATTTGGAATATATTCCTAGTTCTTACTTTAAAAATTTTTCAGTTGTATGTAGTGGAAATAGAATATGATGAAGACTTCATTATAAATTTAGTTGGTTATAGAACATGGAAAGGAATGGAATATATATATATATATGTATATATATATGTATGGACTCAATGTTAATCAGTGAGCTATATATATGTATATGTAATTTTTATTATTAGTGTTTTCATTAAGTGTGGGAGTGAGCAACCCCTGATGGTGCTCAGAAGCTTTTCATCACTTCTTTGCACTAAGGAGCAAAAGCTTGCAGTGATTGTGGGAATATACGAGGTGCTGAAAATTAAAATTGGGTCATCCAAATGCAACGCAAGTCCCTTATAGTAATTGTGATATATGTTTCCTTTAGTATATTATAATTATAATTCTTCAATATTATTGATGTTTTTATAACCACCATATCTGGTGGTTCCCAGAAGCTAGACCTTTCTTGATGTTCAGGGGTCACTCCCAACAGTACTCACAAGAGCATTTGGTGTAATATATTGAACCTGGATCTCCCTCATATAAAACATCACTCGGGTCAGTTGGACTTTCTGTCTCTAAATTGATTTAAAGTGAAAATGTCCGTTGATTTTTTCATAAATCAAATGCTCTGTTATTTAATTTCATTAAATTACCTCAGCAAGTTATGATGATGAGCATTAAGCTGTGACAACAGCTCCCCTGCAAAGTTTGTATTTATATATATATATATATTATATATTTATATATATGTGTATATATACATATATATATATGTCCCCTTTACAATCATTGGGAGTAATTCTTCATGGCCTTTTTATGAGTCTGGTGGCAACATTTGTTAATGATTAGTGTGATTGCTCCATAACTGTCTTTGGAAATAAGAGTACCTTCTAGGACAGAGGACATATTTGTTTCCAAGCCAGTGAAATAATGATCATGTGGTCCACTGGAGTGTAGTGTGTGCAAGTTTATCAACACCCCTTTGTCCTCCACCATAATTTATGAAACTAAATTATCACTTCAAAACAGGATGAAAATCTCAAGAGCTGTGCCATTGTTAGTTTCTTGAGCACCACCAGTAGTAAAAATTGAGAGCAGAGATAGTGATAACCCCTAAACATGGTTGAGTGCATTTCTCCCCCTCAAAAACCAACCACGAATGTGATAGAGATTATCTAGAGGCTTCAAACTTTATCTGCATTATAGCTTCTCCATGTTCTCCTATCAAGATGTTTATGGCAAGTATGTTTTTCATAATAATATTTGGAATTATCCTAGCATAATTATGATTTTACTACATTTCTTGTGTGTTTAGCTTAAAATGAAGTATAAAGTTATGCAATAAAATTACCCTTTTGGGGGTTTGTTCTAGGGCTATTCTGGCCAAACTCAGGGCTTTCTCACTGCCCTGCACTCAACAATCACTCCTGATAAAGCTCAGGGGACATATGTGTGGCTGGGAATCAAACTGAGTTGGGTCATGAGTAAGGAAAATACCTTATCAACTGAACTATTTCCCTGATAATACAACATGAGTTTTATCTTTTTAGTAGCTTTACAGTTTCATTTTCGTATTACAAGGTCCTTGAAGGCAAATTTATGAACTGGTGTTAAATTAATATTACAAGGGATCTGAAAATAAAGTAAAAGATTTAGCAAAAATCACTTGCTCACTTGACATTGTTATAAATCAATTTGCTCGAGCAGGCGCCAGTAACATATCCATTTGACCCTATCATGTGCCAGTGTAGCCCAATGGCATATGGTTTCTTCAGGATTACAAAGAGCCTCAAACCATTCATTCTGGGTCTTGAGGAAAAAGTCTCATCATCTTGTAGGTGGGCGGCCCACGTGATCTTTTGACATCCATGGGATCTAGTCCAGCGGTTGTCTCCAAACCCGCATTACATGTCCAGCCCATCTGATTTTTAATGCCTTGGCAAACAAGACAGTATCCCTGACTCTGGAATGGTGATGAAGGTTGGAGTTCCAGATTCCTTCTTTCACTTGAGTGAGGTGTGATATTCCAAGCATAGCTCTCTCGATTTCTCTTTGGGAGACCCGAATAGCATTCTCATCCAACTTTTGTAGGGTCAAGGTCTATGATGCATATGTCAATGCAGGGAGAATGATGGAGTCAAAGAGATGTACCCAGAGCTGGAGGTTCTTTTTCTTTGCTATTTCTTCGAAGGTTTTGAAGGCATTCCATGCTGCTATCTTCCTCCTGCGCAGCTCAGGTTTTAGGTCATTCATCATGTTAACATCTCGACCTAGGTACAAATAACTGATGCAATCAGAGATGTTTGTTCCATTGAAAATGAATGGGGCCTCTGGAACTAGTTCATTTTTCATGAACATAGTTTTTTTGAGATTCACCTATAGACCTATCTTTCCACATTTTCGGTCAAAGTCAGCCAGCATTTTGCTGCTTGGCTAATGTTTGGTATTACTAGAACAATGTTCTCAGCAAAGCGAAGGTGGTGAAGTTGTCGGCCATCTATCTTCACTCCCATTCCTTCCTATTTTAATAGTCACATAATTTTCTAGAGGGTGGTGCTGAAGAGTATTGGTGAAATGGTATCACCCTGCTGAACCCCTCTTTTGACATCAATGATCACTTCTTTGTAGAATGGTGGGATCTGGTGGTGAATCCATACCACATCTCACGAAGGACCTTGATGTATTGGGTTTGAATGCCCTGTTTGGCTAGGGCTTCGATGACCGCCTCAGTCTCCACAGAATCAAAGGCTTTCTGTAAATCAATGAATGTGAGACAGAGTGGCATCTTGAACTCCCTACAAACTTCAATGAGCCTGGTTACTGTATAGATATGGTCGATTGTGCTGAATCCTTTTCGGAAGCCAGCTTGCTCACATGGTTGTCTTTCATCTAATGTTCTGCAATCCTGTTCAGATGACTAGAGTGAACAGCTTGTAGATGACAGACAACAGGCAGATGGGGCTATAGTTGCCAATGTTGTGAATGTCTCTCTTCTTGAACAGTAGAACTGTCCTGCTGGTTTTCCATTGGGAGGGCACCTTGCCATCAGACAGGTAAAGTGTGAAGAGCCGAGCCAGTGTATTGATGAGTACTGAGGGCAGATTTTTCAGGTGTTTGGGTCTGATCTTGTCTAGGCCTGATGCTGTTCCCTTCTTTACTGATGAAATGGCATGTCGGATTTCAGACGTGAGAACGTTGGGAACGACATATCCATTCTGCGGAATTTGGTATTTGGGTAGGTGGAGGGGGCTATCTAAGAGATCTGAGTAGAAGTCATGGATAATCTTCTCCATTGCCTTTCTGGAAGATGTGATAGTACTATCAGGATGTTGTAGGGCAGTCATCTTGGTCTTGTCATTGGCGAAGGACAGGAGGGCAGTGCGAATGGTTTTCCCAGATTCTGCTGCATCTTCCAGTATGTCTGCTCTTCTCTCTTTGAGGTCTTCCTTTATCGATTCTCTGCACCGCTTTGCAACCTTTGATGTTAACCTTTGGTTGACTGAGGCTTGTGCCTTGCCAAATTGGCGAATGAGCTCGAGATTTTGAAGACAGGCTTCCTTTTGCGGCGTTTTCTCTCTCGGCATTCTTCACACAATCTTGGAGGAGCTGAACCAATCAGTTGTATTCTTCATAGATGTCATCAATGATGGTATCTTCCCATGTTGCCGCAATGGTGCCAAAGAGTTCACAGTTGGTGGTCGTTCAGGGCATTCTCTTCTTAAACCTTGCAAACTTTTCTCCCCGTTTCATGAAGGAAAATTTTGCACGAAGGAGACAGTGGTCCGATCCTGTTTGGAATTTTGGGACGACAGCAATATCCATCAGGCAACCATCGATTGAAGATGATATGGTCAATTTCATTGTGGAACTATCCACCAGGGGATTCCCATGTCCAACATTTCGATTCAGTCTTCTGGACCTCTGAGTTTCCATGAATGGTTTTGGTGGACATGATGAACTCAGATAGTCTCTCACCCTGTTTGTTCCATTCTAGGCCATGGATCCTGATGTGGATTTCTTCGGACTATCTTCTCGGTCCTATCTTGCCATTAAAATCACTGACTATGATCTTTTAGAAGGTATGATCTTTTATATAGAACTCCTCCAGTTCCATATAGAATTTCTCAATTTTTTCTTCCTTGTAAGTGGATGTTGGTGTGTAGATAATGAAGATAGAAAATGCTGGCTGTGGGCCACATCTCTTGAAGTGCAATCATCCGATCCTGTTTGTTAGGCATTCAAATGAATCAATGTTCGGGGCCATGTTCGTGTTGACAAGGACACTGACTCCATCGATGCCTCTTTCGTCGCATATTCTGACAACAGTTCTTCTCAGGTGTCAAAAACTGCGTGATGCGATTGATGCCTCCACATCTCAGTCAGTCTAATGATGTCATACTTGATCTTTTGTGCTTGCACCATCAGCTCCTCGATATATGCTTCCCTTGCCAGTGTACGTGCATTTTAAATTGACTTTCATTTTAGTTTTTTCTTCATTTTGGCAGCTTAGTGTGGCCTAGAAAATTTGTCCAGCACTCCTTGTTCATCCTTCTTAGTGCTGCCATTTAAGGGTCTTTCAGGGTAGGAAGATGAACATGTTTTATTACTGGTTTTGCCATATTGAATATGCATCAGACAGCTTGCCAGGCTCTGCCTTGTGGACGGTATACTCTTAGTAGCTTTCTGAGCTAAGCCCTGCCAGGAGTAATTCCTGAGTGCAGAGCCAGGAGTAACCCCTGAGCATCGCTGAGTGTGATGTTGCTCTCCGCCCTGACAAGCAGGACATACCCTTCAGCTGCTCAGTGTAACTGGAGGACACATGGCCTGTGCCCCGATCTTCCCACTGGCTGTCCTTGAAGAGCGCAGCAAACATGATGGCTGTAAAGATGATAAAGAAAGATGACTGCCAGGTGTTTTTAATTGTGTCACCCCCAGGCTGAATCTGAGACCCTCCCGGAGTGCCTGGGAACGTGGGCGCAAGCCAAGGGGCTCCCGACCTCACTGTCGCCACTTGCCAACAAGAATAAATAACAAAATATAAGTTAAAATTTGACATTACTATAATAAGCAAACAATTTTACAAAAATTATCTTAAATTATGGTAATTATAAATAGTATGGGAGCTGCAGAGATAGCACAGCAGAGAGGGCATTTGCCTTGCATGTGGCCAACCCAAGTTCGATCCCCGGCAACCCGTATTGTTCCTCAAGGACCACCAGGAGTAATTCCTGAGTCTTGAGTAATTCCTGTGCAGCACCAGGTGTGACCCAAAAAGCAAAACAAAAATACTGATAATTTTTTAAATGCAGGGTATAAATGTTTAAAAAAATAAAAATAAAAATAAATATCACAAGAAACACTAGGCTTCTCAATTTGAGCTAAAATACATAGGAAGTATGAGAGAGATAGTTTTATACTTCTAAAAACATTGTTGATAAACCACAATTGAATATTCTGTGCTTTATAAATGTTTAAAATTTAGATGTTTTCCAAATAAAATAGTCAAAAAAGACATGTTTTCATAACATATTTTCACATTTTAAATGTACATATTTTTATTTTATTTTAAAAACTGTCATAAATTATTGATTATAAAATTATTCATAGAAATAGTCACAAAATCAAGATAACAAGTATAAAATATCAAGGAAATATGTTTCCAATCATTATATATACCTACATATATATTTATACCAGTGTTTTAAAGAAGAAAAGACACCCCAATCTGTCTTTGTGTGGGAGGCCGCAGCCGCAGCACAGCAGATAGGGAGTTTGCAACCTGGGTCCAATCCCTGGCATCCCTTATGATCCCCCAATCACTGGCAGGAGTAATCCTGATATGCACAACCAAGAGTAACCCCTGAGTATTTCCAGGTCTGCCTCCCCCCCAAGAAAAGCAAAAAAAAAATATGTATAAAAACCTTCAATGTGGGTAGATAGGAGATAGTACCGGGGCTAAAGTGTTTTTCTTGTGTATAGCTAATCCTTCTTCAATTTGTAGCACTCTATATGTTCTAAGCCCTAGCAAGAGTGATTCTTGAACAAGAAGTCAGAAGTAAGCCCTGAGTACCTCTAGAGATGGGCCCTAAACCCCCAAAATGAAAACTGAGTATGTTAGTGTTCTACTATAGTGTGTTTTATTTAAGTAATGCTCTCTTTTCAAAATTTATCAGATAAAGTTTAATTTTATTGAACACATGATCCAGAATTTATTCCTATTTGTAGCAATATCATTCAACAAAATTGTGCTTTTTCTTCAGGCCCAGAAAATTTATTAAAAGACATTGGGCAAGATTTAGACTCTTTACTGCCATACTTAGATGCCTGCTTAGCTGTTAATCTTATGCTAGAATAAGAATACAATCTCTCTGGAATGAATTCAATACAGAAAGCAAGTTGCAAGAAACTGATTTAGTGTCACTTTTTACTATATTAGTAACTAGATAGCTAATATTGGAACAAATGAATCAAGTCTATCTCAGAACTTTTCTTTTTTGTTTTTTGTTGGTCACACTCAGCAATGCTCAGGAGTTACTCCTGGCTCTGCACTCAGGAATTACTCCTGATAGTTTGTGGGAAGGCAAATAGGATGTCAGGATCAAACTGGTGTCAGCTATGTGCAAGGCAAAAGCTTTACCAGCTGTGCTATTGATTTTTGTCTTTTTTAAATTCTACTTTAAAATTTGTATTTTTTAAAATAATCCATTGTGGTTTCTTGTAAAAGGTCTGCAACTCAAAATGATCCAGATGGAAGAGATGCATAGGGCGATGTCTGTAGGTAACCACGTGGGACTGCTATGTGTTCTCTGGGCATAGAAGCTGAAAGTATGTTACTCTGGCATCAAGTTAAATAGTATAAAATGAAAACATTGAATTTAACAAAGGTCAACTGCATCGTAAAACTCCCAGTTTTCATTAGGGATAAGGAAATCTGTAAATACCCCAATATCACAAAAGTATGATATTTTTCATTAGTTGTATAATGAATATCACAAGGTGACCAATGAGTTTAAAGAATAAAATGGATCTCTCCAGGGAGTGATTGGATGAGCCTGGGCTTACTCAGGTAGGAAAAGTCAGGAAAATGTGCAGGTAACACATTTCACAAAACACTAAAGCAAATATGGACTAATGGCATCAAAGTATGAATGCATACAAAATATTGTGTACTCACTATCTTCCTGTTAATCATCTATTTGCTAGAGCAGGCACCAGTAATATCTCCATATGCCCTGTCTCATGCTAGTAGAATCCAAAGGCATCCGCTTGCTCCAGGAACATAAAGAGCCTAAAACAATTATATCAGGTCACGGGAATGACCAAATATAAATGTTATTGGTAATTGGCATATCAAATACTACATGAGCAGCTTGCCAGGCTTGCCGTGCGGGTGGCATACTGTTGTAGTCACCTTTAAATAAAACATTTCTTGATGAACCACACAGCAGCTAGCAGCCGTGAGAGCCGGGCTGTGATAGTCTGGTCTGCTGGGTGGAGTTGTGACGAGAGGGAAGTCCGGATGTGGAAAATGGCAGGCCCCATGGAGTAGGGGAGGGTGGTTTGGCTTGTTGTGAGGCTCTGCTGGGCTGGCAGGCCAGGGCTAGAACCCACCATGCCTCCCTGGCGCCTCACGGGCAGCTGGGCACAGGGAGAGCAAGTAGCAGCTCTGCCCCATGTCTGAGAGTCTCTGGTTCAGCATACCTGGGCCGGATTGAAAAAAAAAAAAACTGCTGAAGGGTGGCTGTGGATTATCCGGGCTGTGATAGTCTGGTCTGTTGTGTGGAGTTGTGACGAGAGGGAAGTCCAGATATGGAAAATGGCGGGCCCCATGGAGTAGGGGAGGGTGGTCTGGCTTGTGAGGCTTGTGTACTCAATTGATAATATTTTTTCATGAATACATAGGAGAAAAAAAGGAGATGAAGGTGGAAAAACAGAATATATTCATCATAGAATCTGTCTAGGAGAAAAAGCATTCACACTAAAAATTGAGAGGGAAACATTTGAATTTTCCTTCTTTCTAAAACCTACGTCTTTTTTCTTGTTTTAGAGCCACACCCAACAGTGTAGAGACTGGCAATGGAACCTGGATAACCTGAAGGTGAAGCAAGTACTTTTCTCAGTCTTGTGGAAGCAACATCTTAAGCTTTAGGCAAACAAATAACATAAACTAATTTTAGGAATATTGAAAACATGGAGAGAAACCTTATTCTAGATGACATATTAGGACACAAGCTGGATAGAATAGAGAAAACTGTATCCTACCCTTACCCACACTACTCAGTAAGTAAAAGTAACCTGGGAGAAATTTGAAACCAGAATTGAAATACCTTATACTACCAAGCAAATCAACTTTATTGCAGACTTTGTATGCTTTAGCTCAGCTTTTGACTAACTACTAACTTAGTAAGGAGCTATGCCATAGAAAGTTTACCAGTGTCTAGGTCAATCTATAATCTGTATATGCTTTTCAATTTAAAATTAGAAACTTCAGTAAAGCAAAAAAAAATAGCAATAGTTCCAAGAAAAAAAATAAACAAAAGTATCAGATATTTAATTGCCCAGTCATGAAAGCAAAGGACAGAATTTTAAAAATAATGGTTAATAGCTTAAAGAATCTAGCAGATAAAATAACAATATTTTATCATCCAATAAATTAACAGATAAGAAATTATTTCAAAGTCATTACAAAGTGAAAAATTTATCAGATGAAAGAAATTCATGTTTTTTATGAACTCAGAATTATGCAAATTTTGACACACAAAATAATGAGATAGAACAAGAAAGAGATAAATAGAATATCTAATAGTTACGAGACAATACAAATGGTTAACAAAAGCCATTAGAATTACAAGTAGGAGGAGACAGAAGAATTGTTTTCTGAAAGGAATCACTGAAAATTTTCAAATTAATTAAACACACCAACATAAATTTCAAGGAAAGAATACCCTTATGAACAAATGTCCAAAAGATACAGAGAAAGACAAATAGATTAATAGATAGTAAAAGTGACAAGAGGAAACATGTTAATGAGCCATTATTGTGTATATCTTGTATATACAATATTCAAATATATGGATTTCATGGATGATGCTACTATTTTTAATGTTACCTGAAACCAAAGAACATTACACATATACAACAAATGAGTAGTATATACTTGTTGCAGAACATATACATGGTGAAATACAAAGGTATGACAGATAAAAATTTTTTGAGAGGTATACAACAGTAAACCTACAGATACAAAAATCTAAAAACAAATGGGGAATATTTTAAGAGGAGATAAAAAATCTGAAAGAATTCATTACCAGAAGATCTGCACTATAAGAAACATGAAAACATTATCATACAATTAAGTCACAATCTGCCCAAGAGAACAATGATTACAATAGATGATAAAAATACACAATAAACCTTCAACATATAAAACAAAAGGTCATTAACCCATGGCAGAATTTTTCTACATACTGCCCTAAATACCATTACATTTTAAATATAATTAATCAAATGAATCATTTCTAACAGGTCTACTGTTGACCTTAAAATTACCTACTGATAAACATGATGAGACAGTTAGACGCCAGACAAAACTTGATATACCTTACAATTATTTAATTATTTTATGTTCACCGCATTTGATGAGATAGGTGTTACAATCATCTCCAGCTTGACAAATAAAATAAAAATACTGTAGACAGGATAAGATTAAGCAAACACTTGATTGGGGTCATATAAACTCCAATACACTGCATGGGCGACACAAGTAATTAGCAGCTATTTCTGTGAAAACTCTCAAGGAAGATATTTTTTAAGACACATGATATTTTATAAGCCTTTGATATCATGGCAAGGGTGAAATAGAGTTTACAATATGTAGTCCTAACAAATTCATTAATTCTCATTTAAATTATTGAGTAAAAATATTTCCTCTTTGATCACTTAATTTCAAAACAAATATAGTATATGGGAAAATTAGACAATAAGTAGTTCAAATAATGTTTCACAAAAATTACATGAACAAACTATTTTCATATACAACGTATTCTTACTTTATATTACTGTGTTGATGACATTTTCATCTTACAATAATCTCAACAATACTACTCAGGAAAATTCTTCAAAAGCAAGCATTTCTACACACTAGCTTCTATTACTGGTATTATATATTTTATGACTTAATATTTCAAGAGATGTTCTTGAAATTTCTATTATTTAAGTGCATTTTGCAAAGGAACATGTGCAGTTTGTGTTCAGTAACTTTAGTAGTTCTAGCACCATCTTGGGCTGTTTCATATTTCAGAAATGCAAGAACAAGATCCCAGAGAGATACAACTTAAATACACAATGAAGGTTAAATGTAACTAAATCTAAATATGATCACTTGATCATTTGATCACTTGACATCCCATTATTAATTGATTTCCTCTAGCTGGTACCAGTAACTTTTCCATTTGACCCTATCATGTGCTAGTGTAGCACAAGGCATCTGGTTGCTTCAGGAATACAAAGAGACTCAAACCATTCATTCAGGGTCTTGACAAAGAAGTCTGACGATCTTGTAGGTGGGAGGCCATGTGATCTTTTTGACATCTAGTGGGATCCAATCGGTAATGATTCTAGTCCAGCAGTCGTCTCCAAATCGCATTACATGTCCAGCCCATCTGATTTTTAATGCCTTGGCAAACGAGACAGCATCCCTGACTCTGGAACAGCAATGGAGGTCTGAGCTCCAGATTCCTTCTTTCACTTGAGTGAGGCATGATATTCCAAGCATAGCTCTTTCGATTCCTCTTGGGAGACCCAAATAGCATTCTCATCCTTTCATAGGGCCCAGGTCTCTGAGGTGTATGTTAATGCAGGGAGAATGGTGGAGTTGAAGGGATGTGCCCGGAGCCGGAGATAATTTTGTCTTTTTAGCTATTTCTTTGATGCTTTTGAAAGCATTCCATGCTGCTCTCTTCCTCCTGCGCAGCTCAGGTCTTAGGTCGTTCATCATGTTGACTTCTCGACCTAGGTACACATAACTGCTGCATTCAGAGATGGTTGTTCCATTGAGAGTGAATGGGGCCTCTGGAACTAGTTCATTTTTTCATGAACATAGTTTTGCTAAGATTCAGCTGTAGACCTATCTTTCCACATTCTCGGTCAAAGTCAGCCAGCATTTGTGCCACTTTGCTAATGTTTGGTGTTATTAGAAGGATGTCATCAGCAAAGCGGAGGTGGTGTAGTTGCTGGCAGTCTGTCTTCACTCCCATTCCTTCCCATTCTAATTGTCAGATGATGTTCTCGAGGGTGGCACTGAAGAATTTTGGTGAAATGGTATCACCCTGATGAACCCCTCTTTTGACATTGATGATCACTTCTTTGTGGAATAGTGAGATCCTGGTGGTGAATCCATAATAAAGATGATGAAGGATCTTGATGTATTGGGTTTGATCGCCCTGTTTGGCTAGAGTTCGATGACCACTTCAAGTATCTACAGAATCAAAGGCTTTCTTTAAATCAATGAATGTGAGACAGAGTCACATCCTGAACTCCCTACACACTTCAATGAGCTTGGTTACCGTGTGGATATGGTCGATTGTGCTGAATCCTTTCAGGGTAAAAGAAGAGTCATATGAAAAGGAGGGTAGAAAACAGGGAAAAAGCAAGAAAGAACAGAAAGAAAAATAGAAAGGAAAAATAGAGATGATAGATATCAATTAGCAAGACACATATTAAAGAGCATCATGCTAGTTTATTGGCCTTAATATTTCACTGTCTATACATGATAATATTAAATTTCCTGTCTTCATTCATTTTATTAACATAAATCCAAATGTGTATTATCTGTGTCAGAGTTCAAATATATTTGACCATCTTGTCTATGCATGACAATCAGTATGTTTTTAAGCTTGGCCAATTTGTGTATAACAAAGCATATGGAGAGTAGAGTTTTTAAGAAGTCTGAGTGAACAGTTGTTTCCATGAAAAGTAAAGAATTTTTTAATTTAAAGCCAAATGATTTGTACTTCTTAATAATTTGTTTACTATACCTTGATTATTATTTATAATCAGAAAATAGAAGATTGTTTTTTTGAATGAACAACCAATGTTTCAACTTTATTTATATGTATATAATCTAGAGGGCTTTTATTAGTAAAGAAACTGCTGTGAAGCAAGAGTATTAGATTTCAGTGTTAAAAATGTGAAACAGGGGCCAGAACAATGGCCCAGCTGGTAGGGTGTTTGCCTTGCATGCGGCTGGCCTGTGCCTGCCCGGTTCGATCCCCGGCATCCCACATGGTCACCCGAACACCGCCAGGAATAATTCCTGAGTGCAGAGCCAGGAGAAACCCCTGAGCATTGCCGGGTGTGAAAAAAAAAGTTAAAAAAAAAACAACAAAAAATGTGAAACAGTGAAAGAAATTGTCAGAGAACACTGGGGTCCTAGGCAAAATCCAGGAGCAGAACTAGAGATCTTGGTAGAAGTTCCACTTTTCAGAGAATGCTGGGTTCCTCAACAAAATCCAGGATCAGGGTCAGGGAAGTCCTTTTCCCCAGGGTATTGGCAGCCAACAGACAGGAAAGACATATGAATCCAGCAGAGTTTCAAAAGGCTTTACTCACACTTGTTATGGGATACAATTCAACAATAGGAAACCCCCATATTTTAGGTTCCAGATGGGCTCTAGTCACATGTAGGTTTAGAATCCTAGACCAAGATGGACTCTTCTACATGCTAAGGTCCAACAGGGGAAAAGAACAGAGAGAAGGAGAGCAGAGGCAGAGGGTGAAGAGGAAGAAGAGAAAAGGCAGGGAAGAGAGCAGGCTACAGCTTTTTATAACTTTTCAGCCCTGACCATCCCAAATCAACGGAAAGCAGTTAGGGTCAATTCTCTTCAAGTGACTTCTCAGAAGACCTCACCTTGTCCCATTGAAATGTTAACATTGCCCCAGCCAAGGCAGCAGGCCCTTGGTTTTCCAGCAGACCCAATGCAGATGGGGAAAGGGCATCTGAGATGAAATGCATCTCAGAATACAAAGGCATGCATCTGTACCAATGGATGTTCTACAGTCAGGTATATATTTCTCCAAGCTTTCTCAAGATTTTTATCTTTATTTCATAGCTGTTTTGTATATTAGTCTTTAGACTTATTAGAGAGCCATGCTTGCTTGCTTGGAGGCAAACAGAATTTCTTTCTCGACTAATTACTTAGAGATCAACATAACCAGGTTAAAAAAATACTGGTAATATCTACCTAGTCCCACGATGATTGTGGTAGCATGAGAGAAAATATTTATAGCAGCCAACACAGAATACCTGGCCAGATATTCTGTCACATAGTCACAGATCCAAACCGTCTTCCTGCTCCTGTCTACAAAGTGGACTGCAGGAGCTAAGCCTAGTCAAGATGCAGAGACCCTGAGCAGCGGTGTACTACAACAGAAAGGAAAAGATAAACAGAAATGTTCTAGATGTTTTTTGATAATGACAGGTAAAGGTAAAAATCTAACCTTATTAGAATATGAAAATTGTAGTTTTATTGAATCTCTTAAACTCAATTTCAAACTTCTTCATAGCATGAGGACTTGAAGGTGAATAAAAATCTGAAATGCCCCCTACAGGAATGAGAGTCTTGGGCCCAGAGATAGCATAATGGGGGAGGGCATTTGACTTGCATGTGTCCAACGTGACTTCAATTTCTAGCACCCCGTGAGTTAGCCAGAAGTGATCCTAACAGAGCAGGAGTAAGCCCTGAGCACTGCAGGTTATTCTCACACCCCAACAAGAAACACAAACAATAATGCATGTCTCTGATGCCACATAATTATGACAATGAGAAAAATGCTAATGTTTTAGTTCTTGAGTATTCTTGAATCTAAATAAAACAGAAACAAATACTAGTAAATAAATCAATTTAAAAAGTTTTATATATAATGTCAAAGCACTAAGTTAATGTCTTAGATGTTTATGTAAGTGCATTTTTTTAAATTATGGTTTAGCAAACACAGTTACTTAGACCTGATATTTACAGCATTGTTCTATAAAGTTATTGCATCTTACCACCAACAAAGTACATAGACTTTCCAGCAATGTCCATTAATCCTCTCCAATATACCTCAATGTTCCCCTGATCCATGCTTTCATTGCTGGTATATATCTGTTTTGTGATTAAAATAAGACTTTGACCTCATTCTGTACTTTTGTTTCCTTTTTTATATTTGCCCTTTACTCCCTACTTATTCTGGTTAACATGATATACTCCAGTTCATTTTACATGGCAATGAGATTCAAGATTTCTTTTCATATAATTGGATAAAATCGCATTGAATATTACAGTATAATGAACATGCAACATCATCTCCACTCATACATCATCTGAACACTTGGGTTGTTAGCACATCCTGATTATTGTATGAAGAGCTGCAATAAAGATATATATATATATATAATATAATTTTTGTATAGAATCATGAAATTCCCAATTATCTAAACCAATATTGAGAACAATTATGGAACCATATTAAAACCATGATGCTTGAATAAAGAGAATCTCAGAACAATGGAATGACTCATAAAGCCCAGCGATAAACCCTATATTTGTGAAAAAGAAACTTGTGACAGAGGAGTTGGTTGAATGAATAGAATCATTCAATCCAAATAAAATAAACTTTATCAGTGAAAGTTCATTTAAAATGCCGTTCTGGACTCAAAGTCTCACACACTCACAAATATACTAGATCTATATCTCACACCATATACAAATGTTAATTCAAAATGGATTAAGGAGCTCAGGATTTTACAATAATACATGGAAATACATGTATGAAAGCATCAGAAAAATATTCAGAATTCAGTCCTTAGTGGTGTCTTCAGTGATTCTATTCCATTTGCAAGGATAATAACAACATAAAAAGTGGGAGTAGTGGGACAATATATATGATTAGAAACAAACAACATTGAAATGAACATGGTAAAAAAGAAATCTTTATTCACCATTGGGGATGTCATCTGTTTTAACCACTCTAGAAAATATAGAGATTCTATTTAATTGTCCCTGACTCTGGAACAGCAACAAAGGTCAGAGCTCCGGATTCCTTCTTTCACTTGAGTAGGCTTGATATTCCAAGCATAGCTCTTTCAATTCCTATTTGGGAGATCCAAATAGCATTCTCATCCTGCTTTCGTAAAGCCCAGGTCTCTGAGGCATATGTTAATGCAGGAAGAATGCTGGAGTTGAAGAGATGTGCCCAGAGCTGGAGATTCTTTGTCTTTTTAGCTATTTCTTCTATGCATTTGAAGGCATTTTATGCAGCTCTCTTCCTCCAGCGCAGCTCAGGTTTTAGGTCGTTCATCATGCTGACTTCTCGACCTAGGTACACAAAACTGCTGCGTTCAGTGTTTGTTCCATTGAGAGTGAATGGGACCTCTGGAATTAGTTCGCATTTTATGAACATAGCTTTGTTGAGATTCAGCTGTAGACCTATCTTCCACATTCTCGGTCAAAGTCAGACAGCATTTGTGCCTCTTGGCTAATGCTTGGTGTTATTAGAACAATGTCATCAGTGAAGCATAGGTGATGTAGTTGCTGACCATCTATCTTCCCTCCCATTTCTTCCCATTCTAATTGTCACATGATGTTTTTGAGGGTGGCACTGAAGAGTTTTGGTGAAATGGTATCAACCTGCTGAACCACTCTTTTGACATCCATGATCACTTCTTTGTAGAATGGTGAGATCCTGGTAGTGAATCCATAGCACAGCTCATGAAGGACCTTGATGTATTGGGTTTGAATGCCCTGTTTGGCTAGGGCTTCGATGACCGCTTTTGTCTCCACAGAATCAAAGGCTTTCTTTAAATCAATGAACATGAGACAGAGTGGCATCTTGAACTCCCTACAAACTTCAATGAGCTTGATTACTGTTGGGGAACACCGCCGGGGTCCCCCGACAGTGTCAGGACAGAGGTTGTCTTCTACCTCCGAGGACGCCGGGAGAACAGATGAAAACTCACGAATCCGGTGCAGTTCCAAAATGGCTTTTAATAGTACAAAAGCTCTTCCACAGCAATCCAATATAATGAACAAACTCTAGCTCTGGTCCGAACTTAGACCATACAAAAGAGCCTAAGTCTCCCACCAAAGAGAGAGAGGATCTCACCCGAGCTGAGTCCTACCCAGAAGAAGGAGCAAAAGGCCAAAGAGCAAAAGGCCAAAAGCCAAAAGCCACAGGAGCCAAAAAGCTGAGGGCTGAGGAACCAAAAAGGCAAAAGGTGAAGGGGCCTCAAGTCAGCCCCTTATATACACCAAAGTAATCCAATCGGGAGGTTGTCATGTCAACAAAGAACCCTAAACAGAGTGTAGTGCAACAACTTACTGCAGGTATAAACAAAGGTTATGCCAAGGACTAAGGGAGATTATCTCTTATGTAAAACACTGGAGAGAGAGGGCTGATATAAAGTAATACATCTTAACTTCATGAGCTTCATGTAATCTAGATGGTACCCACAAGGTCCGTCTTATTATTATCTGCACCAGGGTGATTCTGAGTATCTTGTTCTCGTGTACTGAAAGGGTCACTCTTGCCTGCTTAGAGCAAACTAGTATGATCCTTCCTATAGTCTTCCTATAGTCTCAACATAGCCAGGGTGGTAGTCTCCTAGTAAATTCTAACTGTCCCACGTTGGGTGCAGTGGGTATAAAGAGGAGCTGTGCCCAATCTAGAAAAGATAGAAGTCTTAGTAGATGTATAAGTCACAAGTTATTCAATCAAGGTGACTTCTGTAAGTGCCACACCCTCTAGCAGTGTTTACATAGAAGAGAGGTCTCATTAGAATGAACCTTGACTTAAATAAGATTAAGCTGGGTGTGGGCAAAACAACAAAGCTCCCAGATTAGCTAAATCTGTCCTCCAACAGGTTACCATGTGGATATGGTTGATTGTGCTGAATCCTTTTTGGAAGCCAGCTTGCTCGCATGGCTGTCCTTCATCTAATGTTCTGCCTATCCTGTTCAGGATGACTCGAGCGAACAGCGTGTAGATGACAGACAACAGGCAGATGAAACAATAGTTGCCAATGCCGTGGATGTCTCCCTTCTTGAACAGTATAACTGTGCTACTGGTTTTCCATTGTTCGGGTGTTGGAGGACAGATTTAGATATTCTGGGAGTTTTGTTGTTTTGCCCACTCCCAGCTTAATCTACTTAAGTCAAGGTTCATTCTAATGAGACTTCTCTTCTATGTAAACACTGCGAGAGGGTGTGGCACTTACAGAAGTCACCTTGATTGAATAACTTCTGACTTGTACATCTACTAAGCTTCTATGTTTTCTAGATTGGGCACAGCTCCTTTTTATACCCACTGCACCCAGCGTGGGACAGTTAGAATTTACCAGGAGACTACCACCCTGGCTACGCTGAGACTATAGGAAGACTATAGGAAGGATCATACTAGTTTGCTCTAAGCAGGCGAGTATGACCCTTTCAGTACACAAGAACAAGATACTCAGAATCACCCTGGTGCAGATAATAATAATAAGGACCTTGTGGGTACCATCTAGATTACATGAAGCTCATGTAGTTAAGGTGTATTACTTTATATCAGCCCTCTCTCTCTCCCAGTGTTTTACATAAGAGATAATCTCCTTAGTCCTTGGCATAACCTTTGTTTATACCTGCAATAGGTGTGGCACTACACTCTGTTTAGAGTTCTTTGTTGACATGCCCTCCCGGTTTGATTACTTTGGTGTATATAAGGGGCTGACTTGAGGCTCCTTCACCTTTTGCCTTTTGGTTCCTCAGCCTTCAGCTTTTGTCTCCTGCAGCTTTTGGCTTTTGGCTTTTGGCCTTTTGCTCTTTGGCCTTTTGCTCCTTCTTCTGGGTAGGACTCAGCTCGGGTGAGATCCTCTCTCTCTTTGGTGGGAGACTTAGGCTTTTTTGTATGGTCTAAGTTCAGGCCAGAGCTAAAGTTTGTTCATTATATTGGAGTGCTGTGGAAGAGCTTTTGTACTATTAAAAGCCATTTTTGGAACTGCACCGACTCGTGAGTTTTCATCTGTTCTCCTGCTGTCCTCGGAGGTAGAAGACAACCTCTGTCCCGACACTGTCGGGGACCCCGGCTGCATTCCCCAAGATTCGGGCACCTTAAACTCAGACAGGTAGCGTGTGAAGTGATGCTGTCTCGTTGCCAAGGCATCAATAATCAGATGTGCTGGACATGTAATGCAATTTGGAGATGACTGCTGAACTAGAGCCTTTACTGACTGGATCCCACGGGATGTCAAAAGATCACATGACCACCCACCTACAAGGTTGTCAGACTTCTTCGTCGAAACCCTGAAGGAACGGTTTGAGGCTCTATATTCCTGGAAGCAACCAGATGCCATTGGGCTACACTGGCATGTGATAGGGTCAAATGAAAATATTACTGGCTCCTGCTCAAGCAAATTTATGAATAACAGGGTGTCAAGTGATCAAGTGATTTAATTCTAAGAATATAGCTCCTATAGCTAAGGTGATGGGGCAGCAGATAAGGCATTTTTTTGCATAATCCTAACCAATATCAATTAATTGTGTGATTACTAACAAAAATATGTTCCCCTGTGCACTGCCAAGAGTGATTTTTAAGCACAGGATCAGGCATAAATCCTTGAGTATAGCTAGTTATGGTATCACTGTATCACTGTCTTCCCATTCATCATCGATTTGCTTGAGCGGGCACTAGTAACATCTCAATATGACCTGTCTCATGCAAGTAGAGCCCAAGGGCACCTGCTTGCTTCAGGAACATAAAGAGCCTCAAACCATTCCATCAGGTAGTGGGAATGAGTTCTATAAATGTTACTGGTTTTTGGCATATCAAATACGACACGGGTAGCTTGCCAGGCTCTGCCGCGCGGGTAGCATACTCTTGTAGTCATCTCAAAATCCAGAATTTATTGATGAACCAGCCCAAACAGGCAGGGGTGTGATAGGCTGGTCTGCTGGGTGGAGTTCTGACGAGAGGGAAGTCAGGATGTGGAACATGGAGGCTAATGGAGTGGCTGGTCGTCTTTGTACCATGGAGTTATGGTACAAAGTAAAAAAAAAAGAGCACCTGTAGGCCTCATAGCTTTTAATGTTTGACCTCTACCCTCAAAATACAGATTTATTATTTTCTATGTAAAAATTTATGAAGCTCTCTTTATCTTTATAAATTGACTTGATATTTCCATCAAGTTTCTGAAGAGAAAAAATTACCAGCTTGAAATAATATTCTTTTATATCTTTTTTTTTTGTTTTTTGGGTCACACCTGGCAATGCTCAGGGGTTACTCCTGGCATTTTTCCTCAGGAATTACTCCCGGCAGAGCTCAGGGAATAATATGGGATGCTGGGGATCAAACCCGGTCGCCTGCATGCAAGGTAAATGACCTACCAGGTGTGCTATCGCTCCGCCCCTATATCTCTTTTAAATAGAAAAAAATCAATCAATAACCAATCTACAAGCTTGATTACTTAATAAATAAAAATTCCTAAACACACACTTGCAGAGACAAAGAAAATATCGAAAATAATGTTTGAATCTTTAACTTAGGAAATAACTTGTTTCTATAGACACAACAAAAAAATACACATAAGCAGAAACCCAAAGTAGTACAAAACAGAAAAAATAGTTTTGATTCTTCTATTTTTTGAAACCAAGAGAAAATTGTATTAAACATACTGAAAATTCAATACATAGTAATTAAAATATGTGCTATTTCTATATTGAAATATTCCATGTATTAACAAAAAGTAAGAGGTTTATGTAATTATCCATAAAACAAAATTAACATGACTGTGCATAAAGCTCACTAGGCATTATTTAGATTTGTTTTTTGCAATAGCAAAGCAAATTTTTTACAAAACTGATTATGCGTTATCAATGATCAATATTACTCTTTACATGAATATTTATTTCACACAGGGCTTTTATAACTTGTGAATGAATAGGCAAATAGGTTCTTTTCAAGTGTCTAAGCTTCACAGAGAAATAGGTATAATGGGAGGGCATTCTTTAAAAGAAGGCTGACTTTGATCAAAATTCTCTGCTTCATACACAATGCTAAGTAAAAAAGACTAGCTGGTTAGAAACTGTTTACTACAATGATATCTATGTCCACCTCTAGAATCCTCATTATAAATTTCAACATAATTCAACTAGATTTTCACTAAATAATATATCACATAGCAGCATTTCATTAAATTTCAGTTAAATATATTTTTCTCAATTTTCATAATTCAAATGTAAATTTTCCATGATATTTCATTCTTATGAAGAAAAATAGAACAAGACAATGACTGCTACAAAAATTACTGCACCATCGGAGTGATAGCACAGTGGGTAGGATGTATGCCTTTTAAGTGGATGACTGGTGTTCCATCCCCTGGCATCCCATATGGTCCCCCAAGCACTGTCAGGAGTAATTCCTGATTGCAGAGCCAGGATAACTCCAGAGCATTTCTTTGAGGACCCAAAAAGCAAAAATTGCTGTCATAATTTCACTAATACAAATCAATTCAATCATACAGCTTTAAAAATTATGAACAGATGAATTTGGATTTAAAAATCCTTATCAACCTTAGGTTGTAATTTGTTAGTTTTAGAAAGAAACACTAAAATGGTATATTCTACTAAATAATGAAATTCCACTATGAAAACCTACAAAGCATAATAACTATAATAAAAATAAGAGCTCATAAAGAGAATGTTCATCAGCATTAGAGTAAATGATATCTAAGTACATTTCAAACCTAATGTCTTGTTCCATTGCGATGGAATTGAAGTAGAAAACTGTTACAATGAAGAATTCTACTCATGCAAGTACTGCTGTGCAGAATTAAACTTTCTGTGCCAGTATTTAAAAAAATGTAGGATAAAACAAGAGTGTATGCCCCCTTACTTGCCAGCAGTTTAGCTGAGTAGTCATCCCAGCACCAGAGTTAAGATTCACTGAAGCCATGTATTTTTTTAAGGAGGAAATGGAGATATATTACAATCAGCTGACCTGAATTCAATCCTAGGCACTGCACTTAGTGCAATGAACATTTCGGGATTGTTTCCAGAACACAGAGCCAGGAATGGAGTTTCCTATGAGCAGAGTAAGAAGTAAGTCCTGAAATGCTGTGTGCGACCCCATATACAAAACAAAACAAAATAGAGGAGGAAACTCCAAAAAATCCACTCTAGTTCCTAGAAAAGAAAAAGAAAATTATTTCCTATTCCCTCATTCATTCATTGAACACACAGGCATCATAAAGTTAGTATGTGATAGGGACTGTCCTAGATATTTCTTCTACAAAAATAAACACAGATGTGTTATGATCTCAAAAAGATATAAAAGTCAAAAATTGGTGTATCACAATATTGTTGCCATTACTATGTAAATGAAACTATGAAAAACTGTAGAGCCAGTTCTGCCATAAATTTAGCAAAATGTTTTCAAAAATTCACCTCTAATTATGCAAAGCAATCTTTCCTATATCCCTAGGATACTTGTTACATGTCTAGACAATTCTAGAGGAAGGTACTAATATTTAAATGCTGCTCAGAATATAATTCAATGGCAAATTGTGTGATATATACACAATTTCCCAAGGACATTTATAGGAGATGGATAATGAGCAGTGGAGTACTAAGATAGAAAAGCAGAATCAGGGACCAAACGAAAAAGAAAGAGAGATAAAAATGTATAGGGAAAAGAAAAAGATGCGTGTGGATGGTAGGTTTGATCGAAACCAGCAGTTCTGTTGCACATCTTCATCAAAGCAAGTTTATACCTTCTTGGAAATGGTCTCCAATCAAAACTGGTTGGGGTCGGAACAATAGCACAGTGGGTAGGGCATTTGCCTTGGACAAGGTCAACTCAGGTTCAAATGCTGGCATCCCATATGGTCCTCCAAGCACCGCCAGGAGTAATTCTTGAGTGCAGAGCCAGGAGTAACCCTTGAGCATTGCCAGGTGTGACCAAAAAAAAAAAAAAAAAAAAAAGGTTTGTTTGTTCTACTCTTTCATGTTGGTCATATTTTCATCAGATTTCTTTTGTATATATTCTGTCATTTTTTCAGGAAATATTTTCTTATAGTTTTTAATATCTGGATCTCTTTAAATCTCAGTATTTTGACATCATTGTGAGCATATGTGAGTATGTGTACATTTGTGAGTGTGACTGTGTGTCTTTGTTTATACGCGTGATAATTTTGATGAAGCACTAGTATTTGAGGTTGGAAGAGAAAAAAACACAAAGCTAGTATTGTTCATACCTCCAAGTAAGAGTACTAATTCACTAAACTGCCAAACATTATTCTGAAAGATTGCATGAGACTAATTAGAGATAAGGTAGATTTTAAAGTTGTCATACTAGTCCTGTTGTTTTTAATGCCCCACACATGGACATCAAATTGCTTTTGGGAAATTTGGCTTGTGCTTAGATTTAGTCTTGGGATTCTGATAGGTTTTTCTCATTGTTCTTTCTCCAACTTCACCTTATAGCAGCCCTTGAATATCTAAACCACATCAGCAAGCACTTACCTCTTCCCTATGGGTACTTTGCTTTCCATAGCAAAGCCAGAGAGTTTTTCATCATTCTAGTGCGACCCCCTGCCCAGGGCAGGGAAGTCTGCCTAGAGAGCCTGCCCTCAACCTCCTTCCTCTTTTCTTTCTAGCCAGTCTATTTCTAACACTGCTATTTTGGGGGTAGGAACATTTGCTTGCAATCATTTCCCTGGAAAGAGCAGAATCCCTTTTGTAAAAAAAAAAATCAATAAGTATTAAAGGCTACCTTGACCCTCCTTAGACCAGTCCAGGTTTTTGATCATTTCTCCAGAAACACTGAATCTCCCATCTGCCCCTTGAGGTGTTGCAGGTGGGGCTGCGGTGTCCCACTGCGGCGACTGGTGGCAGACAGGAGACAGGTTTGTCTACACCCAGGGCTCTGCCTCATGGGCTCTGGATGGTTGATGGTCTGACATAGAAAAAGACTGGACCTCCTGGGATGAACCCAAAGCCACAGCAGAGCCTGGCAATGAGTGAGACGTTACTGATGCCTGCTCAAGCAAACAGATGAACAATGGGAAGACAAGTGATACAAGTGATACTGAATCTCCCTTCATCCCGAGAGGCAGTTTTTGCTGTGGGACCTTCACTTTGTCTTTTATATTAGAGAAGATACAAAGAACCGCGTCATGATCAGGTAATGTCTGATCCTTGTGCACAAGATCGTTCTGCTTTTCGAGCTTCAAGGGACTCTAGTTGGTGTCTTGCCTTTTCTTACAGTGATGTGGGAGAGCCCTCAGAAAAGGAGCACTTGATTAAATGCAGCTGGTATAGTGTACTATGTCCCCAGTGTTGCTAACCTAAACAGAGGCTTTAGGACTTCTTTTTATTTATTTTTTTGGGGGGGGGGTCACACCCGGCAATGCTCAGGGGTGACTCCTGGCTCTGCACTCAGGAATTACTCCTGGTGGTGGTCGGGGGACCATATGGGACGCAGGGGATCGAACCCGGGCCGGCACAGGCTGTAATTCTCTGATGGTTTCAGAGGGATAAAGATATGATTTTTGCCAATTATCTGGCCTTACATTTTGTTATTACATTATGAATGACGTTCTATTTTCTGCAGCCTAATCTGAAAGTGCTAATGCTTTCTTTTGAATTATTAGTTTAAATGTTCTGATGATTCTCCAATAAAAATGGGATGAAAAATAGATTTATTTAATGGTTTTTCAATATTTTATGTTGACCAAGATTTAAAATAAGTCATTATACTTAAAATTTGTATCAATAATATAACTTTTTTAGAAATTAATGCAATCCTATATTTATATTTAAGACAGATCTGCGTTCTAATCTTGCTTTTTCAAAAGTATAAGAAAATCTCATGTCAAGATTTAATTATCTGATTTTTTTTTATAATGGAATCACTTGATCACTTGAATCCCGTTATTCATCGATTTGCTCGAGCGGGCACCGGTAACATTTCCATTGGACCCTATCATGTGCCAATGTAGCCCAATGGCATCTGGTTGATTCAGGAATATGAAGAGCCTCAAACCATTCCTTCAGAGTCTTGACAAGGAAGTCTGACCATCTTATAGGTGGGCGGCCACATGATCTTTTGACATCCCATGGGATCCAGTCAGTAACGACTCTAGTCCAGTGGTCATCTCCAAATTGCATTACATGTCTAGCCCATCTTATTTTCGATGCCTTGGCAAACGAGACAGCGCCCCTGACTCTGGAATCATGATGGAGGTCGGAACTCTGGATTCCTTCTCTCACTTGAGTGAGGTGTGATATTCCAAGCATAGCTCTTTCGATTCCACTCTGAGAGACCTGAATAGCATTCTCATCCTGCTTTTTTAGGGTCCAGGTCTCTGAGGCTTATGTTAATGCAGGGAGAATGGTGGAGTCAAAGAGATGTGCCCAGAGCCGGAGGGTCTTTGTCCTTTTAGCTATTTCTTCGATGCCTTTGAAGGCATTCCATGCCACTCTCTTCCTCCCTGCAGCTCAGGTTTTAGGTGAGTGTTGGGTGCTGTGGGAACCCACCACGTTGGAGCGACACTCTAATTGTTTCTTTCTGGGATGTTCAGCTCAAGGCAGGGGCGGGGAACAGTGCTGGTAGGAAGGCAAAAACACGCCTTAAGAGGAGAGTTTGGGAGAGCCTTGGTCCAGAGACAGCAGAGCAGGGAGGGCACACGCCTTGCACACTGTTGTCGGGGTTCCACCCCCAGTACCTTGTGGTGTCCCAACCTCTCCCCAGAGTGGTTCCCTGAGCACCTCTCGGTCTTCCTCCTGATGGGGTGTGAAAGAGTTTTTCAGTTGCTTACCCAGTAGCTAATTGTGACACTAACCTTTGCTTACTGTGTTTACTTAATGCGTCGACCAAAAATGATGCAGGAAAACCTTCTTTGGTAGATTCGGTGTTTCTGGGGACTCGATTCGGTGTGACAAGGCAGCAGCTCCTCCGAGGCCAAGAGCAAATTGATCCTCTGGCCCTGCCAAGTGAGACAGAAACTGTCCTCAGGAAATGGGGCTAAGAGGCAGAGGTAGCCTGGCGGAGGGGTGGATTCTGGAGGATGCAGGAGGGTCAAAAGCAGCAAAGGGCTTTTACTGGAACCTCGGCTGTCCTTGTACCTCTTGGACGGTTCTGGTTCCTTTATTCATCTCAGTCACAAGGTGACCTGTGGATTGGGATTACCCTTATCTTATAATAGAATAAGTCAACAATATTCAAATAGTTTGACTCTTAGTAAACAAAAATGTGTTCTTATTCCTACTATATAGGTATTAGTAATTCTGTTTAATGGTTGGAAGTAGGAAGATGAAATGTGGGCCCTCTATTTTCCACTGTGTATCTATCACCAAGACTCCAAATTGATTTACAACTCTGGCATAAAAGGGAAATTTCTTACAAAAATATAGAGCCACAAACTCTGGTCCAAACCTACTTAATGTGAAGGTCAGAAAATAGAGCCCACGTAGGTTGAGTTTAACTTACTCTCTAGGTAATTTTTCTGTTTACTTGAGCATTTTTATTTCACAATATTAAGAAGAGTAAAAAGAGCAGAAAATTACAATTTTATTTGACTCAGTGTAATTTATTCAATAACAAGTACTAATGTGCAATAGGTTAGAAAATAATAATCATACTCTGAGGCAAAGATTTCATTAAAATTTCATAAAAGCTTATAGCAAAAACCATATCCACATTTCTTTTAAATAGTTCAAATTTATTTCATATATAGTTTTCTAGAAGAAGTTGAAAATTAAAAAATTGTTACATATAACAATATAAAGGAAATAGGGAATTCAAGGTGATATGTTATAATTTTTGCCAATTACCACATATCAATTTGCTTTCATATTAGATATGAAAATTAATGCTTATTTTAAAATAAACGCCAAGTACTCATATTTTTAAATAGCAATATTGTAAAACACAAGACCAGATTTCCTGGCATTTTATTATTTCTGTGTGTGCAACATATATGTGGTTTAAAATATGTATTTTTATGTTACATATAGCATTTTGGTGCTGTATAAAATCTTATTGAAAAGTGTTAAAGCATATTAGAAAATGAGTTAAAAAATTGTAGAAAAATCACAAGCTCTCCCAGTTTATTTCTTCAGTATTTTTATTTGTGAATTAACTGGTTCAGAAAGACTTGATTTAAATAATTCAGGTTTGTAGTAAACAAGATACAGCACAGGAGTTAAGGCATTTAAGATGAGACAGCTACTAACTTTAATCTGGATAATATATATGGATGATGAGCACTGCCCAAATTGATACCTTAGTGTAGAACAGACATAAGTCGTGAATACAGAGGGTATGCCCTATCTCTCTAAATGAGACAAAGGAAACAAGGGAGTGAAGTGAAGGAGGGAGTGAGGGAGGGAAGCAGGAAGGCAGGAAGGCAGGAAGGAAGGCAGGAAGGAAGGAAGGAAGGAAGGAAGGAAGGAAGGAAGGAAGGAAGGAAGGAAGGAAGGAAGGAAGGAAGGAAGGAAGGAAGGAAGGAAGGAAGGAAGGAAGGAAGGAAGGAAGGAAGGAAGGAAGGAAGGAAGGAAGGAAGAAGGAAGGAAGGGAAGGAAGAAGGAAGGAAGGAAAGAAGGAAGGAAGGAAGGAAGGAAGGAAGGAAGGAAGGAAGGAAGGAGGGAGGGAGGGAGGGAGAGTGGGAAGGAAGGAAGGAAGGAGGGAGGGAGGGAGAGAGGGAAGGAAGTTTTGGAGGGCATGTTTAGCTAATCTGGGAGTTTTGTTGTTTTGCTCACTCCCAGCTTAATCTTATTTAAGTCAAGGTTCATTCTAATGAGACCTCTCTTCTATGTAAACACTGCTAGAGGGTGTGGCACTTACAGAAGTCACCTTGATTGAATAACTTCTGACTTATACATCTACTAAGACTTCTATGTTTTCTAGATTGGGCACAGCTCCTCTTTATACCCACTGCACCCAACGTGGGACAGTTAGAATTTACCAGGAGACTACCACCCTGGCTACGCTGAGACTAAAGGAAGACTATAGGAAGGGATCATACTAGTTTGCTCTTAAGCAGGCGAGTATGACCCTTTCAGTACATGAGAACAAGATACTCAGAATCACACTGGTGCAGATAATAATAAGGACCTTGTGGGTACCATCTAGATTACATGAAGCTCATGAAGTTAAGATGTATTACTTTATATCAGTCCCCTCTCTCCAGTGTTTTACATAAGAGATAATCTTGGGATTAGTCCTTGGTCTAACCTTTGTTTATACCTACAATAGGGTGTGGCACTACACTCTGTTTAGGTTCTTTGTTGGCATGACAACCTCCCATTGGGTTACTTTGGTGTATATAAGGGGCTGACTTGAGGCCCTTCACCTTTTGCCTTTTGGTTCCTCAGCCTTCAGCTTTTGGCTCCCTGGGGCTTTTGGCTTTTGGCTTTTGGCCTTCTTCTTCCCTGTGGGATCTCACCTGGGGCGTTTATTCCCCTTGGAAGTTTTTACACGTGGTGGTCGCCATCTTGGCCTACACGTGGCTGGGGTTCTAGCCTGGAATCCTAAGCATTGGGTTTTTCCTTTTTGCTGATTTGTATGCCTGAACCTGTGATAAGTAAAGCCTTTTAAAACCGCATCGGATTCCTGAGTGTTCATCCATTCCGGCCTGCCGGGAGGTAGAAGGGAACTCGCTTCCCGGCACTGTCAGGGACCCCGTGAGCGCCCGACAAGGAAGGAAGGAAGGAAGGAAGGAAGGAAGGAAGGAAGGAAGGAAGGAAGGAAGGAAGGAAGGAAGGAAGGAAGGAAGGAAGGAAGGAAGGAAGGAAGGAAGGAAGGAAGGAAGGAAGGAAGGAAGGAAGGAAGGAAGGAAGGAAGGAAGGAAGGAAGGAAGGAAGGAAGGAAGGAAGGAAGGAAGGAAGGAAGGAAGGAAGGAAGGAAGAAGGAAGGAAGAAGGAAGGAAGGAAGGAGGGAGGGAGGGAGAGTGGGAAGGAAGGAAGGAAGGAAGGAGGGTGGGAGGGAGAGAGGGAAGGAAGGAAGGAAGGAAGGAAGGAAGGAAGGAAGGAAGGAAAGAAGGAAGGAGGAAGGGAGGGAGAGAGGGAAGGAAGGAAGGAAGGAAGGAAGGAAGGAAGGAAGGAGGGAGGGAGGGAGGGAGAGTGGGAAGGAAGGAAGGAAGGAAGGAGGGAGGGAGGGAGAGTGGGAAGGAAGGAAGGAGGGAGGGAGGGAGAGAGGGAAGGAAGGAAGGAAGGAAGGAAGGAAGGAAGGAAGGAAGGAAGGAAGGAAGGAAGGAAGGAAGGGAAGGAAGGAAGGAAGGAAGGAAGGAAGGAAGGAAGGAAGGAAGGAGGAAGGAGGGAGAGTTGGAAGGAAGGAAGGAAGGTAGGAATGAAGGAAGGAAGGAAGGAAGGAAGGAAGGAAGGAAGGAGGGAGGGAGGGAAGGAAGGAAGGAAGGAAGGAAGGAAGGAAGGAAGGAAGGAAGGAAGGAAGGAAGGAAGGAGGGAAGGAAAGAGGGAAGGAAGGAAAGTTGGAAGGAAGAAGGGAGGAAGGGAGGGAGGTAGGGAGGGAGAGAGAGAAAGAGAAAGCAAGCAAGCAAACAAGCTAGCTTTCAAGATAGCAAGCAAGCAAGCAGCGAGCAAGCTAGTTCAGGCTGAGAGGCTGGAGCTATATTCACAGCTGGCATCTTTGCATGCAAGTGACCAAGGTTCAATTTTTGGCATACCATAATATCTCCTGAGCACTACCAGTAGTAATTTATGAGTGCTGAGCCAGGAGCAGTCCTTGAACAATACTGGATATCCCATCCCTGAAAAAGAAAGTTCAGGCTGATAATTCTATAGGGTGTGGGGTGTGTCTGCATGTGCCATGCATGACAACAGTGTTCAGAGACTTTTACCATCTCAATTCTTTAAATCAATCCTATAGGTGCCAGGGACGCAACCCAGTCCCAAGGCACTCAGAAACATCGCTCCAGTCAGTCCATTGAGTCCACAGGGAGGATAATTAATTTGTACTTAAGATTTTCAACAAGAAATATTTGCGTATTTTTATCAACAGACATACTATTTCTGATTTAGAGAGAATCCTATTGTCAAATACAAACCATACAAAAAATATTTCACACTTTATTGTCCTATTATACTTTCACACATTTTTCACTTGATCACTTGACATCCCGTTATTCATCGATTTGCTCGAGTGGGCCCCAGTAACATCTCCATTTGACCCTATCATGTGTCAGTGTAGCCCAATGGCATCTGGTTGCTTCACTAATACGAAGAGCCTCAAACCGTTCATTTAGGGTCTTGACGGAGAAGTCTGACCATCTTGTAGGTGGGTGGCCACATTATCTTTTGACATTCCGTGGGACACAGTCAGTACCAGCCGTAGTCCAGCGGTCTTCTCCAAATCGCATTACATGTCCAGCCCATCTGATTTTTTGATGCCTTGACAAATGAGACAGTGTCCCTGACTCTGGAACTGCGGTGGAGGTCGGAACTCCAGATTCCTTCTCTCACTTGAGTGAGACGTGATATTCCAAGCATAGCCCTTTCGATTCCGCTCTGGGAGATCTCAATAGCATTCTCATCCTGCTTTTGTAGGGCCCAGGTCTCTGAGGCGTATGTTAATGCAGGGAGAACGGTGGAGTTGAAGTAGGAAGAAGGACAATAGTGCCTAGGTGAGCGACGAGGCGAGGCGGGGTGGGACCCCTGTGCGGGCGGAACTGGCAATGCGGGCAGCGTGGCACAGCTGCGGCGAGTGGATGAGAGTGATGTTGGGAGCCCCTCGGCTTGTGGCCCCAGTTCCCGGCGACTCCAGTGGGGTCTCAGACCCGGCCGGCGAGGCGACACGTTTATGCACACCTGACGGTCATCTTTCTTTACTATCTTTACTGCAGCCATGTTGACTGGCGCTCATCAAGGACGGCCAGTGGGATGACCGGGTCACAGGGCATGTGTCCTCGGGTTACTTGGGGCGACTGAAGGGTATGTCCTGCTTGTCAAGGTGGACAGTGACATCACACTCAACTCCACCATTCAGACATTTTTGAAGTGTGAACTACAGGACATTATTTTCTAATTGAGCAAATATGATGGAGTTATCTGACCTGCTGGAGAAGGGACAGCAAGAGAAAATCTGTCAGGGAAAAAAAAATCTAATGTAAAGAAATGAAATAGGGAAATCTGGTGGAGATGCTGGTTTCTTGAAACCCTGCAGCAAGGGAATCGGGCATTAACCCTATCCCAGAACACACAGATGATGTGAAAATAGTCTCTAGTAATTTAAACCGCTTTGTCTCAAATTTCCATTGCCACTTCACTGAGAGTCTGTAAGCTTATAAAACGAAAAACCTATATTTCTGTTATCTCTGTCTAGTAGCAGAAAGTTCTCATCAGGATAATTATCATAAACCGTGAGATTGTTCTCCTAAAAGTGTCCGTTTTCTGTTTCCCTTGGGCCAGACCCAGCAATGTTACAGGCGTGTCTGGACTTGGTTCCCTGTGGTGCTCAGGGAAGCCTGTAGTATTGAAATGAAAACTCAGTTCAGCATGTAAAGTATTACCATAGCCCTCTGAACTATCATCCTGACCCAAAACGAAATACAATTTTGAGTTACATTGTTCATGTTTCCATATCATTAATTGTGTCCTTGCCTTTATATTTTCTTTCCTTGAGTTGTCATCAAATGCTGTACTTCTCAAACCTTGGAAAATAGATTTGTTAAATATATTACCTTAATTTATTCTCTTCTCTTTACTGCGTGCATAATCAAATTGATAGCTAAATATTTCTGTTCTGTAGGTTATAGGTATTTCCTAGTCTTTAAATATTTATTTTATTTCCCATATTATGTCTAATTTCAATCTACTGTATAAACTACATTTATGTAATAATGGCACAATATTATGAAATATATTTAGCTTTTATTGAGCTCTCATGGTTGACTATAGTCTAAATATTTCAGTCATTCACTGTCCTTAAACCATACCTTCAGTAATTGGCTACTTCCTTGCTTTGTTTTTTCATGTTCCACATATGAGTGCACTCATCTATCAGATTTCCGTTCTCTTTCTGAGTCACTTTGCTAGTATGAAAGTCTCCATCTCATCTAAGTTGTAGAAAAAAAATAATATATCCTCTCTATTACAGGTTGATCAGTATTCCACTGCATATGCATATCACAATTTCTTATTTGTTTTATTTTCTGGTCCACAAATAACTATTTTGGTTATTTCTGGTTAGTTCCAGATTGTAGCTATATAAATAGCACTGTAGTGAACACAATTGTGATTTTATATAGTGTTTGGTACTCCACAGGTAGATACTCAAGCATGGAATGACTGCATTGTGTGGTACTTTCAAGGTTTGAGAAATATCTAAATTATTTTCCTAAGAATCAGAAACAGATAATAGTTCAATGGATGGTGAATGCAGCTAACCTTTCTTTGATTTTCCACAGTATGGCTTGTTCCAGGCCTGTTTTGATATGGATCCTTCTCATGTGAGGTAATGCCTCGCATTATTTTTATTTGCGTCTTCCCAGTGAATATACTTGCATATGTCTACTTAAATGCCATCTTGGGAGTTGTTTGTTCAATTTTTCTCCCCGTATTTGGATCAGCTCTGTTGTTGTTGTTGCTGTTGCTGCTGTTATAGCTATTGAGTGTTTTCAAGTTATTTACATATCTCAGACATTTTCTTTATCCTTCCATCAGTTATATGAGATGCTCTATACTTTGTTGCACAAAACAAGGTGTCTTAACCATAATTTCTTTTGCTGTAACTCTTTTTGATTTGATGTAATGCCATTTATCACTACTTATTTCTTTGTAAATGGGCCAAATTATTGAAGATACCTCTCACGTCAACATCAAGGATAGTCCTGCTTATATTTTTCATAATGTACTTTATGGAATCAAGTATGATATAAAGGCCATTAATCTATTTGAATTAATATTTGTGTATGTAGCAAAGTAGGATTCCAGTATCATAGTTTTCATGTACCTAAACAATTTCTAGTGTTATTAATTATTAAAAAGAAGTTTCTTGCCATACTTACTAAATGCAGGAACTGTGTAACTAAGTAACTGTCCATATATTCCAAGACTTTCATTGCTATTTCAAAGATATATGCCTTTAAACCATACAATACCGTTTTATTTGCTATAGCTTTAAAGTGTATCTTATAGTAGAGAAAGGCATTGCCTCCTGTCTTTATTCTCAAAATAGCTCTGACACTTTAGAGAGCTTTATGGTTCCATACAAATTTACTAATATTAATTCTATATAGTTTAAGACTTCCTTAGGAATTATGATGGGAATAACAAAATTTACTCAGAGATGTGATTAAGATAGTCATCTTATGCTAATTGTCTAATCCATGATGAACAAATAAATAAGGATCAATTTCTCTGTTTCTCATTTCTTATTTCTATACTCCTTTTTCTTCCTTTGGCAATAAATTGTAATATTAAGTTACTTTCAATCTGCTTTGTTGCTTCCTAGGTACTTTAAAAATCATAAGTAGAAATTTTTAAATTATGTTCATCCATTATTGCACTTAAATCTCTGTGTTGCTTTTCTATGCCTGGTGTGAGGGGTTGGCTAAGGCTGAGGGTCTGTGTTTTTGCAAGCCTGGGGACAATGCATGGCCCATGCTGCTATGTCCGCCAAAGACTGCCACCACATTTATGTACTCACAACTGTAGGGAACTTTCAGTGAGAAATTCCGCAGTACTAACCCCCATGCCTAAGGATCGATGAATCAGGATCAGTACTGCATTTCAGAAATATTGTTTGCCTTGTCATTTCTAAACTCTTACTTGCCAGTGTCAGTCCCTGTCTATGGCATTCAAATCCCATCTTTGGGCAGCACATAGGAGGTTGGCATCAGGACTGCCCATAGGAAATGTAGCAGCAAGATAGTCCAGGTAGCTGCTTTGGCTAGTTCTTTCTTTCTTTTTCTTCTTTCTTTCTTTTCTTTCTTTCTTTCTTTCTTTCTTTCTTTTCTTTCTTTCTTTCTTTCTTTCTTTCTTTCTTTCTTTCTTTCTTTCTTTCTTTCTTTCTTTCTTTCTTTCTTTCTTTCTTTCTTTCTTCTCTTTCTTTCTTTCTCTTCTTTCTTTTCTTTCTTTCTTCTTTCTTTCTTTCTTCTTTCTTTTCTTTCTTTCTTTCTTTCTTTCTTTCTTTTTCTTTCTTTCTTTCTTCTTTCTTTCTTTCTTTCTTTCTTTCTTTCTTTCTTTCTTTCTTTCTTTCTTTCTTTCTTTCTTTCTTTCTTTCTTTCTTTTTCTTTCTTTCTTCTTTCCTTTCTTTCTTTCTTTCTTTCTTTCTTTCCATTCCTTCCTTCCTTTCTCTCTCTCTCTTTCTTTCTTTCTTTCTTTCCTTCTTTCTTTCTTATTATTGAATCACTGTGTGATAAAGTTATAAACCTGTTTATTATTGGGTTTCAGTCATTTAACTGTTCTAACACCAAAACCTCCACCCCACCACAAATGTTCCTCTTTTCTTTCCTGCTGTACACTACCTCTAACCTGTTTCTTTGTTTGTTTAAATTGTCCATTGAGTTAATTAATATAGTTTTAATTTTTATTATAGCACTGTGAGATAGATATTTACAACACTGCCCATGATTGGGTTTCAGGCATACAGTGTTGACAGCAACCACCCCTCCACCAGTACACATTTACCGCCATCAATGTCCCCAGATCGCCCCTCCCTCAGCCTGACTCTATAGCAGGCATTTCTCCTCCTCCTCTCCCTCTTCCTCTTCCTCTTCACATTCCCCTTCTCCCTCTCCCTCTTCCTCTCTTTCTCTCTCCCTCCCTATTCCTCTCCCCTCCCTCTCCCTCTCCTGCTCCCTCCTCCTCTTTCTTCTACCTCTCCCTCTCATCTTGTTTTCCTTCTTCCTCTCCTTCTTCTTCTTCCTCCTTCTTCTTCATTATTCTTCTTCTAATTCTTCTTTTCTTCTTCTTCTTCTTCTTCTTCATCTTCTTCTTCTTCTTCTTCTTCTTCTTCCTCCTCCTCCTCCTCCTCCTCCTCCTTCTCTCTCCTAACTCTTAGACATTGTCAGTCCTTCTCTTTGGCAGGCACTTTTATTCTCTCTCTCTTTGCTCTCTCTCTCCTCTTTTTGATATTATGTTCTGCAGTAAAGACAGAGATTATTATGCTTATTCCTTAAGCTACTTTCAGCACACAGTTATTTTCAATAGTGGTCATTTACAACTCTATCATAGTGTCTCTATACTTGAAAATTTGTCCTGAGTAAAACCTTCAAAAGTCAATGCTTATATTGTAGGACTTGATAACATATTAACCAAAGTTGAATGTTTAAAAATAGTGTGATTGTTCCTGACAATTAACACCTTCAGTCTCAGCTGAGATCTCAACTCATTATTTGGTCATTCTAAATATTTAGAATTCTTCTCCTCATTTTACCAGATTCTTCATGAACTTCACTGAACTTGCATAGATCTCTTGCATTTTAATTTAACACACTTCATTTCCATGTGTACTGGTTTTTCTATTGCTGTGTAACTAATGATTATAAACTTAATAATCTAGAAGATCACCCATTCAGAGCATTCATTTTTTGTGTAGAATTTCAAGCCTGATATAGGACAAGTGCTAAGATCAGGGCATTTCAAATCAGGATGTTAACTCACTGTATCACTGTCTATATGTTCTGCCTAAGTGTCTGTTGCCACATTATTCTAGTTATTAATTTGCATTTGTACAACCAAAGCATTTTTATTCTCATGCCAGATGTGGACTGAATCCAGCTCCTGTTATCCTCTCTCATCCCTTACCGTGTCACCAGCAAAGGCAATATCCCTAGTGCCATATTCTCAAGCATTGAATTTCTCCTATAAGCAAAAGACTATAACCATTAAGGCATTTGCCTTGTGTCTATCAACCCCAGGTTGATACCCAGTACCACACACATATGGTCTCTCAAGCACTGCCAGAAGTGGCCTCTGAATACAGAAACTGTCCAGTGATTTATAAGAACTAATGTGAATTGGCCAGAGACACCAAAGATAATCTCTGTATTTTAAATCTACTAATTTGGAAAGGTTATTTCAACCTGGGACCTGTAACCTAGTTATGTTAATAAAGTTATTCTTAGGGGTGATAGAGACTCAGATATAGATTCTTCATACATTCAAGGGGATGATGAATACATTATAGGCTCAATATGATCAACCATATAATTTAAAGTTATCTTTGATTTATTTTGTAGCTAGAATGGATGGCACACTTTGGTAACATATAATGTGGTATGTTCCATTTGTGATTGAAACATAGGTGACACTGTCACTCCTATTTTATTTTTGTTTGCATATATCACTATATGCATTTGATACACATATGCTTATACAAGCAAACTTTGGCTTTGTTTTATTTCATCTTTTTAATCTCTTTGATGCATGAGCTTTTATTCTTATTGTATTTTATGTCTACATAGTTTTACTTTCTTATTGTGATGTTTTGTCTCTACATGAAATAAAATTGATGAAAACTTTTCATGATCACTATAGTAACGTAAGTCAGTTTCATCAAGTGCCTACCTTATTTGTCTCCTTTACGTTTGTCGTACGTACACATGCACACTGCACTTACTCTAAAACATTTAATATTTCTGTTTCCTGAATTCAAGTCTGACTTTCATTTTAGTTCCCATTCTTGAAGACTTTGCATTGTTAAGTGTCTCTGTTATAGTTTTGAAGCTTACAAGTGTGTTTTTCATATATCTCCTTCCAAAACAATGTAATTTTTGCTCTATTACTAAATGAGTTTAAAATTGACTATCCAATTTTAGTTTAGCTTAAAATTGTTCATCTCTTTTATTGTCTTTTATTTTTAATTTTATTTTAGTAATGTAACAGAGTTACATTACTGTTGCTGATGGTCTTTCATGCATATCAGAGTCCAGCACTGTGCTGTCTACCAGTGTCACCTCTGCTATTGTCCCATTGTCCCCTTTTTATCTATTCTCCCCCATCCCCTTCTTCCCCACCCTGTGGTCTGTTTCCTACTAAAATCAAATTCTCTGTTGCTTCTAAACATCTGCTATGTCACTATTAGGCTTCTTTATATCCATATATGAGAGAGATCATTCTCTTTTGTCCATTTCATAAGTAACTTTATTGAGCAAGATCCCCTTTAGATCCATGTATACAGCAGCAAAATGCTTAATTACATCATTTCTTATTTTCATTGTATATCTGTGCCATAGTTTTTTGTCCAGTCATCTGTTTATGGACACTTGAACTGTTTTCAGAATTGGGCTATTGTGGCTAGTGTTGCAATGAACATAGGAGCATAAGTATATTTTCTCAATAAGTATATTTTCACTTCTTTGGGCCCCAAGAAGTGAAATTGCTGTGTCATATGGAAAGTTTGGAAAAGTATCCATATTGCTTTCCTAATAAGGTTTAACTTATCAACATTCTCACCAGAAGTCAATGAGAGCCCTCTTTTCCCCAAACATCTATGCCAACATGATTTTTTTTGTTTGTCGTGACATATGCCAATCACAACAGCATCAAAAATATTGTATTTTTTGATTTTCCTCAATGATATGTGATACAGAAATTTTTTTTCATATACCTTTTAGTTCTTGTCTGTCTTCTTTGAAGAAATATCTGCTCATATCTCTTCTCTTCCTGTTTTTGATGGGGTTATTTAGTTCTTGTTTAGTTTTCTTGTAGTTCTTGATCACTTGATCACTTGATATCCTGTTACTCATTGATTTGCTCAAGTGGGCACCAGTAATGTTTCTATTTGACCCTATCATGTGCCAGTGTAGCCCAATGGCATCTGTTTGTTTCGGGATATCAAGAGCCTTGAACTGTTTGTTTAGGGTCTTGATAAAGAAGTCTGACCATATTGCAAGTGGGCGACTAGGTGATCTTTTATCTTCCTGTGGAATCCAATCGGTAATGGCTCTATTCCAACGGTTGTATCCAGATCTCATTATATGATGAGCCCATCTGATTTTTGATGTCCTTGCGGATGAGACAGCATCCTTGATTTTAGATTAGCGATGGAGGTCAGAACTCCAAATTCCTTCTCTCACTTGAGTGAGGCTTGATATTCCAAGCATGGCTCTTTTGATTCCTCTTTGGGAGACCCAAATAGCATTCTTATGCTCCTTTCGTAGAGCCCAGGTCTCTGAGGCTTATGTCAATGCAGGGAGAATGGTGGAGTCAAATAGATGTGCCAGGAGCCAGAGGTTCTTTGTTCTTTTGGCTATTTTTTCGATGTTTTTGAAGGCAGTCCATGCCGCTTTTCCTCCTGCAAGACTCAGGTTTTAGGTCATTCATCATGTTGACTTCTCGACCTAGGTACACATAGTTGTTGCATTCAGAGATGTCTATTCCATTGAGAGGTTCTGGAACTAGTTCATTTCTCATGAACATAGTTTTGTTGAGATTCAGCTGTAGACCTATCTTTCCACATTCTCAGTCAAAGTCAGCCAGCATTTGTGCCGCTTGGCTAATGTTTGCTGTTATTAGAATGATTTCATCAGCGAAGCGTTGGTGCAGTTGCAGGCCGTCTATCTTCACTCCCATTCCTTCCCATTTTAATCGTCGCATGATGTTTTCAAGGGTGGCGCTGAAGAGTTTTGGTGAAATGGTATTACCCTGCCGAACCCCTCTTTTGACGTCGGTCATCACTTCCCTGTAGAATGGTGAGATCCTGGTGGTGAAACCGTAATATAGTTCACGAAGGATCTTGATGTATTGGGTTTGAATGCCCTGTTTGGCTAGAGCTTCTATGACTGCTTCATTCTCCACAGAATCAAAGGCTTTCTTTAAATCATTGAATGTGAGACAGAGCAGACAGAGCGGCATCTTGAATTCTCTATAGACTTCAATGAGTTTGGTTATCGTGTGGATATGGTCGATTGTTCTACAAGTATTTTTTTATATTTTGATATTAACCTTTTATCAGATAGTCTGTGCTCATGGTTCACTCCTGTAAGGGCTTGAGAAACCATCTGATGTTTCCGGAATCAAAGCCTGGTTCGTTTAATGGACCTGCAGTGTCAGTATTGTTCCTGGTGTCCTTATCATTCTTCGTGTCCTGATGACTTTGGGACATGATAGTTGATCCCTAGCTGATGGACAGAAGGATTGATGATCCCAAACATCAACATTTTATTGAAATTAAACAGGGCAAATACATTTCTATAGTAGGGGGATAAGAATAGTAAGGGAAACAAAATGGGAGGAAGTATAACACAAAAGAGATGTTTACATAAGTATGGAGAATTGTCAGTGTTCCTGGGAAGTTTATGGACACTGAACTTGTTGTACCAAAACCGTAGCAGGTAACTCAGTTAACAGAACTTTCCATGAGGAAGAAAAATCGACCTACAGGCAATCTGCACTACTTCTATTAAAGGGGCAGTTATAAATAATGAGAAGAATGTGCCCCTTTAGGGGTTCTCTACCCCATCTCAAACTGTATCTCCAAGACCCTCAGGTCAAGGAAAATCCCCTGGAGGTTTAAACAAAGGTTAACACTGTTCCAGGTAGTTTGGAAACAGTGCCAGCAAGAGTGGGGAGGGTCAGAGTAATAGCACAGCTGATCATATGTTTGCCTTGCGCATGGCTGACTGGGGTTCTATCCCGGACATCCTATAAATGGTTCCTGAGCACCACTAGGAGTAATTCCTGAACAAAGAGCCAGGAGTAACTCCTGAGCATAATTGGGTGTGACTCAAAAGGAAAAAAAAATAAACAGTGCCAGCAGGAAATCCTGCTGTTGGTAAATCACAAAGAAAACACCGTAAGTGCTCTGTATTATCATTCCATCCCAGGGATATATTCTTAACTGGACACACATAGTTAAATTAGAAAATTATTAATTTCCATAGCATCTTGGTGGCATGTTTTTGTAATCGTCATCCTGTAAGTTGTTTGGATCCACATAATTAGTGTTAGAAAGTAATATTTAGAATATGCCTTAACTTCAGTCTTTTACCACTCATTACCAAATTCCCTGATAATCTTGATACTCAGGGTAAGAATGATTTTCAGTGTTTCAAGCATGAATCCCCTCCATTCTGAGTCTCGTTGGACTATAGTGCAGCTGTTTTCACAAGATCTTGGTCGATGATTACCTCCCTAGGTCCCAGACCCAGAAAGACAATAACAATTGATCATCCTTTATAGCACACCCTGCCATCAAGAATCTCCTCAGCCATTGGCTTTAGGAAGATTGTTACTGAGAATTGCTTATAATTAAATAAGTTTCTCACAGTAGTTAAAAACTTTCTGTCCTTCAACTTTTTTCCTTGATATTTCAAACATTAACAATATAGAAATCCCTTGATTGATTAACAGAGATCAATATTTCAGGCACCCCAGAAACTGCAATTGCAGTCAAACTTTTAAGAAAATAATCAGGTCCCTACAGCATGAGGAAGAAACTGGAGAAGAGAATAAAATAGAAAATCTGTTTCCATGAGTAAAATTCATATGTTACAAAGTGAGATCTGGTTTGTTCGGATTTAGGAGCTCATTCAAAATTTTACTTGTTTGTTATCAAATGGTGTACTAGAACACAGAATGACAACAAACAACTCCATAATTCAGAAGTAGTTTAGTGTGATCATGTTCACTTTTTTTTTTTTTTGCCTTTTGGGTCACATCCAGCGATGTTCAGGGGTTACTCCTGACTCTGCACTCAGGAATTACTCCTGGCGGTGTGCAGGGGACCATATGGAATTCGGGATCGAACCCAGGGCCGGCTGTGTGCAAGGCAAATGCCCTACCCACTGGGCTATCGCTCTAGCCCCCAATCATGTTCACTTTTATTTCCATTTAATTCTTAGGATTCTAAAGGTACATTGAGAGAAAGAAATACTATTTTCAGGATTAACATAAAGTGAGATCAAACCAAAATATACTTTAAGCTAAATTTTTAATTCCATAATAGCATGAGTAGCTTTTAATTGATTTTTAACAGCTATTCCATTTATTTGTACCAGAAATTCTCATGTGCTCCAGACCCAAGTTACTCAGAAGACTCTCATCATATTGCTCCAACCCAAGTTACTCAGGAGACTCTCATCATATTGCTTGCAGTACTGTATAATGCAAAGGCCAATTTGACCTCATTTTCAAAAAAACATGTAACTAAGCTGGTTTTGAGTTCCCTATGATCCAAGATGAGTATTTGTACAAAACTCACAATGAAGCACTATAAGTTAATAAGAGTAAAAAGGTTGCATTTTAATAATAGCATTGAACATATCAAAATAAATTAAAAGGACATCTAAATGTTTATAATCAATCTTAAGTCAATCTCTATAGCAATATTTTAAAAATCTACTGTGGTAGGAAGAGCGGAAAAACAGATGCGGGTAAGAACAGTAAGGAGGGACTAGATGGATAGTAAGAAGGGCACGTAGTTTTTCTTGCATACAGCCAACCAGGTTCTGATTCTTAAGCACCACTAGAAGTGACCCCTGAGCACAGAGCAGGAGGAATCTCTGAGTTGAACCGGGCAAGACCAAAAAAAAAACATAATGGCAAAAAAATTATATTGTTTGTAAATAGAGTTAACATGGGGCAGCACAAAATCACAGGAAACACCTGCATGGACATTTCAAACCATACACTTTGAGGAACTTCAGAACAAAAGTGGAAAATATTTCCCGAGTGTAGGATTCAGAACACAAAGAGCAAATCTAAGTTGGGCTACTAAAATGTGAAAATGTTAGTTTCACATCACCATCAAAAAATACTTTTTCTATATAGATCATGTAATCCCTTGACATCCTGTTATTCTTTAATTTGCTCGAGAAGGTGCCAGTAATGTTCCCATTTGTCCCTGTCACATGCCAGTGTAGCCCAACACCATCTGCTTGCTCCAGGAATAAGAAGAGCCTAAAACCATTTGTTCAGGGTCTTGACAAAGAAGTCTGACCATTTTGTAGGTGGGCGGCCATGTGATCTTTTGACGTCCATGGGATAAGTCGGTAAGGGCTCTAGTCCAGCAGTGGTCTCCAAGTCACATTACATGTCCAGCCCATCTGATTTTCGACTCCTTGGCAAATGAGACAGCATCCCTGACTCTCAATCTTCATCGGAGGTCAGAATTCCAGATTCCTTCTCTCACTTGAGTGAGGTATGACATTCCAAGCATAGCTCTTTTGATTCCTCTTTGGGAGACCCGAGTAGCATTCTGATACTGCTTTCATAAGGCCCAGGTCTCTGAGGTGTATGTTAATGCAGGGAGAATGGTGGAGTCAAAGAGATGTGCCCGAGCTGGAGAATCTCTGTCCTTATAGCTATTTCTTTGATGTTCTTAAATGTGTTCCATGCTGCTCTATTCCTCCTGTGCACTCAGGCACTAGGTTGTTTATCATATAGAGTTTTTTGACCTAGGAACACATAACTGCTGCATTCAGAGACGCTTGTTTCTTAAGAGTGAAAGGAGCATCTGGAAAAAGTTTGTTTCTCAAGAAAATTTTTTACTGAGTTTAAACTTAGAACTATCTTTTCACATTCACGGTCGAAGTCAGCCAGCATTTGTGCCATTTGGCTAATGTTGGGTGTTATTAGAATGATGTCTTCAGCAAAGCAGAGGTGGTGTAATTGCTGGATGTCTATCTTCACTCCCATTCCTTCCCATTCTAATTGTTGCATGATGTTCTCGAGGGTGGTGCTGAAGAGTTTCGTTGCAATGGTATCACCCTGCCGAACCCATCTTTTGACATCAATAATGCCTTCTTTGTAGAATGGTGAGATCCTGGTGGTGAATCCATAATACAGTTCACAAAGGATCTTGATGTTTTGGGTTTGAATGCCTTGTTTAACTAGGGCTTTGATGACTGTTTCAGTCTTAACAGAATCAAAGGTTTTCTTTAAATCAATGAATGTGAGACAGAGTGGCATTTTGAACTCCCTACAAACCTCAATGAGCTTGGTTACCATGTGGATATGGTCGATTGTGCTGAATCCTTTAGGGAAGCCAGCTTGCTTGCATGGTTGTCCTTCATCTAATGTTCTGCCAATCCTGTTTAGGATGACTAAAGTGAACAGCTTCTAGATAGATGATGGAAAACAGACAGATAGGGCAAGAGTTGCCAATGTCATGGAGGTCCTACTTCTTGGATAGTAATACTGTCCTGCTGGTTTTCCATTGGGTGGGAACCGTGCATTCAGACAGGTAGTGCATGAAGGACCATGCCAGTATATTGATGAGCACTGAAGGCAGGTTTTTCAAGTGTTCGGGTTTGACTTTGTCTGGGCCGGGTGATGTTCACTTCTTTACCAATGAAATGGTATGTTGGATTTCAGAAGGGGGAACATTGGGAATGACATATCCATCCTGTGAAATTTGGTATGTGGGCAGGTGGACATAGCTATCAAAGTGATCCAAGTAGAAGTGATGGATAATCTTCTCCATTGCCTTTCTGGAAGATTTGATATATCCATCGGGATGTTGGAGGGCAGTCATTTGGTCTTATATTTGGCATAGGACAGGCAGGTGTTGCCAATGCTTTTCCCGGCTTCTGCTGTATTGGCCAGTATTGCTGCTCTTATCTCTTTTTAGGTCTTCCTTTATCACTTCTCTGCACTGCCTTGCAGGCTTGGAAGTTAGCTTATGGTTGCATGATGCTCTCGCCTTGCCATGTTGGCAAATGAGTTTGAGAGTTTTTGAAGACAGGTGTTATTTTGTGGCCTTTTGTCTCAGCAGTATTCTCACAATCATGGAGGTGCTGAACCAGTCAGTGGTATTCTTCATCAATGTCTTCAATGATGGCATCTTCCCATGTTGCTGCAGTGGTGCCATAGAGTTCCCACATGGTGGTATTTCTGGGAGTCCTCTTCTTCAACTTTTCATCACTTTCTCCCCATTCCATTAAGTAAGAATTTTGCACGAAGGAGATAGTGGTCTAATCCTGTTTTGAATTTTAGGGCAACAGAGACATAAGTCAGGCAAAACCGTTGATTGAATATGATGTGGTCAATTTCACTGTGGAACTGTCCACCAGGAGATTTCCATGTCCAACATTTCGCTTCAGCTTCTGGAACTGTGGGTTCCCATGAATGGTCTTGGTGGACATGATGAACACAGATAGTCTCTCCCTCTGTTTGTTCCATTTTAGGCCAGGGGTTCTTCTACCCATCTTCTTGGTCCTACCTTGGCATTAAAATCACCCACTATGGTCTTGTAGAATGTGTGATCTTCTTTATAGAACACCTCCGGTTCTCTGTATAACAAAGATAGAATGTGCCCTCAGTGAGCCACATCTCTTTAAGTCTAATAATCTGATTCAGTTTGTTAGACACTCAAATGAATCAATGCTCATGACCAGGTTTGTGTTCACAAGGACACTGATACCACTGATGCCTCTTTCTTTGCATGTTCCGAGGAAAATTTCTTCTCCGGTGTCAAAAATGGTGTGATGTGATTGATGCCTTCTCTCTCAGTCAGACTATTAATGTCATACTTGATCTTTTTCACTTGCACCATCAGGCCCTTGATATACACTTCCAACACCAGCATATGTGCATTGAAAATGCATACAGTCATTTTAGTCCTTCTTAATTTTGGCAGCCTCATTTGGCCCTGAGATTTTATCAGCCTCTCCATGCTCATCCTTCTTAGTGCTGCAGTATTTAGGGCTCTTTCAGGGTCAGGGTGATTGAATCTATTGTTTTTACTGGTTTTGGCATATCAAATACATGACATATTGATTCTCAGGCTTGCTGTGCAGGCAATATACTCTCAGTAGCTTGCCAGGCTCTCTGAGAGGGTCTGTAAGTAGATCTAAGGATATGCGAAGGAAGGTCTGGTGTATACTACCTGTTAACAGATACATGGGGTCTTCTGACAAACTTTCTCCCAATAGAGTTAGTATGTAGAATTCCCTAGTGAAACTGTTAATCAAGCTGCAGTTACACAGACAAGGCTATCCTAGGTCATTTCTCTGCACATTCCCTTGCGGGCTCTAATTAGCCCTATTTGGAGTCTTATGAACAAGACCTTGTCTTGTGGGGCAATTTAGGAAGGCTAAGTTAACAAACTGTTGCATACTTTGCTTATCTCACCTCACTGAGATAGCACCTCCTGCAGGTTTCTGGCTCCTGAGTGTCTCCTCCGTATCACCATAAATCCTATGGAAAAAAGTAAAATGTCCTTGTAGTGTCAATTATGTAAACTTAACTCTAAGTTTTACTACCCTTTGCTGTGTTGGCATATAAGGAAGTTGGGGGTCTTTGTTTGAGGGTCAGTCGGCTCAAGTCAGTCAGCTCTGTCAGTTAGCTGTGGTCAGTCAGCTGTGGTCAGTCAGCCACCAAGATGAGAGCTGCTTCCCCTCAGCTGGTGATTATTAAAAATATTAATGGAAGTACGTCTTGTGCCTGGAGTCTCATCTCTGCGCCTCTGACCCGCTGGGACATTCCTGCTTCAGAGTGAATTACTCTTGGTAATTTACAGATGAATCAAGTCCACTCGCAATGGGGAGAGCAATATATATAGCTATATAGATGCACTCACAAATATCTCTCTGTATCTACACAAGTTTAACCGACATGGTTATTGTAGTTTAAATTAATTTGGGTTCAAAATAGCCTAACTGATTCAAATGAATTTGTGAATAGTCACTATAAAAATTAATTTAGCATCCACATTCGTTTCTTCATGTGGACCAGTTAAAAAAGAAGTCATTAGCCTTAGCTATTCTCCTAAGTACATTTCTTTTTTAGACGGTAGTTCACTTGGCAGAATTTCTAATGAATGACTTCGCTCTAGCTTTACTCTCTCTTTATAAAGATAATATTTTAGTGTCTTAGATTTCAAAAAGCAAATATTAACAAATATAAAATGCATTAAAATATAAATGAAAAAATCTCAAATTTCACATAATCAACAATTTATGTTAAATTTGATTTTACAACATTCATTCTTATCCCTCTCCTGATTTTGCTAGGTTTTTAAAATATTTGTGAAATTCATATCATTATGTGTAATATATAAATGTATGTTATATGTAAAACTCCTATGAATATCCCTTAAGTCTAAGTGCTTTCATGCATGTTCCATTTAATCTATATCACCTACCTTTTGAGTAATTTTTCTCAAATACTCCTTAATTTGATGTATTTAACTTTTAAATATGCCATATATCAAAGAACATAAGCAGGAGTTATTTATTTATCTGAAATAAATATTTCAGATCACATATTTAAGATAAGGAAAGCAAAAATTATTTTTAAAAATGCTTTTGATTACAAACAAATTGAGTCTGCACTAATTAGGAGACTGAATACCCATGAAGGACATAAGAAACTGTTGTTTGATGTAGATTAAATTATCAAGAATTTTGTTTCTTAAAATCTACCATTACCTCTGCCACTCTGAGTTCCATCTCCTTATACGGCCTCTGAAGACTCTTTAGTTAATGTGTGTCTGAAGCATCCTCCTCCTCACAATGAACTGCTGAAAAGTATCATCAAGTCTTTAGCATTGAAAGAAATCAATCTAGTGATGGTAAATGGGCTGTGGTCTCACAGGGATAGACTCATCTGTTAAAACTTTAAAGCCAACAAATCAAATATCCTTTTCTTTTGTAGAGTGCTTTATGTGGAATTAATGTATTTTAACCCACATGCCACTGGAATTTTCTGTTCTTATTAGATAACCCAGCCTAGACATGTTTTGAAATTAACCATTTGGGTTCAATTCAGCACTTTGCACTGATTTGAAGCCAAATGGACACATTGTAATCTAATTTGTTTTGTTGTTTTGTTGTTTGACAGCCATAATTAACAAGATGAGGTCAAAAAATGTCAACACTTAATAGCAAGGTTAGTATAGTGTTAAATATAACCTTGGAAATTGCCTGCAATGATTATGAAAACAACTAAATCATTTCTAAACTATACCTATGTTAATCAATAAATGCTGCATTTTGAGATGACTACAAGAGTATGCTACCTGCATAGCAGAGCCTGGCAAGCTACCCATGTAGTATTTGATATGTCAGATACCAGCAACAATTATTGACCTCATTCCCATGACATAATAGGATGTTTTGAGGCTCTTTATGTTCCTGGAGCAAGCAGGTGCCCTTGGGCTCTACTTGCATGAGACAGGTCATATGGAGATGTTACTGGTGCCCACTCGAGCAAATCGAAGATGAACGAGAAGACAGTGACAGTGACCTATGTTATCTTTAACAAAAGAAGGATTTTCAAATATATAAACTTATTGTATTTTAAGACTGAAAGGGCACTGGCGGAGAGATGGGTGCTGGAAAACTGGGTGACGAAAACCCAAACATGAACATCTTTGTAATTGAATATCTCATGGTGGTACAATAAAATATTTAAAAATAGATAAATAAAGACTGAAAGAATTTAGAATTTATTCACTAAAATATTGTTTGAATCTCAAATCTCATTCACAAAAATAATGTAACTCTCCTAATTTACTGCAAAATCCAAGAACACAGGGTTTTTCCCAGGATGACCTTGTCATCCTATGGATGGAAAAAATTAAAAAATGAAATAATAAAATAAATTAATAAAAAGTAAACATAAATGTAGTTATTTTTCAGTTTTTTAGAATGAATAAATTCAAAACCTTCACCAGAGATAGTGTAAGAGTTAAAATGATTGCCTTGCAATCAGCTGACCCTGGTTCAATCTCTAGTAAGACATATTGTTCCCTAGCCCTACCAGGAGTGATTCCTGAACAGAAAGTCAGGAGGAAACCCTGAGCACAGCAAACAAATAAACAAGGAAATAATATGAGGATTATTTTTATTTTCAAATCACATTCAAGGTGGTGAAGGTCAAGGCAACCTCAATTTATCTCCTCTACTAAAAACTGCAAATCCTCCAGAAAATACAAACCCAAACTTGAATGAATCAATAGAGAAATTAATAATTTACAAAAAATGAAATTCCCATAGCTAGGGATGAACGAATAGCATTGGATTGGAGACAGATGTCATAATGAAAAGGAATGCCCACAAAGGAACAATGAACAGCAATCTGAAAGAGAATTCTAAGGTGTCTGCAGAGAACAAAGAGAATGAAGTCAAACATGGAGCCTATCAAATTCACAATTCTGCATTGGAATAATACAAGAAATCACAGGACATAAATAGGTGTCAGAGTCATCACAAGTACATTTTGGTGACCTTGAACAAGCATGCTAATAGCCACACTGATGAACAAAATATTTTATCTCTGCTGTAACAGACCTTAAGGACCAATGCCTGAGGAGAGCTCTATGTACCCCAAGCAAATTCATAGAATATGGGGGTAAGAGAAAGACACACTATTGTCAAGAGTGTTTACTCTTAAAGGCAAACAGACCAGGAAACTGCCATTCCTTTACACACACACTCAAAAAAAAAAAACAATATAAAACACACTATATATATGTGTGTGTATATATATATGTATATATATATATATATATATATATATATATACTATATATATATAATTGCCTGTGAGGTTCATCAATACATGTATGAGATGAGAGGCTACTACAAGAGTATCCCACCCACATGGCAGAAACTGGCAAGCTATCCGTGTTGTATTTGATATGCCAAGAACCAGTAACAATTATAGACCTCATTCACATCACTTGAAAGAATGGTTTGAAGGCTCTTCATGATCCTGGAGTAAGCAGTTGCCCTTGGGCTACACTAGCATGTGACAGGATGTATGGAGATGTTACTGGTGCCCGCTCAAGCATTCGATGAACAATGGGAAGACAAGTGATACAAGTGATTATATATATATGTAAATAAATACTCATAAGATCTCCACCCAAGAGATTAAGCCAGTCTCCAGCCAAGCTTGTCAGAAACCTAGCCTACAAAGACCCACTCTTCAGAGACCCACCCTTCAGAGGAAAGTATTTCAAGCCCAGGAATGCTTGAGCCACAGGGGCAGATACACCCGGCAGAGCAGATACCAGCTTTCTCCATTGATCAAGTGATCAAGTGAGTTATATATCTATCTCTATCTCTATCTCTATCTCTATCTCTATCTCTATCTCTATCTCTATCTCTATCTCTATCTCTATCTCTATCTCTATCTCTATCTCTATATCCATATCTATATCTATATCTATATCTATATCTATATCTATATCTATATCTATATCTATATCCATATCTATATCCCTATCTATATATCATATCTATATCTATATCTATATCTATATCTATATCTATATCTATATCCCTATCTATATCTACATCTACATCTATATCTATATCTCCATATCTATATCTATATCTATATCTATATCTATATCTATATCTATATCTATATCTATATCTATATCTATATCTATATCTATATCTATATCTATATCTATCCATATCTATACTATATCTATATATCTATATCTATATCTATATCTACATCTATATCTATATCTATATCTATATCTATATCTATATCTATATCTACATCTATATCTACATCTATATCTATATCTATACCTATATCTATATCTATATCTATATCTATACCTCTATCTATCTATCTATCTATCTATCTATCTATCTATCTATCTATCTATCTATCTATCTATCTATCTATCTATCTATCTATCTATCTATCTATCTATCTATCTATCTACATATTCTGATTTTAGCCAGATTCTGTTTTTGACAAGTTCTGACTATTTGCTGGGTCACTTACTGGGAATGTGGACCTTGTCATATCTTCACCACTGCCCCCCCCCACACACACACACACACACACACTGTGACTCTATCCCATTTAGATCAGTAGGATCTTGGCACACAAGAGGATTTAGCATCCCATGAGGCTGATGTCCTAGCTGCTTCTCAGGCCTGCTTAAACATGGGGCATAAGGGCCCTTAGTATTCATAATAATAAAACTCTGGTTTCTGAACAGACTAACCTGGAACCTGGTGCCATACCTAGGGTTAAGACCTTGTTACTTAATATATGCCACATCCAACATCTAATACAACTGTAGAATTCAGTTCCTATCCAGTCCTGAACAAATAGCTCACCACTAGCAATTCCAGGCACAGGATTATAAATTCCTAGTGCCTGTTAAGTTTCACTAGAACATACATTCACAACTTCTCTTCAGGTGCACAGGGCAACATCAGACCTAACAATGCGGCCAGAGTATCCACCAAAACAGTTGAATTAAGGCAATAGTCTAAAAGAAATACTAGTATAGAAAAGCAATGAAAGTCACCCAGGAAAATTTCAAAGCAACAGTCCTAATGATGCTCACTGGTAATAGATGATTACTATAATTTATACAAAGACAGTGAACTGGTGAGAATATATGAGAGAGGTCTGAACTGAAATAATAGTAGATACAGTGGTTAAGCTATAAAAATCAAAGGGGCTCAGATTAGAATGAAAGATCAATTATGTGGCTTCCCAACTGAAGTAGTAATGGAGTTGAGAGAGAAATAACAGTGTGTAAGTTACCTGCCTTGCATGCGTCCCACATGAGTTCAAACCCTGGGCCCCCATATACTTCTACTAGACCTGCCAGGAGTGATCCCTGAGCACAAGCCAGGAATAAGCTATAAACACTGCCAGGTGTCACCCTAAAACAAACAAAGCAAAATAAACAAGCAAAATAAAGTAGTGTAAACCATCCAAAATGTTAAAGAGCATGTCTACACCAAGCACAGAATTCAACTTTCAATCCAGGAATTTTAGTGTCCCCATCAAAATACCCGTATAGCGCTCCCAGGACACAGTAATACTAAAATTGATTAAAATCAATGATAAAGTTATAGTCCTAAAAATGGCAATAGAAAAAACAGAACTGTATAAAAGAGATCCCCCTAAAACTTCATTTCTCAAATAATTCACTATAGGTCACAGGAAATGTGTAGATATCCAAAATTCTGAACAATAGAACATCCACACAGCAATCCTCTATTCAGATAGTTATGCCTCCATTTGAAGGAGAGATAAATAGCATATTAGACAAGCAATGGTTAAAGGAATTGATCACACTCCAACTAAACTGTTTTTTGAGCACATTCTTGCAAGAAAAAAAGGATGGATGGAAAAGAAATATCACTGTGAAGTGGAAAAAAAAATCCTAAACTATATAGTGTTGTAAACCAGGAGAATAGAAATGATATGCCTTATATATTTTAAAGTTTACTAAATTTTTCCTTGTCATCTTTTTTTTTTTTGAATATATCTCTATTTAAATGTATACATATTTATTTGTTAGCACTATTTTTATTCCTTCATTGAATGTAATTATTATAAATGATATTATTTGCTCAATTCAACATTTTCAATTTAAATATGTGTTTAATTTATTTAATAATAGTTCACATTACCTTAATTCTTCTCAAACAATTTTGGAATGCATACACTGATTTACATAGTGTTTACTAAGACTCTTGAAATTTTATTTCTTGAAAAAGATGTTTTATTTCTTTATTTCATATCTTAACTGAATTAGAAACAAATGCAGTGACTGTTTCTTAGGTAGAGCCTTCTTTTAACCTTCAGAATGTTTTGAACTTTAATCTGCAAATGTACAATTTGTGTGTCATGAGACTGCATAGGGATTTCCTACAAATATTGTATATAATTCATACATCTAATACATAATATATAACATATATGATGTGTACATTATAACATCTGTAACTGAATAGCTAAGAAGCAAGTATGACGGAAAGATATGCAAATTTAGAAGAGAGGCAGTCCAAAATTAATGTCATCCTTTCCATTATCTTTAGTTCTAAGTTTTTCAATTATCAAAGTGAACTCTTAAATATTCTAGTTTGTCAAAAATCTTTTCTGATTTCTGAAGGCCAGGAACATGTCAAGATTTCCATTGGAGTTGTATACAACTGGGGATTCTGCCCTTGGACCCAATATCGTAAAATGGAAGGCTTACCCCTACCACTCTATCTTCCAAACCTTGATATTTTTCCAAAGTCTTCCATCAGTTCTGTTCATGCCGGTGACATCACTTTTTGTCTATATTTTACAGTTTATCACTGCAAGAGTGTAAATGTGTGAGGAATTAATTTTTCCCTAGTAGGGACACAATTAAAATACAAATTTCTCATAATAATAAATGTTTACCAGACCATGACTCCTCTCTATTGCCATATATTCATTTTTCAGTTTGTTTATCATCCATATGCCCCATAAATATTTCAAACAAGTTCCACTTTAAGAACTTTGTGCTGTTTGTTTTCTTCCTATGTGTTATTTCTGAATCTTAGTCTTCAACAAAAAAATTAGTTGTTTATTTTTATGAAGTTATTATTTTATGTCGATTTATTGAACTCTATATTTATGTAGTGTTTAAACATATTACATAAAATTTTATGACAAATGAAAAGATGACAAATGAAAGTTACACACAATAGGGGTTGGAGAGATAGAACATAGGACAGGACACTTGTTTTGCACAGAGCTGACCAAGTTTCTACCTCCAGCACCTGATATGTCCTAGGGTGCCCTCCAGAAGTGATCTGAGAGCACAGAGCTAGGAGTAAGCCCTTAACACGGTTGAGGTTGAAAACAGAGAGAAATAGAGAGAAATGGAGAGGAGAGAGAGACATAGAATTACACATATCTCACAAATTTTGATGGTTAATATTTTCAGCAGTAATTCTTGGTTATATTGAAAAGCAATCAGCAAATTTAAAATTGCAACATATTAGTGTTTCAGGCCATTAGCACTGAGAAACTACTCCATGAACGTAGAAAATAAGAAAATCTGATAAAGATTATGAACTCAACTTGTTTTTAGTTGTTTTGTGGGCAATTCCTGGCTATGCTCAGGACGTATGCTTGACTCTTTGCTAACATTAGCCCTAGAAGGGTTTGGGGTCTGTAAGGCATAAGTGATTAAAACCATTATAGGTCAGCTGCTTATAATGTAAGGGCCCTACTGCAATAATATTACACTGTCCCCATATCAACTCAGATCTTAACTTAGCTCCTCAACAATGTTTAAGTTACTAATACAGATTATTATTTTGCTAAAACTTTGAGCTGGAGTGATAGTTCAGTGAGGTGTTTTCCTACATGATTGAACCTAGGTTCAATCCCGGCATCCCATATGGTGCCCCAAGCACTGCCAGGAGTAATTCCTGAGTGCAGAGCCAGGAATAAGCCCTGAGAATTGTCAGGTGTGACTCAAAAAGCGGGAGGGGAGGTGAGTTTTAGCCCTGGCCTGACATCCCAACAGCACCTTGCAAGAAGCCAGAGAACCCCCATTACCATGAGGGGCCACCATTTTCAACATTGGACTCCACAGCTAATCAGTGCTCTAATCAAGGAAAAGCCAATCGCAAGCCCTGCTCATCAGAGTTCCACCATACAGCGAAGACTATTTCAAGCCCAGGTATGCCTGATCGAGAGCTCGACTCAGACACACAGGGCAGAGCTGTTACCGGCTCTCCCTGTGCTCAACTGATCAAGAGGTGCCTGGGAGGGAAGATGAGTTCTAGCCTGTTGGGGGAGCCACTGGGGTCCCCAAAAGTGTCAGGACATAATTTCTCTTCTACCTCCGAGCCACCGAGGAAGGGATGAAAACTCACGAGTCAGGGCACACTTCCAAAAAGGCTTTTAATAATACTAAAGCTCTACCACCGCAATCCAATATAATGAAAGAACTCTAGCTCTGGTCAGAACTTAGACCATACAAGAGAGCCAAAGTCTCCCACCAGAGAGAGAATATCTCACCCAAGAGGAGTCCTGCACCAAAGAAGGAGAAGGAGAGGAGAGGAGAGGCCTCAAGTCAGTCCCCTTATATACACCAAAGTAATCCTATTTATTGACAGGAGGGTCCTGTCAACAAAGAACCCTAAACAGAGTGTAGAAGGGTGGTAGCACACCCTACTACAGGTATAAACAAAGGATTACACCAAGGACTAATCCCTTCTTCTAAGATTATCTCTTATGTAAAACACTGGAGGGGGCTGATATAAAGTAATACATCTTAATTTCCTGGGCTTCATGTAATCTTGATGGTACCCACAAGGTCCTTTTTTTTATTATCTGCACCAGGGTGATTCTGAGTATTTTGTTCTCTCTATACTGATCACACTTGCTTGCCTGAGGGCAAACTAGTATGATCCTTCCTATAATCTTAAAGATAGTGTCAAGTAGCCAGGGGGGTAATCTCCTGGTAAATTCTAACTGTCCCACCCTGGGTGCAGTGGGTATAAAGAGGAGCTGCAACCAATCTAGAAAAATATAAAAGTCTTAGTAGATGTATAATAAGGCAGAAGTTATTCAGAGTCAAGGTGACTTCTGTAACTGCCACATCTCTATCAGTGTTTACATAGAAGAGAGATCTCATTAGAATGAACCTTGGCCTAAGAACATGTAAGTAGATTAAGCTGTGAGGGAGTAAAAGAGCAAAGCTCCCAAATTAGCTAAGCCCGTCATTCAGCACTAGCCCTGGTCTGCCACCCCAACAGAGCCTTGCAAGAAACCATAGGAACCCCCCAAACTAAGAAGGCCCCCATTTTTAACATCTGATCTCCACAGGTCATCAAAGCTCCACCCAAGAGAAAACCTGATCTCTCCCCAGATTATCAGTAAATGCACACGATGAGTGCCTACTACCAAGAGTATACCACCTGCAGAGCAGAGCCTGGCAAGCTACCCATGTTTTATTTGATATGCCAAAACCAGTATCAATTATAGACCTCATTCCCATGACCTAAAGGAATGGTCTGAGGTTCTTCATATTCCTGGAGCATGCAGATCCCCTTGGGCTACACTAGCACGCGACAGGACGTATGGAGATGTTACTAGTGCCCACTGAGCAGGATGAACAATGGGAAGACAAGTGACAAGTGACCCAAAAAACAAAACAAAACATAAGAAAAGTCAAGTCATATCCTCCCCTAGATTTCAAAATAAATCTATTTAGCTGATCACATCATTATTGTAGAATGACAGGGCCTAGCTAGGTTTGGATCTTTGCTGTTTAAACTACTTACATTTTAAGCTATTTATATGTTTTAAGTCAGGGTTCATGCTAAAGAAATCTCACTTTTGTGTAAAAACTGATGGAGGGTGTGGCAGTTACAGAAGTCAATTTGATTCTGAGTTAATATCTTTTGGGATATAATTATAATTTCTACTATGATTTCAGTGCTTTATAGGTTGGGCAAATTTCCTTTTAATGCCCACTGTTCCCAGCCTGGGACAATTAGAATTTACCAGGAGACCACCACCTGTTTAAGTTGAGTCTACCCTTTATCAGCTCTGCCAAGATCAAAGGAGGAATCATGCTAGTTTTCCCTCAGGCAAGGGAGCATAACCCTGTCAGTAAACAGAGGACAGGACACTCAGTATTACCCTGGTGCAGAATAGAAATAAGGAATGACCTTGTGGGTACCATCTGGATTGCATGAAGTCTGTGGCCTGAAATTATGATTTTCCCCATGAATATACATCAATTAAGATGTATTTATTTATACCAATCCCCCTCTCTCTCTCTCAAGTGTTTGACATGAGATAATTTCAAGGAGGGACTAAGCCCTGGCATTATTATTTGTTTAGACCAGAAACATGGGTGGGGCATCACCTAACATCTACACCTAAAAAGCTAATTCACTGATTTTTTGTTAACACAGCCCACCGTGAAGAAAGGATTATGTATTTTGGGTAAATACAGGGACTAACTCTGGCAGATGCTTTCCTTTTGGTGGGAGACCTGGTCCCTGGTGCATGGTCTGAGGTATGACAAAAAGCTAGAGGTCTGGGAAATCCCATTATCTTGGATTATAGGGGCAGAATTTGTTTTATTATTGATGACTAGTAAAGGCTTACTTTACTAATTATTATTTACTAACTATTGTTGATGATTAGTAAAGCCAGACGACCCCCCCTACTCCCTGGGGCCGCCATTTCCCACCTCCGGACTTCCCTCTAGTCACAACTCCACCCAGCAGACCAGACTATCACAGCCAGGCTTGGCTGCGCAGTTCATCAATGAATGCTTTATTTAGAGGTGACTACAAGAGTATGCCACCCGCATGGCAAGCCTGGCAAGCTGCCCGTGTCGATTTGATATGCCAAATACCAGTAACATTTATATTGGGTCATTCCCATGACCTAATATAATGGTTTGAGGCTCTTTATGTTCCTGGAGCAAGCGGATGCCTTTCTGTTCTACTAGCATGAGACAGGACATATGGAGATATTACTGGTGCCCGCTCTAGCAAATAGATGATGAACGGGAATCTAGTGATCTAGTAAAGGCTTTTGCAATTGAGTTGAAGTCACAGTTTGTCCATCTGCACTGGTCCTTTAGATAAAAGAGAACTCATTCCCCAATATTGTTGGAGACCCCTGCAGTTTCCCCTATGTATTAAGTTAAAATTAAAAACAAGTCACGACCGCTTTAAAAATACAAATTTATGGCTTTGTTTTTCAGAATTCACTGAAATTCAATTTTAGTATAGTTGAGAAATTTCTAGTAAATAATATAGTTGTTTCAGATAGTCCTTGAGAACACTTGAATTTTTAATATTAGTTTTTTCTGCAATATGAAACAAGTAAAATAAAGTAAACAACACTGAATATTCTCATTTTCTCTTTCTGTAAATACATAAACTCAGACTATTTTCCATTCTATTCATATAAAATCAAACATGTATACAAATATACTTGCTGCTTTTGCAATATGTTACATATTGTTTGGGGATTTCTTTTTATTTCTCCCCAATTATCCTATCTGATTCTTATGAAGTGATAATGTCTCTTCAGAAGACAGTAGAAGCTATAAAACTAGACATCAAAAAATTCCACAAAAGGCTAAAATCAGTCATAAAACTGAAATAGGTGCTTTGTCTTTCACATTGGTAAAAATGTAGGAATGCAGTAGCCACCTCATTGATAAAATCCTTTCAAAATAACCTTTATACTTATGTTCCTTTTATCATGTTAAAATTCAATCTTTTTAAACCACTGAGAGCTAATCTGACACAATCATGGCTAATTGTAACATAAAAGTTTCATCTGACTGTATAGTAAGAATACCTAAACCACTAGGCTTCTAGACTCTGATCTAATAGGGCAGGTTAATCAGTTACCTTGATGATGAATGCAAGTTTGTTGCATTATTTTAATAATGTTTAATTATTATAACAACCCATTTAAATTTTGGATCATGAGTATAGATAGCTATTTTTTTTGGGGGTCACACCCATCAATGCTCAGTGGTTACTCCTCGCTCTTCGCTCAGGAATTACTCCTGGCAGTGCTCAGGGGACCATATGGGATGCCAAGGATCGAACCCGGTCTGCTGTGTTCAAGGCAAATGCCCTACCCACTGTCCTATGACTTTGACCCCTAGATAGATATTTCTTATTGAAGGAGTGGTAAAAATAAAAATATTTTAAAATATGCAAGAAATAAAATAGTTATAAAGCTATAATTATTTCAGATTAGATACTTTTGGCTTCAATTATATCAAAAGTATGTTTTATACAAGCCAGTATTTTACATTTTGGTAATAAAAGTGGTGATTCAAAACAATAAACAGCATCTCTAGCTGTGTGTATGGTTCATGTGGAACTTTATTTTTTTTTATTTATATATTTTTTTTTTTGCTTTTTTGGGTCACACCCAGCAGTGCTCAGGGGTTACTCCTGGCTCTGCGCTCAGGAATTACTCCTGGCAGTGCTCGGGGGACCATATGGGACTCCGGGAATCGAACCCAGGCCGGCACAGGCCGGCTGCGTGCAAGGCAAACGCCCTACCGGCTGGGCTATTGCTCCGGCCCTACATGTGGAACTTTAATACCAGGATGCCAACCAATCACATTGAGAAGAAGCTGAGCACTTCTTAAAACTGTATATAATGAATAACAGATTGTGTTTTTTTTATCCATGATTCTAGAATCCTTTTTGAAAGCTTTCTTTTAAACATGTAAATTGTTTTAGAGTCTCCGTTTCACAATTACAACCATCTTTATACGGTTATACCACAATATCATGTGGTATGTAGTTGTCCAAATGACTATAAATTGCGTGACAAGATTATAAAACAACAATGAGAGTTTGTATCTTTGTTTCTATGCTGTAATTATACCACATTTATTATCAAAATAAAATCTGCCTCCAAGTTTAACTGATTTTACTTTAAAGAACTGTTAATGCCTGGAAGTACAAGAAAACAAAAAGCCCACAGTCTGCCTATGCTATCTCTTTTCTACAAGAAGAATAAAATTTGAAATAATAATGATAATTCAACATAAAACAAAGGCACAATTGAGATATTAACATAAAATTACAATCAATTACTTATATGTTATATAAAAAGAGGTATGAAAGACTTAAAAATAGTTTTAAAAATCCAGAACACTCGAGTTTTTCTCTGTAATATCTTGGTCCTTGGAATGCAGGGTCATCTTTATCTCTTAGCAGTGAAAATGAGTGCCTACTGCCTAGGCCCCAAAGCATGTGTCATCCAAAATCACTGTATCACTGTCTTCCCGTTCATCATCAATTTGCTCGAGCGGGCACCAGTAACATCTCCATATTTCCTGTCTCATACTAGTAGAGCCCAAGGACATCTGCTTGCTCCAGGAACATAATGGTTTGAGAGCCTCAAACCATTATACTAGATAATGAGAATGAGATCTATTATTGTTACTGGTATTTGGCATATCATGTGGTGTCGGGAACGCCACCAGGGTCCCCGACAGTGTCAGGACAGAGGTTGTCTTCTACCTCCGAGGACGCCGGAGAACAGATGAAAACTCACGAGTCCGGTGCAGTTCCAAAAATGGCTTTTAGTAGTACAAAAGCTCTTCCACAGCACTCCAATATAATGAACAAACTTTAGCTCTGGTCCGAACTTAGACCCTACAAAAGAGCCTAAGTCTCCCACCAAAGAGAGAGGATCTCACCCGAGCTGGAGTCCTACCCAGAAGAAGGAGCAAAGGCCAAAGAGCAAAAGGCCAAAAGCCAAAAGCCAAAAGCCACAGGAGCCAAAAAGCTGAAAGCTGAGGAACCAAAAGGCAAAAGGTGAAGGGGCCTCAAGTCAGCCCCTTATATACACCAAAGTAACCCATCCGGAGGTTGTCATGCCAACAAAGAACCCTAAACAGAGTGTAGTGCCACACCCTATTGTAGGTATAAACAAAGGTTACACCAAGGACTAATCCACGAGAAATTATCTCTTATGTAAAACACTGGAGAGAGAGGGGCTGATATAAAGTGATACATCTTAACTTCATGAGCTTCATGTAATCTAGATGGTACCCACAAGGTCCTTATTATTATCTGCACCAGGGTGATTCTTAGTATCTTGTTCTCATGTACTGAAAGGGTCATACTCGCCTGCTTAGAGCAAACTAGTATGATCCTTCCTATAGTCTTCCTTTAGTCTCAGCGTAGCCAGGGTGGTAGTCTCCTGGTAAATTCTAACTGTCCCACGTTGGGTGCAGTGGGTATAAAGAGGAGCTGTGCCCAATCTAGAAAACATAGAAGTCTTAGTAGATGTATAAGTCAGAAGTTATTCAATCAAGGTGACTTCTGTAAGTGCCACACCCTCTAGCAGTGTTTACATAGAAGAGAGATCTCATTAGAATGAACCTTGGCTTAAATAAGATTAAGCTGGGAGTGAGCAAAACAACAAAACTCCCAGATTAGCTAAACATGTCCTCCAACAATGTGGTTATCCAAAAATACCATCAACCAATAATAGGCAAATATTGGGTCATAGCAACAATGACCCAATATTATTAATAGTGAAGGAGCTTTATTATTATTATATAATAAATAAATTATACAATAAATAAATTATATAATAAATAAATTATACAATAAATAAATTATATAATAAATAAATTATTATTATATAATAAATACATATATTAGTTTAGCTCCTTCATATCTTAAGCAAATTCCTAGGAATTTTTTAATGCTATTATTAAATGCAACTTTAAAGTTTGCTGCTTGGTAAATACAACTTGTTTCTGTAATAGAAATGCTTTTATGGGGGGTTACAGAGAGAGTATGGGGCAATTCACTGGCCTTTCACATGGCCAGGTATGTTCCCTGGCACTGCATACGGTTCCTCACTGCTAGGAGTGATTCCTGATAAGCACTGCCAGGATTAACCCTGGAAGCCTACTGGGTGTGATCCCAAAAGGGGACCCTGTGAGGAGCCAGGGTTAGATCCCAGGTCAATACCATGTAAGACAAATGCCCTCCCCCTGTGCTGTTTCTCCTCCAGCCCCAGGTTTCTTGATAGACAGACTTGTCCACATCCAGGGCTCTGCCAGGTGGGCCCTGGTTGGTTGATGGTCTGACAGAGAAAGACAGAGCCCCCTGGGATGAACCCAGAGCCATTGCAGAGCATGGCAAGCTACCCGTGGTGTATTCAATATGCAAAAACAGTGACAATAATGAACCTCATTCCCAAGAATGGAGATGTTACTGGTGCCCACTCGAGCAAATCGATAAACAATGGAAGGGCAAGTAAGTGATTATCAATCACTGTCTTCCCGTTCATCATTGATTTGCTCAAGCGGGCACCAGTAACATCTCCATATGTCCTGTCTCATGCTTGTAGAGCCCAAGGTCACCTGCTTGCTCCAGGAACATAAAGAGCCTCAAACCATTCCATTAGGTCATGGGAATGAGGTCTATAATTGTTACTGGTATTTGGCATATCAAATACGACACAGGTAGCTTGCCAGGCTCTGCTAAAAGATTATTAATTATGATCCAATATTATTGAAGACAAGTCAGAGAGCTTGTCTTACACACTGCTGGCCCATTCTGAGCCCTAGTACTACAGGTCCCCTGAGCTGATCAGGAGTGATTCCTGAGGACAGAGAGAGAGGAGCATGGTCTGCACATGTTGGCTCTGGCCCCACAACAAACAAAACAAAACACTTAATTACTTGATCACTTAACTTCCTGTAGATCATAGATTACTCGAGCAGGCATCAGTAACATCTCAAAACGTCCTGTCATATGCAAGATAGCCCAAGGGTATCTGCCCACTCCAGGAACATAAAGAGCCTCAAACCATTCCATCAAGTCATGGAAATGAGGTTTATAACTGTTACTGGTATTTGGCATGTCAAATACGACATGGGTAGCTTGCCAGGCTTTTGCCATACAGGTGCCAATCTTCTAGTCACCTCAAGACTCGAGCATTTATTGATGAACAGTGCGACTGAGCTGGGCTGCAATCAGCTCTTCTGCTGGGTGGAGTTCTGACGAGAGGGAGTCAGGATGTGGATAATGGCAGCCCTCGTGGTGTGGGGATTCCTCTGGTTTCTTGCGAGGCTCTGCTGGGGTGGCATGCTAGGGCTACATCCTGCCATCTTTCCCGGAAGCCTCGTGATCAGCTGGGCACAGAGAGAGCAAGTAGCAGCTCTTCCCATGTGTGTGAGTCTCTCATAATTCCTCATTCCCCATAAACTCTCCAGTTTGACGCAAATAAAATGATTGTTGAAGTATACAAATGAGAAAGATCTGAAAGGGCCTGGTGCTAAAAATACATTGAGTCTAAGATTAAACCGCAGCCCACCACATGCCTGCACAGCCATGGATGTGGAGTCTCTGTCTTTTGGCATTTTACTGTGTTGGCTGGAGCTCAGGCTCACACCCACTGAGCCTGGAGGCTGGGGACTGGGTGGAGGCCCCCCAATACTTGCTCCGAGTCCAGCAGGCGTGGCACGTGCATGGCGAGTAGACCCTAGGAGCTATGTAGGACACGACCAGACACTGGCTGAGCCTGGAACTCCATAGGAACTCCATAGGGCCGCTTACCATGAGGCCAAGCTGCATAGCTGTGCATCTGGAGTCTCTGTCAAAATTACAAAAATAGTTCAATATTAAATTGTGGCACTAAACACACTCAGCAAAGTCCTCTTTATAGTTATACAGAGCTGTAGAGAATTAGAACCAGAAAAGCATGAAAATCAAGTTAAAACAGAACAATTTTATTGTCTATAGATGATCATTAAGAAAAATAAGATTGAGCCGAAAGGGTCTTCCCTTAAGTGTAGTAGGAAAAGGCTGATTTTTTAGCAAGAACTAGGTGAGGAGAGGCAGGGGGGTAGAAACGGAGGGAGAGGGAGCAAGCAAATGAGAGAAATGAGATGAAAACAGGAACAAATTCCTTTATCCTGGAGAATTATTTTATTTTTATATGACACTCAACTAATATGTGAGTACAAATCTCTCTTTTAAGCTTTAAAGCTGGGGAATTTATTAAACACCAACAACTGTTTTCACAAATTTAGCGCATGGGAAATTTGCACTCAGAAGGGAAAGAATAGCAATAATCTAGTACAGCCCTGAACTCTCCAGAAAGCAATACATTGAGCAAACATGGGCGGCCAGTCTGTACACAATCAAATCAAATATATTGTAAAGGCCTGTTCATGTAGAAATGTTAATTTCTTAAATAGCTATTTGCTATGGAAGCACCAAAAAGATAGCAAAATCAGAATTTTATAAGCTAATATCAAAACTAATGATCACTTGATCACTTTGATGCAGGTGGGCCCCGTGGGTGACTTATGTGGAGGCCAGAAGGGGAGAGAGATGGTCGCTTTCTCTCGAGCCGCCTCCGCAACCCAGTAACCACTGGGCAGGCTAAGGACTGATAAAGTCTGCGATGAGCCTCTGCGATGAGCCCCTGCATGGCGTGGGCCTGAGCCCCACCAGCCCCACCAGGTGGCCGCCAAGCCACATCTGATGTCTGCTTGATCTCTAGGCACGGGAGTTGATCCCCACTGTTGGGGGAACGCTGCCGGGGTCCCCGACAGTGTCAGGACAGAGGTTTTCTTCTACCTCCGAGGACAGCAGGAGAACAGATGAAAACTCACGAGTCCGGTGCTGTTCCAAAAAATGGCTTTTAATAGTACAAAAGCTCTTCCACAGCACTCCAATACAATGAACAAACTTTAGCTCTGGTCCGAACTTAGACCATACAAAAGAGCCTAAGTCTCCCACCAAAGAGAGGATCTCACCCGAGCTGAGTCCCACCCAGAAGGAGCAAAATGCCAAAGAGCAAAAAGCCAAAAACCAAAAGCAAAAGGCTGAGGAGCCAAAAGCCGAAAGCTAAAAGGCCCAAAAGGCAAAAGTTAAAAGTGAAGGGGTCTCAAGTCAGCCCCTTATATACACCAAAGTAATCCGATTTGTGACAGGGAGGGTCATGTCAACAAAGAACCCTAAATAGAATGTAGTGCCACACCCTATTGCAGGTATAAACAAAGGTTATGCCAAGGACTAATCCCGAGATTATCTCTTATGTAAAACACTGGAGAGAAGGGGCTGGTATAAAGTAATACATCTTAACTTCATGAGCTTCATGTAATCTAGATGGTACCCATAAGTTCCTTCTTATTATTTTCTGCACCAGGGTGATTCTGAGTATCTTGTTCTCATGTACTGAAAGGGCCACACTCGCCTGCTTAGAGCAAACAAGCATGATCCTTCCTATAGTCTTCCTATCGTCTCAGCGTAGCCAGGGTGGTAATCTCCTGGTAAATTAGATGTCCCACGCTGGGTGCAGTGGGTATAAAGAGGAGCTGTGCCCAATCTAGAAAACATAGAAGTCTTAGTAGATGTATGTCAGAAGTTATTCAATCAAGGTGACTTCTGTAACTGCCACACCCTCTAGCAGTGTTTACATAGAAGAGAGGTCTCATTAGAATGAACCTTGACTTAAATAGATTAAGCTAGTAGTGGCAAAACAACAAAACTCCCAGAATAGCTAAGCCTGCCCTCCAACACCCCACCGCCTGAGGTTTCTCGGGAGCCCCGGACTCAGGCTGGAGTGAGGAATTGCTCTTTGCAGGAAAGGAAAGTCAGTCCTAGGCCTTACCCAGGGCTGCCTTATGGTTCTTGTCTACCTAGCAGAAAAAGAATTTTCAGGAGTCGCTGAGCAGTGAAGTAAAATAGGTTTTATTGAGGAGGTTTTAGGAGAGGGGAGGGAGAGAAAGAGAGAGAGAGAGAGAGAGTAACGCTCTCGAGGGAGAATGTGGGCTACTCCAAAGATGGTGCGAGTAAGAGAGAGTACACATCTCAAGAGGGGGGAGCGGGCAACACATGTGCTCAGGCACCACATGTGCTTGACCACAGGGGCTCAGGCAGCATGTTTGTCCATGCAGCATGTGTGCGCTGGTCCTCTGGTCAGGATGACTTTTATAGATTTCTCCCCAAGATACTCCCATATTGGGAGTCAACCTAGGTTACTAGGGTCGTTGCCAAGGGAGTAGACTTTGGGAGTGGTCTTCTTTGAAAATCTCCTTTTCTTGACCTGTGTTCCTGCTGGATCTTCTGTCCTGGAATGTAGCTGGATTAAGGGCTGGGCAGAGAAAGGTTGATCCAGCTCCCTCAGGGTCTCTTGTTGATAGTGGCCTTATCAAGTCTGGTTTCTTATGACAACAGGTGTGACTCTGGATCACTGAAGGACCAGTTTTCTTTTTTCTTCAGGAATTTTTATTGGCATGTGGCGCCCCCTGTCTGCCTGCCTACAACAATCCTCCCTAGAGATTTCACCACCTTAAATCTTTAGGGGGAAAGTGGTGGAAGGTCCATCTTCTGTATTTGCTTCCTGCTGACAAAAGGGGCTTGTAGACAGTGCCTACAAGGGGTGACATCTCCTTACTACCTTAGTTTAAATGGGGGGCCCAGGCAATGAATGAAATTTGGGTTTTTGAAGCTTTCATTATCTGCAAGACAATAAACAGATCAATTAGGCTAAGAAACATTACTTTGAAATGATTAGACCCTGAAGGAGTACGAAGGCCCCCTCTTTGCCCTAGTGAGGGCAGAGTGGTTTTGCTGTTGATGGAAAACACCAATGTTAAGGTAGAAACACCAGCCATTTCTCTGGCTTTTTTGTACAACATAGAAAAGCCTTAACCCTTCCACTAAAGGTTTTAATAGGAACAAATAGATAAATATACCCTGATATTTGAACATTTGCATAAAGTCAAATTGCAAATTCTTAAGATTAGTCTATGGCACATTAAGCACAGTTGAGTTTATTTTAACTGTCCTGTTCAGTCCCTTTCCATGGACGACTGTTATTTATTAATGTTATTAAATCCAATACCCATTGTTTCTCTTCTGCAGAGTTTTCTGGCTTAGAGGGAATATTCACTGGGTGAGGTATAGGTACCATGATGGCTTAAGAATTAAAAGCTGTTAGAATTCTTATTATTTTCAAATGACTGTGTGTTCTCATGAACTAAGAACAAATACTTAACCAATTTGGATGCTAACTTGAAGACCCTTGGCCTATTAGCAGACTTTAGAGTATGTTTGCCTTTTAGCTGATGTTCCTGGTTGGACTGATGACATGTATAAGTTGAGTTCCCTTTTAGACTAGGCTGATTACCCACAGTTAGTAAAGCAAGTTCTATCTGGATTATCCAAGGGGTACCTTTTAAATTAAGTCTATTTGGATACATACATCTATTCAATTGCCTTTTTAGAGCTAGAATCTGATCTTTATGTAAGCTATAGAAATATGATTTTCTCTCTACCTTCGCTTTAAATTTGTCAAATGACTTTATAAACCTGACTTGTTCTTTTGCATAAACACAGCAGGACTGGAGAACTCTCCACTTAGGGTACCCCGTTACTACTAAGAAGTCCTGGGAATTGGCTGAGACAGAGCAGGCAAACACCAATCATGGTATTTTAATGTCTCTACCTTGTCAGGGAATGCCGCTTAGGGTCCCCGACAGTGTCAGGACAGAGGTTGTCTTCTACCTCCGAGGACGCCGGAGAAAGATGAAAACTCACGAGTCCGGTGCAGTTCCAAAAATGGCTTTTAATAGTACAGAAGCTCTTCCACAGCACTCCAATATAATGAACAAACTCTAGCTCTGGTCCGAACTTAGACCATACAAAAGAGCCTAAGTCTCCCACCAAAGAGAGAGGATGTCACCCGAGCTGAGTCCTACCCAGAAGGAGCAAAAGGCCAAAGAGCAAAAGGCCAAAGCCAAAAGCCGCAGGAGCCAAAAGCTGAAGGCTGAGGGAACCAAAAAGGCAAAAGGTGAAGGGGCCTCAAGTCAGCCCCCTTATATACACCAAAGTAACCCAATCGGGAGGTTGTCATGCCAACAAAGAACCCTAAACAGAGTGTAGTGCCACACCCTATTGCAGGTATAAACAAAGGTTACACCAAGGACTAATCCCGAGATTATCTCTTATGTAAAACACTGGAGAGAGAGGGGCTGATATAAAGTAATACATCTTAACTTCATGAGCTTCATGTAATCTAGGTGGTACCCACAAGGTCCTTATTATTATCTGCACCAGGGTGATTCTGAGTATCTTGTTCTCATGTACTGAAAGGGTCATACTCGCCTGCTTAGAGCAAACTAGTATGATCCTTCCTATAGTCTTCCTTTAGTCTCAGCGTAGCCAGGGTGGTAGTCTCCTGGTAAATTCTAACTGTCCCACGTTGGGTGCAGTGGGTATAAAGAGGAGCTGTGCCCAATCTAGAAAACATAGAAGTCTTAGTAGATGTATAAGTCAGAAGGTATTCAATCAAGGTGACTTCTGTAACTGCCACACCCTCTAGCAGTGTTTACATAGAAGAGAGATCTCATTAGAATGAACTTTGGCTTAAATAAGATTAAGCTGGGAGTGAGCAAAACAACAAAGCTCCCAGATTAGCTAAACATGTCCTCCAACACTACCTGTCATGTCAGGGCTACCCCAGGCTTGGCCATAACTTGAAGATCAGGTTCCATGATGAGCTACAGGTGACCTCGGGCCTCTTCCACTGGGTTGAGCAGAGAATGACAACATCCCTCTGGGGCTGAAGCCATTCCCTACTGGAGCAGCTGTCCTTGTTGTATGGCCCAGGCAGTTGTCAGTCACCACATATTGTCAGATTCCTCCTTCTTCACAGCGGAGGTGATTTGCGGTTCTTCCTTTAGCTGGCCTACCTCTAGAGTCTCCCTGAGGTTTGTAGGGTACTTGCAGCTGTACCTGTGATAACTACATGATTCTGTCATTTAGACCAATCCCTGTGACTCCTGTTTTCCCTGGAAGAGGGCCTTGGGGTCCCATACTGGCTTTCCTGACTGCAAGAGGGCTAGACCCTATTACAAAGAAGAAATATTTTGTCTGAGTTTATGCAAACCAACACAGTGCCATGAAACATCAAAAGACGTACTGAAGGTGTAAAGAGAGAAAAGCATATATTACACTTTACTCACAACGAAGTTCAATACACCAATTTGCTGTTGGAACTGCTTAAAAGAAGCATAAAGTCCTGTTGAAATAGAGCAGACAGTTTAACAGTATCCTGTGTAACTCATTTAATTCCATGTCAAAACCCTAATTACCAATTTTAGGAGCACTGTAACAGGAGTCCATACCATCTGTCTAATATTTTTCCATAGATCTTACCAAAAAGGTACTAGAACAATTCTTCAGAAAAGAGTTTCATAGTTTGTTTACTTAACATTCTTAGACCTTCTACACATTCCTTTACGTTCATTCTGTCCTGTAACTTTCCTGCATTTTATTTTAAGAACAAGCCTTCGCTTTAACAGAATTCCTCCCTTTTTCCCACTAACATCTCCATCCATTATCTTTTGTTACTTAAAATGCATTATTTATACTCCTTATAGTTACACCCTAAAGGTATTAATTTCCTTATTTTACAGAGCGTAATACAGGCTGGTCTTCTAAGAAGTTTGGAAACAAGTTGCCAATTATTCCCATTTAGCATGACAAGCTACTTTAAAAGCATTAATTCCATATTTTAGGAGAACATAAACAATGCAAAGTTAAAATACTCAAAATATTACTACCAAGAAACAGTAAAGACTTTACACTTGAGAATAAAGATCTCAAATTCAAGACTAGGTTGATACCTGGTAACAAAGCTCACATATATTAAAGCTATCCCAATAATAGCACATACTGGGAAGATTAGAAACAATGCCTAAAAAAAGAAAAAACTGATTGCTGTTATTTACTTTGCATATTTTAAATCTTCATGTTCAGAAGCCACTAAATTGAAAAAAAAAACATTCCCTAGCTCCTTGAATGTGGCTCACTTTTTCTCCAGCCCTGAGGCTGCTCTGGAATTTCACCTGAAAAGCCTTTAAGGCACAATGCTGTGGCTTCAGATTTATCAGGCTGAGATCTTGAGATAACCTCATTACAGAAATAAAACAAATATGTACCTTAGACATACCAACATAAGGCATTTGAACCAATTTTCGTGAAACACAAGACCTTTCTTGACTTAATTGCAACAGTTCTTGTACCTTAGTTAATTTTGAAAAATGCCTAATTTCTTACTAGAATTTGACTAAGGCTTATAAGGTAAAGCTTTGCACAATTTTACAAAGTTCTTATTTCTCCCCTGATTCTGACTTTTGTTTCCACCCTTCCCAAAATCAGTTAGGATGTCCAGTCTCTGAAATAATGTTACTGAGAGCAGGTTAGGCTGTAAAGAAACCTGTAAGTTAAATTATTGCATTAATCCCCTTTTTGAAATTAATCACCACATTCGTGCCTCCTCTGGTTTGATAATTCCATTCTGGATCTGTTAAGGAAAAACTGCTGTTAAGCCTACCGGTAATTAAGGTCAGCAGCAGTTCTCATCTGCTCAGGTCCAATATGCTCTCCTTTTGCGTGCAACAATTGGACAAAATTATTAGTTATTTTAGGTGAACTTAAAGCAAAGGTTAGAAATCGAACTTCCTTTATAAACTTGAAGGATTTCCCCAAAATGTCCCTAGCTGCTGTTTGCATCACTGAAACTCATTGAGAAGGGTGCTTGGACCTTCACTCTGCCAGCTTCTTTCTTAGCCACTTTCCTTAAGGAAACTCTTGGGTGGGTCTAGCAGGTTTGGAATGATAAGAGACTCAGCTCTAAGTGCACCCTGCTTGGCCAGAATCTGGGGGAGTATAGATAGATGCTGTTACAAGCCCCTCTACAAACACACCCTGCTGCAATAGCCTTTTATTTTTTTAGAGAGCTGCACTCCTGAGCTGCGTTAGACCACAGTGGGCAGTGGGCTTCCCTGCAAGTATCTTTTGCTGAGCTCTTTCCTTTAAGAAGCCTAGATCTATGAGGGAAAACCTGAGCTGTCTGTAGTGACCCTAGGAGGGGAGGGGCTTCTTAACAGCAGCCCCAGCCTCCTCAGAAGCCTTTTGCAAGCTCCACAGGTGGCAGCAGAGTTAGAGGCAAGACTGAAGTCTCAGGTTTCTGCCTGTGCAGTTGGTGTGGGGGTCCTGGTCCTGGTTTCCTTACTCCTGAGACACACATGTAGCAAATAATAAAGCAAGCTGCCATTTACTGGCCATTTTCCCGTATTCTAGCTAGTATTTAGGCCACGTGTTGTTGCAAAGGTCCTTAAGACGCTCTTTGCTTAGGCTACCTAGTTGGAGCTTTCTTTCAATGTCTTAACAAGCAAGCCAAAGGGGACTCTTTTGGTATAGAGGCAGAATTTCCCATATTTTGGTGTACTGGCAGCAACCTATGAGAGAAGGAAAAAACTAAAAACAGGATGGTTCCTTGAAAATTTTTAATGCAGAAAATCTCGTGGGTGGGGTCACCGCCCCTAGCCCCAGCGAGAGTCAGGGGTCCACTTTGACTATGGACGTCTCCATAAGTGACCTCTGAGTTACCCCAAGCATCCCTGGGGCCTTCCCGGCATCCACCACGACCACGACCTGCGCGCGGAGCCGGCCCAGCCTGTCTTGGGTTTCCAACAGACAGAGGAAAAACAGTTCTGCCTTTGTTGGTTGCTACCTTCTTCTGACATTGCTGCATCTCTCATTAGGTTTTAGGTTCTGCCTTTTGCCTTGATGGCATTCACTGGGTCTCTCACTGGGTTCTGCCTTGCTGCTTTGGTGATATTTTCCTTCCTAGTCTTTTACCCTTTTTTTTTCTTTGCCTGGGGCTAAAGCTGCTAGCAGACCTCATTTACATTTTTAATTGACCTCCTAGTGTTCTCTAGCCCTTGCCAGTTTTCTTGCTAGTCTGGGACAAGGAGAGAGAGGGAAAAAGGAATGCTACCTGCAATTTGGTCTCCTAGAATCTTTCACTAGTGGGTTTCCTCCCATTCCACCCATAGTGCTAGGTGACATGAGACAGACAAAGGAGGGGGTGCCTCTTTACAGAGACCATTCAGTTGCTTGTCTACCGGTAAAGAACTTAGCCGTAGTGGACTCAGCAGTTGGGGCTTGCGGCTGACCGTTAGGTCAGCGCCACCATAGACCATATGTTCTTCAGAGCAGACAGCCCACTCGGGCTCCAGAACCTTCGTGGGACCTTAAGGGTGCTGGTCGTGGAGCCACAGACTCACACCTCATAGGAGGACCTTTCAGGGTGCTCATACACACACTCACACACAGAGGTTACAACATTCCCTCCCCCGACCCCCTAGAGATTTCTGAGGGAGCATACCTTTTCAGCAGATTTTTCAAGGATTATCTCCTTCTTGGGGGACTTTTCACTGCAAACTCCTGGCTGGCTCGCCAAACTGTTGCAGGTGGACCCCACGGTTGACTTATGTGAGGCCGGAAGAGGAGAGAGATGGTCGCTTTCTCCCCAGCCGCCTCCGCCACCCAGGACCCGCTGGGCAGGCTAAGGACTGATACAGTCTGCGATGAGCCCCTGCACAGCGTGGGCCTGAGCCCCACCAGTCCCACCAGGTGGCCGCCAAGCCACACCTGATGTCCGCTTGATCTCTAGGCACGGGAGTTGATCCCCCACCATCCGAGGTTTCTCGGGGAGCCCCGGACTCAGGCTGGAGAGAGGAATTGCTCCTTGCAGGAAAGGAAAGTCAGTCCTAGGCCTTACCCAGGGCTGCCTTACAGTTCTTGTCTTTCTTGAAGAAAAGAATTTTCAGGAGTCGCTGAGCAGTGAAGTAAAATAGGTTTTATTGAGGAGGTTTTAGGAGAGGGGAGGGAGAGAAAGAGAGAGAGAGTAAAAATGCTCAAGGGAGAATGTGGGCTACTCCAAAGATGGTAAGCGAGTAAGAGAGAGTACACATCTCAAGAGGGGATGCGGGCAACACATGTGCTCAGGCACCACATGTGCTTGGCCACAGGGGCTCAGGCAGCATGTTTGTCCATGCAGCATGTGTGCGCTGTCCTCTGGTCAGGATGACTTTTTATAAATTTTTTCCCCAAGATACTCCCATATTGGGCATCAACCTAGGTTACTAGAGTCGTTGCCAAGGGGAGTAGACTTTGGGAGTGGTTTTCTTTGAAAATCTCCTTTTCTTGACCTGTGTTCCTGCTGGATCTTCTGTCCTAGAATGTAGTGGGATTAAGGGCTGGGCAGAGAAAGGTTGATCCAGCTCCCTCAGGGTCTCTTGTTGATAGTGGCCTTATCAAGTCTGGTTCCTTGTGACAACAGGTGTGACTCTGACCAGTATTATTTCTTCTTCAGGAATTTTTATTGCCATGTGGCGCCCCTGCCTGCCTGCCTACAACAACTTGATATCCCTTTATTCATTGATTTGCTGGAGCCGAGCAGGCGCCAGTAACATTTCCATTTCACCCTATCTAGTGTCAGTGTAGCCCAATGGCATCTGGTTGCTTCAGGAATACAATAGCCTCAAACCATTTGTTCAGGGTCTTGACAATGAAGTCTGACCATCTTGTAGGTGGGCAGCCACGTGATCTTTTGACATCCCCTGGGATCCAGTCGGTAATGGCTCTAGTCCAGCAGTCATCTCCAAATAGCATTATATGTCCAGCCCATCTGATTTTCGATGTCTTGGCAAATGAGACAGTGTCCCTGACTCTGGAACAGTTACGGAGGTCAGAACTCCGTATTCCTTCTCTCACTTGAGTGAGGCATGATATTCCAAGCATATTTCTTTCAGTTCTCTTTGGGAGACCCGAATAGCATTCTCAACCTGCTTTCAGAGGGCCCAGGTCTCTGAGGCATATGTTAATGCAGGGAGAATGGTGGAGTCGAAGAGATGTGCCCAGAGTCGAAGGTTCTTTGTCTTTTTTTTGCTATTTCTTTGATGTTTTTGAAGTATTCCATGCTGCTCTCTTCCTCCTGCTTTCATATAAAGTTTATAGTATTTCAATGCTCATACTTTTATACTTATAAATTGTCATTCTTAGTTTTTATCATATAGATTCAGTATATAATGGATAAAATAGTAATGTTCCCACTTTATATTAACAATGTACATTACGCGGTTGTTTATGATTATTTGTTACAGACATTAAATATTCCAACAAAATTCCAACACTAGTACCACCTTTTCTACATCATTGTCCCCATTTTCCCAACCATCCCTTAAACCTGCTCCCATAACAGGTGGAAATAATTTTTTTTCTTGTTTGTTATGGCCAAATAACTAGCTGAATGATATAAAAATATTTCCTTAGTAGAAAATTTGCAAACATTATTGTGTCTCATCATGGGGACATGAACTCTTTGTCTGATGTTTGCTGAATTGCTGCTGTTTTCAGTAGTTGAGATTGGTTTACTCCTATGTTACTTTCCTATCCAATCTGGTGTACTCCTACTAGGATGTAGTATTGAACTATTAGGATGTAGTATTGAACTACTAGGATATAGCATTGCAGGGTTTGGAGACATCACTTCACAATCGATTTAAAGTGTGTCTGCATCATGTCTGTTGCCGGGTCTTTGGTAGGGTGTGTGCTGGACTATGGTCCTTGGGAACTTGGAACTGCCCCAGAAGTCTCAGCCAGGAATGGTATCTGTAAATATTTTGCCCTAATTGATCTCTTTTGAGATTTATTTATGAGTCTTTGGAACCAAGCAAGTAGATAGCTTACATGGCAGTGGTGGGAGATGAGTGTGGATGCCAAGATTTCATTCAATGTTTGAAAACAGTCAATACATTATAACAACATGCATTGTTATAATGCATGGGTGAGTCTCCATGTCTAAGGCAAAATGATATGCAATTTCTCATGAGATTGTTGCTGATGGATTGGTAAAAACAGGGAATAAAGAAAGTAGACTCTAGAAAGAAGTGTTTATACATTTCTGCTTGAATCACCCCTGTTACCAGAAATTGGCAACCCAAGGGCATTTAAAATCATATTCACAGTTCAAATAAATTTGTCAACAAATAAAAGAGAGAAAGCAGAAAAAGTTCACTGGAAGGAAGCTTTCAGTAAACTTTTCTGGAACTTTTTCAACCTCAGATTATTCTAGATTACTTCATATTTGTTCATATCTGTATATACTTTTCAAGAATTATAAATTATTATGTGTTGCCATACACTGCTGCCCAGAACCTCTGCATCTTGCCTAGAGTTATGTCCTGCACGCCACTTTGTAGATCACTGTCACTGTATCACTGTCTTCCCGTTCATCATCGATTTGCTCTAGCGGTCACCAGTAACATCTCCATATGTCCTATCTCATGCAAGTAGAGCCCAAGGGCACCTGCTTTCTCCAGAAACATAAAGAGCCTCAAACCATTCCAGCAGGTCATGGGAATGAGGTCTATAATTGTTACTGGTATTTGGCATATCAAATATGACACGGTAGCTTGCCAGGCTCTGCCGTGCGGGTGGCATACTCTTGTAGTCACCTTAAAAGTTATTTTAATTTGCTTAAATCTTCTGTTCACATATACTTGTGTGTGTGTGTCCATCTAGGGATCAAACCCAGGATCTAACACATACAATGCTTTTCTCTATAACTTTGTCACATGTCCAATCTTTATTTGTTGAATACATTCTATTTTTTTTTTTTTGCATTTTTGGGTCACACCTGGCAATGCTCAGGGGTTTCTTCTGGCTCTGCACTCAGGAATTACTCCTGGCAGTACTCAGGGGACCATATGGGATGCCGGGATCCAACCCAGGCCGGCATGGGCCGGGTCGCGGTAAGGCAAACGCCCTACCCGCTGGGCTATCACTCTGGCCCTGTTGAATACATTCTTAAAGTGGTCCTTTTAACTTCAATTTTATTTATTTATTATTTATTATTTTTACTCTTTTCTTTCTTGGATCACACCCAGCGATACTTACTCCTGACTCTGCATTCAGGAATTTTTCCTGGGGGTGCTCGAGGGACCATATGGGATGCCAGGGATTGAACCTGGGTCAGCTGCATGCAAGACAAACGCCCTATCCATATCCACTGTACTGTCTCTCCAACCCCTTAACTTCAATTTTAACTTGTAACTTTGCTTTAATATTCAGTTGTTTTGTAGTAGCATGAGATGAAACTCTCCATTGAGATCTAGAGGAGAAACTTAATGCCTCAGAGTCCTGTGCTAGGTACACGCCCAACCTGCTGTATTCCCTCTTGAGGATCTGTGACTATGTCGCAGAATATCTTATCATGTATTCTGTGATAGCTGGCATAAACATTTTCTCTCGTGCTGCCACAATCATCGTGGGACTAGACAGATCTTGCCAGTATTTTTATCTGGCTACTTTGGTTCTCTAAGTATAATATAGTTATAATTAGATCAGAGAGAAATGCTGTTTGCCCCTTGCAAGCAAGTAAGCATGGCTCTCTAATAAGTTTAAAGTCCAAAACAAATGTGAAGTAAAGACAAGAATCTTGTGGAGGCTGTAGAGTATCTATGGTACAGATACATGCTTTTGTATTAATTCTGAGATACAGTTAATCTCAGATGCCCTTCCCTACTCTGCATAGGGCCTGCAGGGAACTTCAAGGGCACACCTTGGCTGGGGCAATATTAACAGTTTGGACTAGGTGAGGTCCTGGGAGAAGCAAACCTGAAAGAATTGACCTTTAACAAGACCTGTTGATGTGGGCTGGTCAGGGCTAAAAAGATAAAAAAGCAGTAGCCTTCTCTTCCTTCTCTCTTTTCTTCCTGCCTGCTCTCTCTCTGGCTCTGCTCTCCTCCTCTCCATTCTCTGCCCTGTTGGGCCTAAGCACATGGAAACGGCTGTCTTGGCCTAGGATTCTAAATCTACATGTGGCCAGGGCCCAGCTAGGAACTTAAAGTTTGGGGCTTTGCCTGCAATTGAATTGTATACCAGAGCAAGTGTGAGTAAAAGCCTTTTGAAACTCTGCTGGATTCGCAAATTTTTCTGTCTGCTGGCCACCGAACCCCTGGGGAGAAGGGGACCCCTGTCCTGTTCCTTGATTTTGTCAGGGAACTCAGCATTTTCTGACAATTATGCAGTCTTAAAGTCATGCATATAGGTATATAATTTATTGTTTTATCATTATAGACAATTCTTAGTTATATTAACAATTCTGAGAAACAAAAATTGACTGTTTCCTAAGACTCCTATATTTTTCCAAAAAGATTTTAAATTTCTCTGACATATATTTAAAAAAATACCCAAGAAAAGTCAAATAGAATATAATGGAATTGCATGATATAAAAAAGTCATTAGAACTATTTTTTGTTTTCCTATTGGCAATCCATCTGTCTTCAGAGAAATGTCTTTTTTTCCTCTTCTTACTTTTGAGTGGGGTTTTGAATATGTGTTTTTGTTGTTGATTTGTGTGAGTACTTTAAGGATATTTGATATCAACCCTTTATCTGTTGTATTGAGTACAAATATATTCACCTATTCAGTGGCAGTCTTTTAGTTTTAACCAGTGTATTCTTTGCCATGAAGAAATTCTTTTAAATTGATATATTTACCGTTATTGATACTGCAGTATCATATTATTGAAGACGTTTTTTGAGGTCCTGTCAAAATATCTCATGCAAAAAAAGACATGGAGCACTTACAGGAGGTATCACTTCACTTATATCACTTATCTTCCCATTGTTCATTGATTTTCTCAAGCAGGTGCCAATAACATCTCCATTCATTGGGAATGAGGTCCATTATTGTTACTGTTTTTGACACATCAAATACACCAGGGGTAGCTTGCCAGGCTCTGCCATGGCTCTAGGTTCATCCCAGGGGGCCCAGTCTTTTTCTCTGTCAGACCATCAACCATCCCAGGCACATAGGGCAGAGCCCTGGGGGTGTAGATAAGCCTGTCTCCTTTCTGCCACCTGCTGATGCAGTCAGGCACAACAGCCACACCTGCAGCACCTTGAGGGTCAGGGAGGATGTCTCAGAGACTTGCAAATGTGAAGCCATGCTTTTGCGAGTCTGATCCCTGGTGGCAGGTATGGTACATATACACAGTGGAATACTCTGCAGCTGCAAAACTCAGTTAACTATGACCATATCTGCCTACAGAACTGTTTTAAAATCCCTAAATTCTAGAATGTCAATTATTGTCTTACTTAATTCAAAGCAAATTCCTCTCATTTTCAATCCTCTGGGCATAATTCATAGACAGGTCTATTAAAAATCTCGATATAAATAAGATATAAATAAAATATCCTTCAGTACCCACCAACTAACTTAGCCAAATTGTTAACTAAACACATGTTATACAATAAAGATAAAAGGGGACACTCATCCATTGTTGGTGGGAATGCCGGCTGGTACAGCCTTTCTGGAAAAACAATATGGACTTTCCTCCAAAGACTAGAAATTGAACTCCCATTTGACCCAGCCATACCACTCCTGGGAATCTACTCTGGGAAACCAAAAATACGCAGCGGAAACACCATCCCTACTTTTATGTTCATAGCAGCATTATTCACAATAGCCAGAATCTGGAAGCAACCAGAGTGCCCGAAAATCGATGACTGGATAAAGAAGCTTTGGTACATCTACACTATGGAATACTATGCAGCTGTTAGGAAAAATGAAGTTATCAAATTTGCCTATAAATGGATGGACATGGAGAAGATTATGTTGAGCGAAATTAGCCAGAAGGAGAGAGAGCAGATACAGAATGACTGCATTTATTTGCATGGCATAAATATATATGTACATATTATGATACCAATATCCAAGGTCAAGTGAAGCATATATCGGGAGGTCTTGTCAAAGGTGGAAATTATCACAAACGTGTGGGAGTCAGAGTTTAGGAAAGACAGAAAATGGAACAGGGTGCTAATAATTGTCGAGGGTACTAATGCCAACCTAGAACTGAGCATGAAATAGAGGCAAAAGGATTCACATGACAACCTTTTAATGTATGTTCTGTAATCCATAGTCTGGAAGGGAAGGAAAAGAGAAAGAGAGAGAAAGGCAAAAGAAATAAAGAACCTGCCATGGAGCAGGGCTGGGGAAGGGGGGAGGGAACCGGGGATGTTGTTAGTGGGAGATGGGCACTGGTGGAGGGACGGGTGCTGAAACACTGTATGACCAAAACCCAAACATGAACTTTTTAATTGTATATCTTTTTATTTGTATGGAGATGGGCACTGGTGGAGGGACGGGTGCTGAAACACTGTATGACCAAAACCCAAACATGAACTTTTTTAATTGTAAAAAAAAAAAAAAAAAGATAAAAGAGATGGGTTAACAAGGATAGTAAGATTTGGGGAAATAATAAAAAAAGAAATTGCCAAGTCTTGAGTTAACACAAAGGGTTAAAGAAACAACCCTCTGTGATGCAAATCCTGAGTTCTTTGTAGTGGGAAAACTGCACCCAGATGCAGAAACTGATACTGCACTAGAGGGCAGACCCTCAGAAAAGAAGTTGCCTGAGAAGCTAAAGTCCTGATAAGAATATGACAGCTGTGCTTCCCACACCTCCCCAAAAAGCAAAACAAAGAAAGAGGGAGAATAAAGGAGGGACAGTGAGACAGTGTGATGGGCCCATCCACAGCATCTTATTTGAGCCCCAGCAGGAGTGAGGGATCCCTGAGCACAGAGTCAGGAATAAACCCTGATCACCACAGGGTGTGACCGTCCCCAAAATATGAAAGGACAATCAACACTGCAAGTCTTTCCCTGAACAATATCCAGATTAAATTTTACCTATGCTGAGAGTTCCAGCCTAGGGCACTTTGAAGTAATTATATAAAAACTTGTACAAAAGCTGTAGAAGGCTTGTTTTCAAGTCCCTTTTGTCAATTGAACACATATTTCTTTTTTCTCTCCTCTGCTTTTTACCACTTTAGAGAAACCCAATGGTCTCTCTTGAACACTGTTTTTATCTTTACACACATTTAAATCTAAGTACATTACCTTCACCAAAACTGTTTATCTTCACAATATCTCACCTCCTCCTGAAATTGTTTTCTGTAAGGGAAGATGCTGGACTGAGAATGTCCATAGGGTAGACTTTCCTTTCCTGCAAAGAGTAATTTCATGCTTCAGCTTGAGTTTAAAGTTTCTTGAGAGCTGAGGTTGAGGGGACCATTCCTTCCTCATGCAGAAGAAATGGGCTTATGGTATGGCTTGACTTGACTCTTGGGGCAAGAGGACAAGGGCATCAGTGCAGTATACATGTTTGTCACTGACTTACCAGTTCTGTGGCTTGTTAGACCTTTCTCCAGGTGTCTGGGGCAAGTCAATCACAGAACTGGTAGTATTTGAGGCTCCCTCTCTTCCTGCCCACTTTAGCATGTCTCCCACAACAAAATGATGATGATGTGTTTTTTCTTGGAGACTTACAGTCTAATATATGCAACTGATTGATGCAGCATTATCATAGTTTTTACGAAATCAATTTCCCCCTCCTTTTCCACCCCAGAATCAGTGATTTATCAATCCTACAATGCAGACTTGATTCTTCTTTTTCCCTCATAGTCCATATGCAGCACTACAGATTACTGTTCTCCCTGTGTCCAGAGCACAGCTACTAATCATTGCCTCATGTTAACATAGTAGTTCAAAATATCATTATTTCCTGCCTTCATTTGTATACTACCCCCACCAACATCATCCACTTTCCACAGAGTCATATGCTCAGTTATCAATATTACCAGTTTATTTATTTTTTCACCAGTTTATTTTTCAAATGTTTTTTCATATCTTCCTCTTTGGCATTCAGTGTGTATCAGCTATGTTGACAATTTGAATCTTCTTATTTTTAATTTTTCCCCCTTTCCAGAATTCCCTCTGATAGACATAAAGCCAAGATACTTGACTTTATGTCCTGGGTCACTTGGGGTTCTTTCATTTCACATGTTCCTTATACAGTGAGCACTGCCATCCCATCAAGCTCTGTGATCAACAGCTTTGATCAATTTCAGTAATAAACTGACTATAGAATCCATACTTTTTGCTTCTTTTCTTCAGCATTGAATTATAATGTAAATGCTACAAAATCCAGAAACATATTTAACATAGCTTGCAAATTCCTAATGTCTAGAACAGAATCTGTTATAAAAGAAATTGTGAAGAAGGAGCAAGAGCAATAGTACTGCTACTAGGGTTTTGCCTTGCAAGCACATAACTGAGGCTTTATGACTGGCATAACATATAGTCACTCAAGAACAACTAGGAGTGACTCCTGAGTGCAGAGGCAGGAGTAATCTCTGAGCATCACCAGATGTGGCCCCAAAAAAAACAAACAAAAAATAATCAGCATAAATGTGAAGGGAAATAATTCATGGTAGTATAATAAAATATTTAAAATTAAAAAAAGGAAAAAGGAAAAAAAGGAAAGTAACAAATAATTGTTGTAAAATGTATACCTGAGAGGTAGCTTCTTCATCAATACATGATGTTATATTAATTAAAATTATGTGTTTCTAAGTGACAAGTACTTATATCCTCACATATTTTTCTTATATCATTTTATTATTTTAATGAGAAATTTAATAAAAATATAATAGGTAGGAAGGAAATATGTCTTATTAAACTTCTTTTTAATAGGACATTAAACCCATTGCTCCAAGTGTTTGCTCTAATGGGCGGGGGAGAGACCACGCTGGGCGGACTCGAAGTGGAGTTTTGGGTCCTTCCCTTTCCTCCGCATCCATGCCAGTTTCCTTGGAAGAGAGAGAGATCCACCCACACAAGACTCAGCTAATTTTCAACCCCAGAAGAGATCCAGACACATCCACTTCAGACCCACAGCTGCTCTGCTTGGCTGGCCCCATGTGGAAGCAACCCACAGAGCTGACCTCCCGGTAAGGGGGCCCGGCCAGCCGCTGGCTGAGTCCAACATTGCTCCAAGGGTTTGCTCTCATGGGCGGGGGAGAGATCACACTGGCTGGACTCGGAGTGGAGTTTTGGGCCCTGCCCTTTCCTCTGCCTCCATGCCATGTGCCCCGGAAGAGACCCACCCACGCCAGCTCACTTGGCATGCAGCCACAAAGCGGCCGCAAGATATTCTTAGAGAATGCTGATTTTAGGATAAGGTCCTTCCCAAGGTCTTTCACATTTATACGTTGTATACAGTTCTAGACAGGTTCTAACTGATACCAGTAAGCCTAGAAAGAAGCCAGAGCAAACCACATATCATGCAGTCAGTAATTCTCAACATCCAGACTCAATAGTTCCTCAGAGCTCCATCCAAGAGAAAACCTGAACTTCCCCTTTTAAGTTCAATCAGTAAATGCTCAAGATGAGAGCCTTCTACTGAGACTATACCACCTACATGGCAAAGCCTGGCAAGCTACCCACGTTTTATTTACTTGTTATGCCAAAAACCAGTGATAATTATGGACCTCAGTTCCATGACCTGAAGAATGGATTTGGGCTCCTCCTGTCCCTGGAGCAAGCAGATGCCCTTGGGTTACACTTGCTTGTGACAGGACTAATGGAGATGTTACTGGTACCCACTGGAGCAAATCGATGAACAATGGGAAGACAGTGATACAGTGAAACTTCTTTCAATTCTGTATTTTTTCCACATAGACAAAAAAAAAAACAAGACTCACTCAAAAGAGAAAGAACATCTAACTGGAGATTGGAAAAATGCTTTTTCTATTTTGTTTCTTTTTTTTAAACTGACTTATTTTTTGATGTCTTTTTTATTTTAAAATGACTTATAAAGTCACTCATGAAAAAGATGATTTATATTATGGGGCCGGAGCGATAGTCCAGCAGGTAGGGCGTTTGCCTTGCACGCGCCAGCCAGTGCCAGCCCAGGTTCAATCCCTGGCATCCCATATGGTCGCCCAAGCACCACCAGGAGTAATTCCTGAGTGCAGAGCCAGGAGAAACCCCTGAGCATTGCTGGGTGTGACCCAAAAAAGCAAAAAAAAAAAAAGATGATTTATATTTTGAAAATCTCCAGGAGAATTTTAAGACTGGGGTTAATGAGTGACAAACAATGAAAAATATCACCACTGTTATTGTTTAGGTTGCCTATAAAATTTATTATATAAATTAATTTTAACAGACTTTGTAGAGTGTAAAATCCAAAAAATCTAATAGTCAAGAAGTATTCGTATTCCAGTAATATATTTAAAAGTACTGGGGCGGGGCGATGCCCAGTGGGTAGGGCGTTGCCTTGACTGCGGTCGGCCATGCCGGCTGGGTTCGATCCTCGGCTCCCATATGGTCCCCGGGCGCCGGGTGATTCCTGAGGTGCAGGCCGGGGAAACCCTGGCGCGCCAGGTGTGCCCAAAAGCAAAAAGTACTTCAGGAGACACGAATAAAATGGATATATAAATCAAATAATTATATATAGGTGAAGTTATATCTTGCTGAGCAGGTATATCCAAGTATTTTACATTCATGATATTGGGGGATATTTTATTTTATTCTTGCATTAAAAATTTGTAAGTCAGTGACTAAAATTAGAAACCTTGATGAGTATTGAAGTTTTTTTTAATATTAAGGTAGCCCGGAAATGAAACTAACCAGACTCTACCAAAAGGAAAAAAAAATCCACATAAAGATAAAAATAATTCAAATGTATCTAAGTGTCATGACTAGAATCTATATACAGTGAATAATTGTTGCTAGTAAGATCTCTTTAAGAACTATTTAAGTTCTCTATGGTGAAATTTAAAAGAAAAGCAGGGCCCAGGTAATAGTACAGTGGAGAAAAATATTTAGTTATTATAAAATGGTACCTTTCTATTATGTAGTATAACGAGCTTTGACAAATGCAATAATTAGATATATACAATCAAAGATACAGTTTATACATATTTAACAATCTGTTGTTCCATTTGTGGTCAACCCTTTACCTTGCCTTACCCCATTTTCTAGCAAATATTGATCTGTTCTGTACATATGCCTCTGGAGTGTCATACAAATTGAATCGTACCAGATGTAGCCTATTGAGTCTAATTTCCTCATAAAGGTCCCTTTAATGATTGAAAGAAAAAAATTAATGTCTGTTAAAGTTGGCTTATTGGAGCATGCAAGGAGGCTATAATCAGGTCAAGTATGGTGGAAAGATTAATGATAAATGATACAATAACTCGTTGCTGGAGATGTTGGTGGGAAGGAAACAATACTGTGATGTGTAAAATCAGTGCTAAACTAATGTGAGACATTCCTCAAGGACTCTCAACAATGCCTATGGAAATTTTCAGGGGAATGAGATCCTGTGGTTATTTAGGTGGGAAATAACAGCTCAGTGGAAGTAACACTAAGTAGCACTAAATGTTACATAAAGGAAGTAAACTTAGTTTTATATGACCCTAGTAACACTAAGGTTGCTCATTTATGATCTGTAATTAGTGAGTCCTGTGAACTCAGGGTCACAGAAGTTTACCTAACTTGCTTTTGGTAAAAACAACATGAACACATAACTCATGAAATAATTATTTTATAAACAGAATTCTGAGAATGATGCTAAGAATCTGAGAAAATTTTGAATGTCCTGCATTTCTTCTAAAAGCCAAGATTAAGGAGTTCAAAGAAAGGAAGCAGAAGCTATATGTGGCCGTGGATAAGTTAGAAATAGATTTGGGGAAGGAAGTTGTTAAGTAAACGGTTCTATTATAAGAAGTGCCATCAGTTTTCTCTTTTAGCAAGGGTCAATGATCAGGTTCGTTCTAGTAGATTTTGAGTCACTGAAAAAAGTCAAAAGATAAACTGAGATCATGCAGTTGTTCACAGTGTTGCAAATATAGTTTATTCAGAATAAAGCTTATTCAGATTTCTAAAATGGTCAATCCAATATTTTGTTCTTTAATTTAAATACACTCAACAGCACAATTTTCCATTAAAAAGACACCATTAAGAGATATATTTTACAGAAGTAATAAGGTTGATTGATATTTCATTTTGTTCAGTCATAATGTCTTTAATATTATATGCACTCAATACACACTTATTGGATGACTAATGAAAGTAGTTCTTTTGAATTTTCCTATGAATAGACATTGGGTTTGTGAAATGACTAATATTTCTACCAAAGACCTTAACTTTACCTAGGAAATCATTTTAAGCTAGATATTAAGACAATATTCTCCTCAATAGCTACAGCTATAGTTGGAAAGATTGAATCTGATTTCAGTAGAGCACAGTGAATCTTAATATTCACTTTAAGAGCAAAGGAACTGTGAGTTTGGGGGAGAGAAATGGGATTATTTTTCACAGCATAACTGTCTAACATACTCTTTGCTCTCAGTCTTTTTTTTTATGACAAATATAGATCTAGTTTAAATAGCTCATAGTTCAGACAAATTCACCCAGTACATTCTCAGTGTTGCTCCAACCATCTCCAAGGTTCCAGGTCATCTTCAAGAGACACTGTCCTGTGAAAAATTTTGTACCAGTCACTCAAGTGGTGTGACTGACCATCAACACATTGTTGTTGTTGTATGTTTGTTTCTGTGTTTGGGCATAATTTCTCTGAGTCTGAATGGGAATCATTTGAAATCAGTGGTATATCAGCTAGGTATGTCACAGTGCCATATCCACTAAAGTTGTGTGTTTACTCACTGAAGTTTTGCTTCAATTCAAGCTGACTTTGCTACTGTTGTTGACAAACTTGAGTGGCCTCCAGTGGCTGGAGAGAGGTAAGGGTTTTATTTTCTATGTCCCAAATAAAGAACTCCACTCCGTGAAAACAAAGATTTTGAAAAACTCTTTCAAACAAAAACAAAATACATAGAAAAACATTTTTATTCATTTCTGTGTTGAAAAAAATAAACTTTCCACCAGGTAGGGATACATTCAAGAGAGATCTGAAAAGAAAGAGCAATAGTAGAAAGAAACTTAGCATATGCAATTATTTTATAATCAGAATCTTGGAAACAGTACTCTACACAATACCAAACAGAATAAGATTATGTATCGTGAATCAGTAATTGAATATTAATCCAACGGCAAAGACTACTCATATTCAAACAATATCTTTCTTGCTAATCAACACTTGCTTGTGATAAGCACTTAACATTCATCTATGCTAAATATTTATCTTAAGAAAAACATTTGAAATCTGCTACTTAGTCATGAAATGCCTGAAATATTTTAGTGGTACTGAAGGTGCAATAACTTTGGACATCAAAGCCAAAAATGATAACACTATTGCAAACATTTTATCTAAGAAACATTAGTTTTATAGACCTGTGATGTACTTAATGATGAAAATCAAAAGTATGTAATCTTAAAAATAGAAGCAGAGCAATAAATTCACTGCCTGTTCTCTAGTTTAATGTAAAATGTAATAGCTGATAAATAAGAAAGAAAAAATCATAGATGGGATGGGATGTAATAGAACGCTCTCTATAGTTCCTGTTGACATGATTGCAGAAAATCAAAAAAGAGATCTAGATTTAAAACTAGTAAAATTACAGAATACAAAATTAAAATGCAAAACAGATTGGTTATATTTCTATATGGTAATAATAAGAATAAAAATAGTAATTGAAGCACTTTATGACTTAAAAATACAGGCATAATTAAATTATCCAAGTGTACATTTAACAAAGTATGAATAGTTCCATTATTCGTGAAATATGTAGTAAAGGTATATAATGCTATGTCTAAAATCAGATTAAGTAAACCAAATAAAGCCATAATAATGGAAAGGAAAAATTATTTGATTGAATATTTATTAAACATTAAAAAAGTTTCTCTAAAATGGATGTGTGGGTTTAATTCAACAACCACAATGTATAAACAAATATACAATACTGAAAATTTCTTGTTTCTTTCGGGGTCACCTCCATCTGTGCTCGTTTTAGTCTGCGTTTGAATTCAGGTATGTTTCTGATAAGACTCTGGAGATTATATGGAGTGTTTGAGATTGAACTTGGACCACTATGTGCAAGATGTACAATCACTTCAGCCCAATATATATGAAAAGCTTAATAGTATGAAGTTGCTTAAATTATCATGAAATAAGAATATTTGAAAACTAACTTTACTTGATAATTAAAATCTACTATAAGACTACAAACCCCAGTAACCGGACGCCAAAGGGAGAGGTACATGAACATGCTGGCTGGCAGCCATAGAAAAGCTGTTTGTCGGGGAGGAGAGAGAGCGCAGCAGGTGAGGCGCTGGCCTGCCATGCAGCCCACCTGGGTTCAATTGCTGGCACCCCATGGTGATCAAGAGTGATCCCTAGAGCATTAAAATAAAATAACAGGGGCCGGAGGCGATAGTCCAGCAGGTAGGGCGTTTGCCTTACCCGGTTACTGGGGTTTCATATTCGTGAGCTTTGTGGATACATTTTATGGATTGAGTTTGTGGATACATTTTATGGATTATGGCCATAAAATGTATTAAAAGAAAAAGAACAACCTGTCTTTTTCTTCTTTTTTTTCTTCTTTTTTCTTCTTCTCTTCCTTGAATATATAAAACTGTTTTTACATGCTTTTTTTTTTCTTCCTTATACTCACCTGCTACTAGAGTATCCTACCTGCACGGCAGAGCCTGGCAAGCTACCGGTGTCGTAATTGACATGCCAAACACCAGTAACAATTTTAGACCTCACTCCCATGACCTGATGGAATGGTTTGAGGCTCATGTTCCTGGAGGGGATGGTGCCCTTGGGCTATCTCGCATGTGACAGGATGTATTGAGATGTTACTGCTCGAGCAAATCAATGATCTACGGGAAGACAGTGACAGTGATAAGACTACAAATAATTAAAAAATCATGCCTATGGAAAAGTAATACACACATAGAGAATAAAAATGAGAAATTACAAGTGCAAAAATATTTTTATGGAGTTTGTCCTAAAAAATAAAGGTGAATAAAACCAATATGGTGAAGATATGTTGCTATTAAAAATATAAAGCCAGTACAATTGGGCATCCATGGACAAAAAAAGAATGTTACTCAAGTTAAATGTCATAACATGAAAAAATATCTCACATAGACCAGAGAAATAGTGAAATAGTACAGGAGTTAGGGAGCTTGATCTGCACATGACCCCCCCCACCCCTGATTTGATTCCTGGCCCCACAAATGGTAGCCTGAGCACCATCATGTGTGATTCCTGAGCGTGGAACTAGGAGCAATCTCTAAGTACAGCCAGGTATGGCCCCCCAAACCAAACCGAAACAAACAAAAAACTCACAGTATATCATAAGCTGAATAAAGAAAAAAGGAAGACTATAATACATTTCAGCAAACGTATTTAAACCTGAATATAAAGTATGATGCATAAAATCAAATATTTTAAAACTTGAATCTTAATCAAAGTTAAAATATCCGTTTATTACAACAGCTCTAATGTCAAAATACAAGCTACAGAATGGGGAAAGTTACAACTATTTATCTGGAAAGGACTATGTAGAGAAACTATTTATTTTCACCCTACTTACATATGTTTATGCTTCTATAAAGGATTTTATTTTGGATAGGCATAAGAAGACAGTTAAGACTGTGCAATTCATGAGTTAATTCACTCTGAATTAGTCCAGTATCCATCATATTTCCTAACTAAAAATACTCAGTTGCCTTTAGATTTATTCTAATTCCTCACACCCAAAAAATGGAGGGTCCCACCCTGAGACTGGATAGAGCCACCATGGCTTATACTTGGGACAACTAAGTGCCCTGTTCTATGTTTTGAGAGCAAGACCTTAGCGCAAGCTCTGTTCTGACCCAGATAAAAAGCAGGTCACTGAAGAAGCTCTGTTCTGATCCAAAGATAATCTGTGAATCAATAGGACATTGAGGGAATTGGGAATGATCAATCTGTTGAGGGGAATATAATCTGGGCTATATGGTGTCATTTTCCCAGAAAGGTCATCAACTATAATTTTAATGCTAGCTGTAGATAAATGCCTGACTCTCTTACTGTGTTTCCACAAAAATGACCAGAATTATTATTGAAATGATTGTTTACCAGACAAAGATGAGAGAAAACAAGGTGCCCAGAGTTCTACCCTATTATCTTCCGGAGTAGGGGCAGGGGGCCATCTCATGGTTTTTGCCTAGGTGAGAGAAATCTTTTCTCACCTCTTTGCTTTCGAGATAAAAGAGTATTTTATCTTTTGTATCTTTTTACCTTCAGCATTTGTAAACTATATATCTCTGGCAGATTTGACTTTAGCGTATGTGTTTGTGTATGGGTGAGGAGTGTGTGAAGAAAAATTAAAGTCTTAGTTTTCTAGTACTAGTGGTCATCCTCATTTGCCCATTGGCTGCAGAGGACGGTCGTCAGCCCAGGATGAGGCCAGGGAACCATCTTGACACCATATTTTGGGGAACTCTAAACAGCCCCAACAGGACTAGAATCTATAATATGTAGGCATACTCAGAATATAAGAGTAAAATCAAAATCAGAAAATGAGAAAAAAAACACAAAAATGCACAAATATATTCATGTGGCAAATAAACATGTGAATATTTGCTTAACATTTTAAGCCATTGGATAAATGTTACTTAAAATCACAATGAGCTATCACCACACAGATCCAATGGAATAAAATGAGAAATACTGACAATGTGAAATATCACTGAGGATCAGAAAAATATGATTTAGTTCTCACTTCCAATGAAAATGAAAAAGTGGCATATTTCTCTCTGGGAACACTTGAGCATTTAAAGATAAAAGCCCAGCAAATTGAACATGCAGAAGATGGTTAGTTGACAGGATGAATGTGGGTATTCATTGATCATGACAAACTCTACTTCAAAACTTGAATTAATCACAGAATTTTTGCATGAGGTCTCATCAGAGTGTTCTCATACCAAGTGAACTCAGAGCTTCCCTTTCTGAAAAGAAAACCTCACTTCAGAGTGGCAACTAAATTCCAAATAACAACTCTAAGATACGGTTTGAGGCTCTTCATATTCCTGAATCAACCAGATGCCATTGGGCTACATTGGCATGTGATAGGGTCCAATGGAAATGTTACTGGTGCCCGCTCGAGCAAATTGATGAATAACGGGATTCAAGTGATCAAGTGATCAAGATATATAGAATATTCTGTTATGAAATAGGGAAGCTTTAGCCAAAGGAACCATAAGTGCACAATCATATTCTTGCTACAACAGAATTGGGGTAAAGAGACTATAATCTCTATAAAGGGCCAGGGTTATCAGTAGGTGTGTGTTCAATGGCCTCAATGGACAGAGTATTGGATCTTAGAAATAGTTCCGAGGGCTTATTCCTGAGGACATTTCATTCACTCCAAGTAAACCCCTCACCATTCCATGGTATAAGTGATACTGTTTAACTCTGGTCAAAGAATCAGCTGCTGTCAATCCACAGCAAGCTACCTGACTAGTGGTCAGAAAAGCGCATGTTTAGGATCATCAAGAATCCTGCAGATTTCCCAAAGCATAGGCAATTTTCCAGGGAGCTCCCTATGAACTTGCTCCATCAAGTGCTTGCTCGCTGACACCCACCACTGCTTTAGCCCACTCCCTAATATGAGGCTCCTTGTTTACAGTTAGGTCTATTTAACCAGAGCAGTCAGTCTGAGAAACATAATTCACAGGCAAACCCAAACACATAGTTCCCATCAGACACTTCTGATAGCAGTGCACAGGTGCTTTAGCCCACTAACGATCTGATCTCGAAACCCAGTTACTCCAAAGGCTATAAAACCTTGGCAGAGACTACCAGTGGGCAAGGGAGACTGCACACCACTGGACATTGTTGAGGCCACTCTAATGTGGTACACAGGTGCACCAGGCCACCTGTGATTTTGGAGTCTTTGGTTTCAGCCCAGGTTCATTCAGACTTGATGTCACAGGTATTGGCCAAACATTCACAATGTGCTTTCCAGGTTGACTTGAGCTTGGCACTACAGCTGCTTACAGGTGCAAGTAAAAACAAATCCCTAGTAACTATGCAGATTTCCAATTTTGTAGCTGAAACTGGGCTTTTGTAACCCTACCACCAAGTTGTCTCCAGGCCCAAATGATTTGAACACAATAGGAGCTGCTAGACCCCAGCAACTGTGAGCGTGGTTCTCAGAATAAGCCCACTAAACAATGACATTGCTGCTTTTAGGGCAATTCATGTCCAAAATTTATTAGCAGCTATTCAGGTCCACCAAGACTCAGAGTCAAATCCAAGGTCTGGAATTTGATATTTTAAATGTCAGGTCACTGGCCCAACAGAGGTGCCTTGCCCTTAGTATTTACCTACCAGTAGACATAATGAAGAGATAACAGTCCACCTACATTGATGGATGAAGACAAAAGCCTAGGAAGGTCCCAAAGCACATTAGAGCTTTATAACCTCCCTAACAAAGGCTTTAAAACAATTATTCTAAATATGCTAACTGAAATGAGAAATCAATGGAACATAACTTTAACAATAACAGGGGCGTGGGATGGAAATGGGGCAAATTGTGTTAGGAAATGTGGAATGGTAGAGGGATGGGTGTTGAAGCATTGTATGACTGATTCCCAGTCATGAGCAACTCAAATAATTCAAATATGCCTTAAATATATAGCAGTAGAGAGAAACTCAACCATTGGATGATTGAAGTAAATGTCTAAATCAGCTTGACTATATGGTAGAAGAAGCTATAAAAATAATATTAAAAGCTCACTGTTAGAATAATGATTAAAATCATAAGATTTTCACTTTGGTGCTTTATCACAGAAAGACACATATTTATGTAAAACTAAAACTTATACAATAACATCAATTATACTTGTAAGAGTACTAAACTGAAAACAATCAGGATTAAAAATTATTAATGTTTTTAAAAATTTATAATTATTGCTTTATTTAGAGGTGACTACAAGAGTTTGCCACCTGCACAGCAAGCCTGGCAAGCTGCTTGTGTCATATTTGATATGCCAAATACCAGTAACATTTATATTGGGTTATTCCCATGACCTAATATAAGGGTTTGAGGCTCTTTATGTTCCTGGAGCAAGCGGATGCCTTTAGGTTCTACTAGCATGTGACAGGACATATGGAGATATTACTGGTGCCCGCTCTAGCAAATAGATGATCAATGGGAAGATAGTGATAGTGATAGCAATACACTAATAAGCATTTAAAATAAATGATCTATTTACATCCAATGAGTTGGAGGAATCTTTCATAGACTATTTTACTGGGATAGAAAGGCAATATTAAAAGTTTGGACTTTGGGCCGGGGCAATAGTCCAGAGTGTAGGGTGTTTGCCTTGCACATGGCCAGCCCATGTTGGCCCGGGTTCGATCCCCCAGCATCCCATATGGTCCCCTGAGCACCACCAGGAGTAATTCCTGAGTGCAGAGCCATGAGTAACCCCTGAGAGTCACCAGGTATGACCCAAAAAAGCAAAATAAAAAAATTAAAAAAATAAAAGTTTGGACTTTGATTCCACCTATATAATATTTTAAATTTAGAAAAATACTAGAAATGAAGAACAGATTAACAGTTCTAACTGATTAGACATAATATGTGCTTCAGACTGCATTGAGATGTATTGGCTGTGAGTGGAAGTAAGAAGTTCAAGAGACAAATGTGAGTTCATAATGTCCAAATCCTAGTCTTATTTGTGTCCCTCATCTCTTTACAGACTTGTTTGTGATGTGAATTTCAAAATAAAAAGTATACATAGAGAAGGGAAAGGAGTTTTATAAATAACAAAATTATTTACAGGGAAGAACTTAGAATATAGGGCACAACACTTATAAATGACATATTTCTCTTACAATGAAAAAATGTAATCAATGTCTACAAGTTTGTTGTCCCCATAACCCTCAAACAGAGTTGCCTCTAACAAATCCTTTTCATTGCTTCTATCAAATCCTTTCAAAATCCTAACTTCATTCATACCATTTATCCTTTGGAGTCAAAAGGATAGTCCAGTTGATAGGTTGCAGAGGTCCACCCCTCTTCCATCCCTATCTCCTTGCATTGTCCCTCTCTTACTTATGCAGGGTCATAAGTAAACACTGAGAACCTCTGGATGTGGTCCCTCCAAAAACAAACAAACAAAAAAACTAAACTAAAAAATAAATGCATATATTATATTTCTTTTAAACTTGGACTACTCAGGATTGGAGAGATGTCGGGGGATGCTGCCAGGGTCCCCAACAGTGCCAGGAAGCGAGTTCCCTATTACCTCCGAAGCCAGCGTGGGAATAGATAAAGACTCAGGAATCTGATGCAGTTTTAAAAGGCTTTACTTATCACAGGTTTAGGCATACAAGTCAGCAATAGAAAAATCCTGTGCTTAAGATTCCCGGCTAGAACCCCAGCCACGTGTAGGCCAAGATGGCGGCCACCGCATGTCAAGGCCCTGTAAAGAGGAGACAAAGACAAGATTCCCAAGAAGGGTGCAAGCTCACAAAGAGAGAGTCCAAAAAAGAGAGAGCGTGAAAGAGAGAGGAAGCAGGCTGGTTTTATACACCTGCAACTCAGACCTCCCTCTATTATGGGAAGCAGGAAGGGTTAAATGCCCTTAGGTAACTTCTTCCAGCACCTCATCTAGGCCCTATTATATGCTAATGTTTTGAGCCAAGATCTGCCTGGTCCTTTATAGGGGAGAGAAGGGGGTTTCTGAGATGGCATGTCTCTGTACCAAAGACTAATACTAATGCCAGTTAAATATTTCTCCAAGCCTTCACAAGAGTCTTGTCTACTTCACGGTAGTTTTGTATTTTAGTTGCCTTTGAGTTATCAGGGAGTCATGCTTGCTTGCTTGGAGGTAAAAAGCATTTCTCTCTGGTCTAATTACTTAGAGATCCAACATGGCCATGCAAATATGCTGGTAAGATCTAGCTAGTCCCATGATGATTGTGGTAGCATGAGAGAATATTTATACCAGCCAGTACAGAATACATGGTCAGATAAACTACCACATTTAGACTACCCCCTATCTACGAAGTGACCTGCAAGAGGCAATACAGGGCAGATGCAGAGGCTCTTAGAGGAGTCCTGCAACAGAGAGAAAAGGAAAATATTCATTTTACATATGGCAGATCCAAGTATGATCCAAACACCAAATATGGTTTCACAAGCTCTGCCAGGAATGATTGATAAGCACTACAACAGGGAAGCCTTTAGCACTGACACATATAACATCCAAAAAAAACAAAAAATAAATGTTGACTTCTTCAATGTGACCTATAAACAAAATTAATTTGGAGCAAGATGATAGTACAGCATGTTGAGTATTTTTATACATGCAAATTACCTGGGTTTGTCCACAGCACTACATCTGGTCCCCAAAACCCTACCACAAATGATCCCTCATTACAGACCTGAGAGTAAGCATTATGCATAGCAGGATGTATAGACTCCCTAAAGAAATTATCTCATCTATAGTATAAATCCATGCAAAGTCTATGATAAACTTCTGTTAAAAACAAACACCTCATTTTCATACAAATATTCAATTTATTAACTCCTGGCATTGCTAGTATGTTGACCTTGCATCATAAAATCCCTGAAGAACAAGTTATTCACTCTGGGAACCTCTATACTAGTTGATGACTCACCCTGGTTTTCAGAACACATGATAGATTAAATAGTTTAAATGAACTTTTGTCTACTTTCAACCTCACAATAAATCAACACACCACAGATTTCAACAAGCTTTTCACTTTTTTTCCATTTTGTTTGCAATCTCACATTTCTTTTCATTTTCCTCTCTTCTAGGAATATGTCATTCAGAAATCTAGCCCTCCACTGAACATTGCTCCTCTGTTTTTCAGTATTGGTAAAAAGCCGTAATTATGTGTTTATGCATCAGGAAGAACTAGAAGAGGCAGTTCAGAGTTAAGGCATGGTAGATTTGTCCCGAGGCCATAACTGGGAGGAGCCATTTCAAAGAAAGCAACTGGAAGACACTAGGTCAGAGATACAAGCCATTGTAGATGCCCAATAGTAAAACATGCCAATAAAGCAGTGGTTAGAGAACCACCCAAAATGCCAGAAAGACATAATAATCAAATATTCACTCAGACCAACATCCTAATTGAGAAAGCAAATATAATATCTCATATTCTGGAGAGTTTATCTGTGATGAGGAAGCTGGATATATGATGAGGAACATGAAAAGATTCTCAGAAAATGGTTCTGGAAAAACTGCCACGTGAAAAAAAAATAATTGAAATAGAATCTTTAAGCGTACACCATTCACAAAAGTCAAATCAAAGTCCATTTCATTGTGGCGTGTAATAGCCAGCATATGGAAACAACCCAAACGTCTAAGGCAGATGAATGGAATTCCATGTAGCCATAAGAAAAGATGAAATCAGGGGTTTTGCTGCAATCAAGCTGGGTCTGCAGGAATCCTGTTAAGCAAAGTAAACCAGAGTGAGAATGACAAATACTGGATGATCTCACTCATCTGCATTATGTACAGACAAAACAATGTAATAGACAGTTTCAAATGATGACAGAGCCTTGGGCAGGGACAACAAAACCGTGATTAGCAGCAGAGTGGACAATAGAAAGAGGAATGAACAGGCAGACTGGAGCTTGTGGAGTCACGGTGTAAAACGGTTTTAGGCACTTTGATGGTGACATAATTTTGTCTTGGGAAACTTTGACGGTGCCATAATTTTGTAATTAGAAGCTATAAATGATAGCAATACTGTAACCATTTTACTTAAACTATATTAAGCAAAAGCTTACTTTTAATTCCACCTAGCACAACACATTTGAAACCATTCCTTAAATTAAGTTACTATTAATCTCTCCTTATAGAATACCTTAGACTATTACAAAATAGAAACCTTGACAGATTCCAATTAGTTTATAATTCATTTAAAATTATATTAAAATAGAGTTCAATATTGCAGCACAGAATAAAAGACAGCCTAGTGTTCACACACCCAAATCATGAAGAGCTCTTCAAATACAGCTCAAGCCTCCCATGGATTATTTACACTTCAAACTCAGATTTGTGACAAATCTCTATCTAATAGCTTTCCATACACTGATTATGCTTTATTAACAAAAAATCATAACCTGTTTTCTTTATGTAAAGACATGATATACTATTTATCATATCTTATATAGATTCAGGTTACCCTCAACTGCTTCCTAGACTGCTGCAATAATTTTCCTACTAGACTGTGTTTCAAATGTTGTTCACTACATTCTATTCCCCATGCAGTGAATAACCTGTGAAAACCTGCTTTTATCACAAAGTATAGCATATTTCTGATTTGTAAAAAACCTTCTAATCACTTTTTAAAACTCACATTATAGATTTTGTTTGTACATTTCCACTGAAAACAAGTGTGCAAATAGTGGAGAGATATTTTTCAGATGCCCACTGCCTTTCGTAGAGCCAAAAAAAGACACTCAATATTTCTTAACAAAGAATTATTAATTGTAGAAAAGATAATCAGATTATTATCATATTACCATTATACCTATATGGTAATATAGGTATACCATTATACCTATAATGGTAATATGATATGATACCATTATATAGTTATTTCAACTGTTATATTAAATTTAATTGTGGTGTATTGTTATATTTCATATTATATATAGAACCATACCTTTGAAAATCTAATAGAATAAAATAAAACTTATTTGAACTATTAGATAATAAACTACTGGATAAGTTCAAAACCCAATACATTATTTCCTAGAATAGTAATTATCAATTATTAAATACAATGGAATAATACTCTCATTTATATTCACTTGATCACTTGATCACTTGAATCTCAGTTATTCATTGATTTGCTCGAGCAGGCGCCAGAAACATTTCCATTGGACCCTATCACGTGCCAATGTAGCCCAATGGCATCTGGTTGATTCAGGAATATGAAGAGCCTCAAACCGTTCCTTCAGGGTCTTTACAAAGGAAGTCTGACCATCTTGTAGGTGGGCGGCCACGTGATCTTTTGACATCCCCTGGGACCCAGTCGGTAATGGCTCTAGTCCAGCGGTTGTCTCCAAATTGCATTACATGTCCAGCCCATCTGATTTTCGATGCCTTGGCAAACGAGACAGCGTCCCTGATTCTGGAATAGCGACGGAGGTCAGAACTCCGGATTCCTTCTCTCACTTGAGTGACGCGTGATATTCCAAGCATAGCTCTTTCGATGCCTCTCTGGGAGACCCGAATAGCATTCCCATCCTGCTTTCATAGGGCCCAGGTCTCTGAGGCGTATGTTAATGCAGGGAGAATGGTGGAGTCAAAGAGATGTGCCCGAGCCGGAGGTTCTTTGTCCTTTTAGCTATTTCTTCGATGCCTTTGAAGGCATTCCATGCCACTCTTTTCCTCCTGCGCAGCTCAGGTTTTAGGTCGTTCATCATGTTGACTTCTCGACCTAGGTACACATAACTGCTGCATTCAGAGATGTTTGTTCCATTGAGAGAGAATGGGGCCTCTGGAACTAGTTCATTTCTCATGAACATTGTTTTCTTCAGATTCAGCTGTAGACCTATCTTTCCACATTCTCGGTCAAAGTCAGCCAGCATTTGTGCCGCTTGGCTAATGTTTGGTGTTATTACCAAATTCCACAGGATGGATATGTCATTCTCAACTTTCTCCCTTCTGAAATCCGACATGCCATCTTGTCGGTAAAGAAGGGAACAGCACCAGGCGCAGACAAAGTCAGACCCGAACACGTGAAGAATCTGTCATCTGTACTCACCAATACAATAGCTCGGCTCTTCACACGCTACCTGTCCGAATGCAAGGTGCCCTCCCAATGGAAAACCAGCAGGACAGTTCTACTGTTCAGGAAGGGAGACATTCACGACATCGGCAACTATCGCCCCATCTGCCTGTTGTCCGTCATCTACAAGCTGTTTACACGAGTCATCCTGAACAGGATTAGCAGAACACTAGATGAAGTACAACCATGCGTGCAAGCAGGCTTCCGGAAAGGATTCAGCACAATCGACCATATCCACACAGTAACCAAGCTCATCGAGGTTTGTAGGGAGTACAAGATGCCGCTCTGTCTTCGTTCATTGATTTAGAGAAAGCCTTTGATTTTGTGGAGACTGAAGCAGTCATTGAAGCCCTAGCCAAACAGGGTGTTCAAACCCAATACCTCAAGATCCTTCGTGAGCTGTATTACGGATTCACCACCAGGATCTCACCATTCTACAAAGAAGTGATCATTAATGTCAAAAGAGGGTTCGACAGGGTGATACCATTTCACCAAAACCCTTCAGTGCCACCCTTGAGAACATCATGCAACAATTAGAATGGGAAGGAATGGGAGTGAAGATAGATGGTCGGCAACTACACCACCTCCGCTTCACTAATGACATCGTTCTCAATTATATTACTAATGGAAAATATAATTATCTTATCAAGAATCTTCCAAAGAAATATAACAATCTGAATCAAAAGATTTTAAAATTGTATTTATGCACAGAAATAACTTGCATAAATGGAAAATATGAATTGTTTTATAAGTGCTGTGATGCCATCAACTTTACCATAAGTAATTTAAAAGTAAATTAATCAAGCTACCATACCAACAGAATATTCAAAATAATGTCCAGAGAGCTAGTAATATTTGAGGGAGTAAGATCTTTCACATTTGCTTAAAGAAAATGGATTTTATTTTTATAGTGAACCAAAATAATTTGATTTAAAAAACTGTACTAATAAGTGGGAATTGGATGTATAGTACAATGGGTAAAAGTACATTTTTTGGGAGCAAGGGCTGTACAGCAGGTAAAGTTTTATCTTGCACTCGCGCTGACCCAGGTTCAATCCTTGGCATGACATATGGTCCCCTGAGCATTGTCAGAAGTAATGCCTTAGCAAAAGAGCCAGGAGCAACCCCTGAGCATCACCAGGTGTGACCTAAAAAAGAAAAAAAGTACATTAAAAAAAGGGGGTGGAGCGATAGCCCATCGGGTAGGGCTTTTGCCTTGCATGCGCTCAGCCTGTGCTGGCCTAGGTTCGATCCCGGCATTCCATATGGTCCCCCGAGCACTGCCAGGAGTGATTCCTGAGTGCAGAGCCAGGAGGAACCCTGAGCGTCGCCGGGTTTGACAAAAAAGTAAAAAAAAAAAAAAAAAGTACATTTATTTTGAACATTTCCAACAGGGGTCTGATCCTGACACTTCTTAGGGTCCTCTGAACTGCCAAATTATCCTAATTATAGATTCAGGAATAAACCCAGGAATAAACCACATCCAGGTGTAGCTTATCTCTACCCCTTAGGCCCTCAAGGTAAAAAAAATGGAAAAGGACAACAAAAAAAGATATGTGTTTGAGACTATATAGTGCTTGAAAGGGAAAAATAATAAGATGACTCTTTAAGTATTAAAGTTTAATGTTTTTTTTAAAATTTTTTTTATTATACCACCGTGAAACATACAATTACAAAGGTGTTCATAATTGGTTCTTGGTAAACGTATTCCACCCCCATCCCTCCACCAGTGCCCCATTTCCACCACCAATGTACCCCCCCCCCTCCCGCCCCAGGCAGCCTTAATAGCAGGTACCCCAGTTTTCCTCTCTTTCTCTCTCTATCTCTCTCTCGTCTCTGCATCTCTCTCCCTCTTATTTTACACATTGTGGCTAGCCCTGCAGATATTTAGAGTTTATCACTTAAGTCTCTTTGTGTATATTCAGTGGTGAGTTTTAATCTGCCATTACCATTTCCCATATTTAGTAAAACACTGGTATCTATTGATATCCTATTAATGAATGCAGTCATTCTATATCTGTCCTTTTCCTTCTGACTAATTTCACTCAGCATGATAGTCTCCATGTCCATCCATTTGCAGGTAAATTTCATAATTTCATCCTTTCTGACAGCCGCATAGTATTCCATAGTGTAGATGAACCACAGTTTCTTTAGCCAGTCCTCTGTTCTCGGGCATTTAGGTTGTTTCCAGATTCTAGCTATAGTGAATAGCGCAGAGATGAATAAAGAGGTACAGATAGTGTTTCTGCTATGTGTTTTTCGGTCTCTAGGGTATATTCCCAGGAGTGCTATTGCTGGATCAAATGGGAGCTCAATATCTAGCTTTCGGAGGAATGCCCATATTGTTTTCCAAAAGGGCTGGACAAGTCGGCACTCCCACCAGCAGTGGATGAGAGTCCTTTTTTCCCCACATCCATGGCAGCACCGGTTGTTCTTGCTGTTTTGGATGTGTGCCAGTCTCTGTGGGGTGAGATGGTATCTCATTGTTGTTTTGATTTGCATCTCCCTGATGATTAAAGATGAGGAGCACTTTTTCATATGCCTTTTGGCCATTCGAATTTCTTCTTTTTGGAAGCTTCTGTTCATTTCTTCTCCCCATTTTTTGATGGGGTTGGCTGTTTTCTTCTTGTGGAGTGCTACCAGTGCCTGATATATCCTGGATATTAACCCCTTGTCAGATGGGTATTGGGTGAATATCCTTTCCCACTCTGTGGATTGTATTTGTATCTTGGTCACTGTTTCTTTTGAGGTGCAGAAGCTTTTCAATTTTATGTAATCCCATTTGTTTATCATTGCTTCCATTTGCTTGGTCAGTGGTGTGTCGTCTTTAAAGATACTTTTCGTTTCGATGTCGTAGAGCGTTTCTCCTATGTTTTCTTCGATGTACCTTATAGATTCATGTCTGATATCGAGATCTAGAATCCATTTTGATCTGACTTTTGTGCATGGCGTTAGAAGGAGGTCTAAGTTCATTTTTTACACGTAGCTGCCCAGTTTTCCCAGCACCATTTGTTGAAGAGGCTTTCTTTGCTCCACTTAATATTTTTTGCTCCTTTATCGAAGATTAAGTGGTTGTATATTTGTGAGTGCGTTTCAGGATACTCAGTTCTATTCCATAGGTCTACAGGTCTGTCTCTATACCAATACCACACTGTCTTAATTACAACTGCTCTGTAGTAGAGCTTGAGGTTGGGGAAAGTGATACCTCCCATCTTCTTTTTCCCAAGGATTGCTTTAGCTATTCGTGGGGTTTTATTATTCCATACAAATTTCAGGAGTGTTTGTTCAATTTCTTTGAAGAACATCATGGGTATCTTTATAGGGACCGCATTGAATCTGTATAAAGCTCTAGGGAGTATTACCATTTTGATAATGCTAATCCTTCCAATCCATGAGCAGTGAATGTTTCTCCATTTCCTCAGGTCTTCTTTTATTTCCTGAAGTAACGTTTTGTAGTTTTCTTTGTAGAGATCCTTTACATTCTTTGTCAGACTGAGTCCTAGGTATCTGATTTTCTGCTGTGCAATTGTGAATGGGATAGTTTCTTTAATGTCCCTTTCTTCTCTTTCGCTGTTTGCATATAGGAAGGCCATTGACTTTTGGGTATTGATTTTGTACCCTGCTACTCTACTATAAGAATGTATTATTTCTAGGAGCCTCTTGGTAGAGAGTTTTGGGTTTGCCAGGTATAATATCATGTCATCTGCAAATAGTGATAACTTGGCTTCTTCCCTTCCTATCTGGATGCCCTTAATGTCTTTTTCTTCCCTGATTGCTATGGCAAGTACTTCCAGTACTATATTGAATAGAAGTGGTGAGAGCGGGCAGCCTTGTCTTGTCCCTGATCTTAAGGGAAGGCTTTCAGTTTTTCCCCCATTGAGAATGATGCTCGCTGTGGGCTTGTAGTAGATGGCCTGGATTATCTTGAGGAAGGTTCCTTCAATCGCCATTTTACGGAGAGCTTTCATCATGAATGGGTGTTGAATCTTGTCAAATGCCTTCTCTGCATCTATTGATATGATCAGATGGTTTTTATTTTTCTTTTTGTTGATATGATGTATTATGTTGATTGACGTGCGGATGTTGAACCATCCTTGCATTCCCGGGATGAATCCCACTTGGACTACTTGCTGAGGCACAAAACATGCCTCCATAAAATAAAAGTGATTGCAATTGTGCCAACTATTTTTCAGATCATGATGCACTGAAAATGAAAGTTAACCACACACAGTATCAGGGAGTCACATAAACACCTAGAAACTGAACAGTTCTTTTCTGAAAAACCAGTGGGTATAGAAGATATCAAAGAGGAAATCCTAATATTCTTGAAAACAAATGAAAGTGAAGACACCAACTATCAAAACTTGTGGGACACAGCAATAGCTGTGTCAAGATGAAAAATTCATAGTCTGCAACTGTTAATCAGGAAAGAAGAAAGGGCTACATAAATAACCTGACTTCATAACTCAAAAATATTAGAAAAAGATTAACAAAAAGGAGCCTAACAGATGCAGATAAATGAAATAATAAAACAGAGCAGAATTCAATGAGTTGAAATCCCCCAAAAATCCAAAAAGATTAATGAAAAAAGAGCCAGTATTTGAAAAAATAAACAATATTGACAAAAACCTTGCAAAACTTGTCAGGAAAGGGAGAGAACCCAAATAAATAGAAAAGGGGGATATCACAACAAAAAACCAAAGAAATGAAAAAAAACATCATCAGAGATTATTTTACGAGAGTGTGTGCCTTAAAATAAAATAATCTGGAAGAAATGGACAAATTCCTGAAGTACTATCCACAACTGAAACAAGAAGACCTCTACTTCCTGAATAAGTCTATCACCAATGAGAAAGTTGAGAGAGAAATTAAATGTCTGCCCAAACAAAAAAGCCCAGGACCAGATGGATTCACTAGTAAATTCTTCCAAACCTTTAGGAAGACCTACTCCCAGTCCTTTTCAAGCTCTTCCGGGAAATAGAAGAAACAGCAACACTACCAAAGATACTCAAATCAGAAATAGACATCACAACAAAAGGAAAACTACTAACTAATCTCCCCTGAAGAAAAAGATGCTAAGATGTTCAACAAAATATTAGCAAACAGAATCCAAAGACTCATCAAAAAGATTGTATATCACGAACAACTAGGATTCATCCTGGGAATGAAAGGATGGTTCGAAGTATGCAAGACAATTAACATAATAAATCACATCAAAAGAGAAAAAATAAAAATCATATGATCATACCAATAGAGTCAGAGAAAGCTTTTGACAAGATCCAATACCCATTCAGGATGAATTCTCCATAAAAATGAATTGAAGGAACTTTTCTCAAGATTCCTTCCTTTGACTATAGATGGCTATAGTTAAATCCATCTACCAAAAGCCCCCAGCAGTATCATTATCAATGGGGAAAAACTGAAAACCATCCCCCTTATATCGGGGACAAGACAAGGTTGCCCACTCTCAACATTTCTGTTCAATATAGTACTGTAAGTACTTGTGGTAGTAATCAGAGAAGAAAACGACATTAAGGGCATCCAGATAGGCAAGCTATCACTATTTGCAGATGACATGATATTATACCTAGAAAATGCTAAACTCTCATCCTAAAAGCTCCCAGAAATAATGGGTACATACAGTAGAGTATCTGGTCTAGGAGAGTATAATAGGTACCTATAGTAGAGTATCTGGATATAAAATCAATACCCAAAAGTCAATGGCTATATACAAATAACAATAGAGCAGAAAAGGATATTAAGAAAATGATCCCATTCACAATTGTGCCACAGAAAATCAAATACCTAGAAATCAGCTTAACTAAGAATGTAAAGGGCCTATACAAAGAAAACTACAAAATGTTGCTTCAAGAAATAAAATTGGACATTAGGAAATGGAAACACTTTTCCTACTCATTGATTAGAAGATTAACATTGTCAAAATGGCAATACTCCCTAGAATCTTATACAGATGAAATAAATTCCCTATAAGTAAACTCATAGTATTCTCCGATTGAATTGACCAAACACTCCTGAACTTTGTCCAGAATAACAAACCTCCAGGGATAGCTAAAACAATACTTTGGAAAAAGAAGATGGGAGGTATCATCTTTCCAAACTTCAAACTGTACTACAAGGTGGTAGTAATTAAAATACAATGGCATTGGAGTAAAAACAGATTGGTGCTTTCATAGTATTGGAGTAAAAATGGATCAGTTCTGGAACACTGTATGACTGAAACCCAACCATAAACATCTTTGTAATTGTACATCTTACAGTGGTATAATTAAAATATAAATGTATAAAAATATTCTTATAAATAAAAAAGAAAACAAGTGAGAATTCAAGTTATATAAATGTTATGACATCTAAAAATAAGACATACAGAATAGAAAAATATTTGTTTTTATATTATAGTATCTAGATTGTAAGTACAGTAAATTTATCCTCTTCAATCTTTTTGACTTTCCTCAATTCCTAATTTTATTTTAGTGATTACATGTTCATTTTATTGTTATTGTTTGAAAGCATTAGTGTAAGAGCACAGCATTAGTAGAAAAAAATGGAATGAAAGTAATGATAATGTAATATGCTAATCAGTAACTAATATAATTTTATCTTACACACTAGTGACATAAAAATTTTATATTCAACAAGGAACTCCAGTTCTAAATTTCTCTGTAATTGTTTATTCTCCAAAAACAATTGCAGCAACAAAAATTTCATTCAGCCAATTTTTTAGATCACATTATTATATTATTCCCACACAGAAATTAGATTTAACTCTTCACACTAATAATGAATTGACAACATGAAAATCAAGGATTGATGCTTTTGTTTAAAAAGAACAAATAAGTCATGCTTGGCTAACTTCATCAGTAAAGAGAAAAGTATGCTAGTAGTCAAGCATGTCTTGCATGTAGTTCACCAATAAAGCTGACATGAGAGTATAACACTTGTTATTACTGTCTGAGTCAATATTTATCATGTTTCTCTAGGTAAGTGATATTTTGATCATATTAAGAGTAACTGACCAACTTGATGGGTGAATGGTGGATTCTCTTTGATATTTAGTGAATACAGAGCAGGTAAAAATAACAGATATTTATATAAATACACACTGTGTTTAAATATACATACTGTGTAGCTATAAATACATAAATAGCTATAAATGCATAAACTATATCAATATACATATCATGTAGCTATAGATGATTATATAAATTTATCTATATATCTACATGTATAGTTATATAGTATGTATACTTATATAATGGGATTTTATATAAATATATAAATACATATATGTGGTACATGTAATATAAAATAATAAGATATAAATATATACAATATATATACTGCATAACGTACCTAAGTGTATAAATATATGCTATGAAGTGCACGTTATATAACTACATAAGTATGATATCTAAATTTATGTAGCTATATAGTATACATCCATATTTATATCTTTATATTGATATCTATAATGCATATCCATTTTAGATATATTTATGTAAATATTAATTATCATCTTATGCAAATATATAATCAAAATAAGGAAGGAAGGGTCCAAAGAACAGAAGTAAAGATAATAAGCACAATAAAATTGAGTTGAGAACTGACCAAAAAATGTCAATTCCTGGTATTTATTTTTACTCTTCTTCCACATGTGATGTGTCATCATTCCTTCCCAAATTGCCCAATCAATACCCATACTAAGAAAAGCTATTCCCTTATTGCACACTCAATAAAATAGAAATGAATAAAACTATTTTCAAACCTTGTACGTGTGTTATACATCTTTGTACCACATGGACATAAGGTGTACAATTTTTATAGAAATAAGCACATCTTGTCCTGATGTTACTCGGAAAATATTAGAGCTCTATCTTCAAAGCAGTTCTAGATTCTCATAAAAGCTTTTAAAGTGGACTTTGTAAAATTGCATTGAATGCGAAATTCTAACCCATATGCTACTAAACATGGCACTGGTTTCTCTTGCTTTTATTTTCATGCTACATCTGTCCTCATTACATTGCCGCTGAAAAACCCTGTCCTCACAGGCACTCAATTATTGAGTCATTAGTGCATGTTGCTTGTTTTTAGTCGCCTAATGAGAGGTCACTAGCATATCAATACATGAAATATATTATAGCGAGGAGGCCAGCTTTGCTTTCCAAGTGATGTCCTTGCTAGGCTTGATAGGTTTCTTTGCTCTTTATAACTTCATACATTTAGATAAGCAGTGATCCAAATAACATAAAATGTTTCCATGATTAAAGAGGACTTTGGTCAGTGGAGGGGTTTACGAAGAAAGGAACCTGTTTGTCATTCAGGTATTGAACATTTCTTAAAGGAACACTAGGCAGTCTTCTGATTTCTCTAGGCTTAGAATTTAGGCATAGTTGCTCATCCAGCACCTTTTCACATAACTTTGCCTCGTGGAGTAGTGTGGTTTTCTTTTGGTTTCCTAAATTGATATCCTAGAGTAGGGATCTGCATCAGCAGTTTCTCTTATATTGCTTGCCAGACTACTGCTACCAGTATGCTGTTTAGTGATGTTTTCTCACTGTTGCAAATGCATATCATTTATATATTTTAAAAAAAGGAATATTCTTTGATTTTTCTCAGCTCTGTGAGTAGCTATAGAAATACTCAAGTAATTTGTATGAGCTTAAGCACATAGCTTTCTGCCTCACTCTAAGGCATCTCTAAATGATTCGGGATAGTTTTGAAGGACCCCTCTTAATCAGATTTTTGTTTGTTTTTCAGTGGAGGAGGAGAAGAAAAAGCCTTAAGTAGATTTTGTTAGTCATGAATCATTCTTTTCCTTATAATCATACAACAGAGTGGAATCAGTATATACACAAAAGGACCATGCATAAATAATTTATAGATTTATATAAATTATTATTATATAAATATATATTCTATATAAGGAATGCTTTAATATAAGTCTGAAAAAATCCATTGTTAACATTCATACATTGTCCTTTGGCTTGCATATCTGATGCAAAATATTTAATGTAATAATATTGTAAGTATTCTAAAAAGAATAAAATTTGGACACAATTAAAACATAAAAAAGAATCACAACTGTGAGTTTTTAGATTAAATACTGAAAATATTTATCCATATAAAATAAAAAGAAAGTTGACATAGCACTCTCTTTAACCTTTACAATGGGAATGATATAATAATTCTTTTTCAGGCCTCTTACCTTTGAAATTCAAGATAGCAGCTCAATGAGGAAAAAAAATGTTCTAAATCCTACATTAAATGCTTAGACCAAAAGATAGAGGAATTTTAATATTTTAATGTAAACTTGAAGAACTTAGAAAGAGTCGTTGCCTTATGGTGTAATGTTAATTGTCCATATTTATAGACTTATATCCTTTTATTGCATCTCAAATGTTGTTGATGCATGACCATACAGATCACTTATTGAACACTAAATGGTCACAAACATTGTGGCTTAAAACTTTTTCCATATTCTCATGCAATCCTATGAAGTTAATAACTTTGGGGATAGCTGAGAGATTTAGATAACTTTCTGTGATCATACTGTCAGGTTAAAATAAATCTGAACTAAACAATCTGGTTCCAGACTAACATTTTTTAAAATTTCTATTTATTGTATTATCATATAATCAACTAATAATGCCAATTGTCTAATTTAAAATATACAAGAAACCTTTTTTTTTTTGCTTTTTTGGGTCACACCCGGCAATGCTCAAGAGGTTTCTTCTGGCTCTGCATTCAAGAATTACTCCAGGCAGTGCTCGGGGGACCATATGGATGCCAGGGATCAAACCCGAAAGGCACAGTCCTACTGCGTGTAAGGCAAACGTCCTACCCGTTGGGCTATCGCTCTGGCCCCATACAAGAAACCTTTTAACTGTCTTGATAATCTTAAATATAATGAATGATGTGAAGCAAGAGGGTTATTTTAATAAACAACTATGACAGAATCTTTGCCTTTTAGTTTGAGGAAACGAAAAACCAGCACCCAATATAAAGGTAGTAGTCACCCATAGAAAAAGCATTTTATGTTATATTAAGTTCAAAATATTAAACTATATGGCTGATAAAAAGGCCAAATGATTTCAGTATTAGCAAAAGAACTCCTAGGACATCCTTCAACAAAACGACAAAGACCAAGACTGAAGCCAATTCTGAAAATTAGAAACTTTGGATGAGGACACTATAATGCTCCACACCCACTGGAAGATAATTTCAATGTAGTGACTGCCCAGCATGTAAGGAGAATGGGGTAGCTGGTTGGTGCACTTTAGTGATCTTTTTTCTCCCAAGTTACAGAACACAAGGCTTGTTAGCCCCAAGGAAATTAGCATTTTTTTTCTATTTTAAATACTGTTCAGACATTCTTAACATATTTATTCTGGTGTCTTACATTGAAATGTGGTATAATTAACACAAATTTTAATACTGGAATTACTGTGTTAAAGATAGCAGAAATTATACCAGAATCAGCATGGCACTAGAATACAGGAAATGCACACATACACACAACTATACAGAAAATATAGGTAAAGGACAGAGGAGAAAGAGGGGAAAGAAAATTAGGTTAGAAATTCTATAGCACATAAAGAATGTGTTAACAAAGACACTTGGAGGGGTGTGTGAGGTTGACCCTTTTTTCAATCATTGGCACCACAGGTGAATCCCTGAGCACTATTCTCTGAGCATAAGATCAAGATTATTCCCCAAGCACCAACAGTAAGGTCATAAAACTAACCACCATCAAGCCAAAATGTATTTTTTTTCTAGATATCTTTACTTCAGTGATGAGGAAACAAAAAGATTCTCTATAATATGTAACCTTGGAGCTTATCCTAACCCTAACAGTTACTATAATTGTATCTGAATCAAGAAAGAGTATAAATTTGGGTATAGGGAAAGCAGGTTGATAATACCCAACACATAAGTAATTCCAAGGCCAAATATTATGTTGTTTTCTCATTGAGTTCTGTAAGAAAACACTAAATATCAACAAAAAACTGCACCTACTGGTTCTTCCACAACCCCCCACTCCCATGCTACCATACATACACACACAAACACATACATACACACAAACACACATACACACACACACACCTTCAACTTTCAGAGAATATCTGAGATGATCTGAATACAGAGGTATAGGTTGTAATACACATTTCTACATTTCTGTCATGAATAAAGGTTTGGAGTAGTCACACAACCAGATAGTCAATTTATAAGCCCTTATCTGTTCCTCTCTTGTTCCCTACAAACAGTGTTGCGATTAATCCTAATTCATAGCCATCCCCCATATGCCACTTACATATAACAATGGAGAAATAAATCAATAAATCCTAGCACCACGTTTCAAGAGATTATTATTATTATTATTATTATTATTATTTTTTCTTTTTTGGGCCACACCCAGCAATGCTCAGGGGTTACTCCTGGCTCTTCACTCAGGAACACTCCTGGCTGTGCTCAGGGGACCATATGGGATGCCGGGGATTGAACCTGGGTCGGGGGCATGCAAGGCAAATACCCTACCCTCTGTGCTATTGCTCCGACCCCTCAAGAGACTTTTGAAAAGATAATGATGTGTAAACAAAATAATCCAGGACACAACTATTATAAAAAAGAAGATTGAGGGAAGAGTACACATTTGTGGAGCGTATGATGCTGGCATACATTATGAATAAAATCATGCCATTAGTAAATCACAATGCCTAAAAAATTTTAAATATTGTTTTAAATGTTGCAAGATTGAGTCACCTGCCCCTTGAGGTGTTGCAGGTGTGTCCATGGTGCCCAGTTGCATTGGCAGGTGGCAACGAGGGAGATAGGCTTGTCCACCCCCCCAGGACTCTACACTGTGGGGCCTGGATGGTGACTGGTCTGACATAGTTAAAGACTATGCCCCCCTGGGATGAACCCAGAGCCAAGGCAGAGCCTGGCAAGCTACCCGTGGTATATTCAATACGCCAAAAACAGTAACAATAGAGATGAACTGGACAAGGGACATTACAGATGCACAGCTGCGCTGCCCGGCCCATGTGGAGCAGCCCATGGAGTCTCTGAGGAATCGGCTAGTCTCGGGACGAGACCAACCTAGCTCCTAGGGTAAAGCAGTCATTTGGGGGAAGCCACGCTGGCAGGAATTGGAGCAGGGATTTGGGCTCCTCCCTCTCCATGATGGCAGGCACGGCTATAGGCTTGCAGCTTCCACAACCAGATGAACCGGACAAGGAGCAGACCAGACACGCAGCTGTGACAATGCGCAGCCACACAAGAGGCTTAGATAACAAAGTAGGCTAGGACCAGGTCCTTCCCAGGATCTTTTACATCTCTACACGATAATGATCATTGTAATTGTAACAAACTGGGGAGGTTGATGGGGAATGAGGAACTATAATGTCATACTAGAACTCACTACTGAATATAAACATAGATAATTACATCATAAACTGTAAGGCAAGTCACAGGGTGTAAGAGAAGAGAGAAAGAGAAATACAGAGTACAGAAATAGAGATAGAGAGAAAGATGAGAGACTCAAATGCATGGGGGAGAGCTGACCATGAGGCTCATCAGAACCCCACAGCTCATCAGAACCCATGCATCAGACTGATTTCAAGACCAGATCAGAGCAGCGAAGTTCAAGCCCAGGTAGGCAGCCTTTGGAGGCAAAAGTCACCTGGCGTTCCTGGATATGGAACTGGGGTACTCCTTCCCCTCTCTGACCTGACCCAGAGGCCTAGTGGCCCCACTCACAAACTCCCTCTGGGCTCTCAGCCATGATGCAGAGACTCAGAAGCACAGGGAGAGCTTCCATCTGGCTCTCCCCTAGCTCAGCTGGCCATGAGGCTCCGAGGAGGGAAGATGGGTTTTGGGTGTTGGCCCATCACCTCTGTAGGGCCTTAGAACCAGCTGGAAGAGACTCACTCACCATGATAGCCACCATTCTCGCAGTCTGAACCCCACAGCTCATCAGAACCAACATGAGAGATGCTGATCCCAAGACCAGCCTAGAGTAGCTGAGTTCGAGTCCAGGTTGGCGGCTCTCAGAGGCAGAAGTCACCGGGTGTTCCAAGAGATGGAGCTGGGGTCCCATTTCCCTCTCTCACCCATCCCAGAGGCCTGGTGGCCCCACCCATGAACTGCCTCAGGGCTCTTGGCCATGATGCAGAGACTCAGATGCACGGGCTAAAGCTGCCGTCTGGCTTTCCCATACCTCAGCTGACCATGAGGCTCCCAAGAGGCAAGATGGGTTTTGGGAGTGGGCCCATAATCTCTATTGTTGGAGGACAGGTTTAGCTAACCTGGGGGCTTTGTTGTTTTGCCCACTCCCAGCTTAATCTTATTTAAGCCAAGGTTCATTCTAATGAGACCTCTCTTCTATGTAAACACTGCTAGAGGGTGTGGCAGTTACAGAAGTCACCTTGATTGAATAACTTCTGACTTATACATCTACTAAGACTTCTGTTTTCTAGATTGGGCACAGCTCCTCTTTATACCCACTGCACCCAGCGTGGGACAGTTAGAATTTACCAGGAGACTACCACCCTGGCTACATTGAGACTATAGGAAGATTATAGGAAGGATCATACTAGTTTGCTCTAAGCAGGCGAGTGTGGCCCTTTCAGTACACAAGAACAAGATACTCAGAATCACTCTGGTGCAGATAATAATAAGAAGGACCTTGTGGGTACCATCTAGATTACATGAAGCTCATGAAGTTAAGATGTATTACTTTATACCAGCCCCTCTCTCTCTCTCAGTGTTTTACATAAGAGATAATCTCGGGATTAGTCCTTGGTGTAACCTTTGTTTATACCTGCAATAGGGTGTGGCACTGCTCTTCTACACTCTGTTTAGGGTTCTTTGTTGACATGACCCTCCCTGTCACAAATCGGATTACTTTGGTGTATATAAGGGGACTGGCTTGAGGCCCCTTCACCTTTGGGTTTTGGGCCTTTTAGCTTTTTCGGCTTTTGGCTCCTGTGGCTTTTTGCTCTTTGGCCTTTGTGTCCTTCTTCTGGGTAGGACTCATCTCGGGTGAGATCCTCTCTCTTTGGTGGGAGACTTAGGCTCTTTTGTATGGTCTAAGTTCGAACCAGAGCTAGAGTTTGTTCATTATATTGGAGTGCTGTGGAAGAGCTTTTGTACTATTAAAAGCCTTTTTGGAGCTGCTCCAGACTCGTGAGTTTTCATCTGTTCTACCATCTGTCCTCGGAGGTAGAAGAGAACTTCTGTCCTGACACTGTCGGGGACCCTGGTGGGGTTCCCCGACACTCTATAGTGCCCAGAAGCAGCCGGATGAGACTTGCTCACCATAATAGCTGCCCTTTTTGTGGTCTGGACCCGGTATATCAAACTAGTGGAACCAATCATGTTCTAGAATATATTACAATCTACAATGTGTAAGAAAGAGGAGAAAGAAGGTAGAAGAGAAGAGAGAGGAGAGAGAGAGAGAGAGAGAGAGAGAGAGAGAGAGAGGGGAAATAAAGAACCCACCATGGAGGCAGGCTGGGAGAAGGGGATGGAAGGTGGGGACATTGGTGATGGGAGATGGGCAGGGGTGGAGGGATGGGTGTTGTAACACTATAGAACCAAAATTCAAACATGAACATATTGTAATTGCTTATCTAATGGTGGTATATAAAATATTTAAAAAAAAAAAAATGTAGTGAGATGGAATTTCTAATAAAAATTGTGTTCTCCAGAAGGCGATCATATAAATACCACATTGGATAAATATCAAATAATGAATAAATGTCAGAATAAAAACTTTAAAACTTAGGAAATCTCAATTAAATATAGAGCAAAAATTCTAAAATAATGCAACTTCAAGAATTTACAAAGCTGTCAATAAAGGAACAGATATAAACCTATTCCTGAGACACGAGCATGAAGAGTACCCTAAAGGTCATCCTATCTAAAATGGAAATTGCAATCTTCGAAGAAATATTGTCAGAAATCAAAAGGTAAAGTGACAAAAATATGCAAGAAAATCTATGAAAAGCTCCAAACCACTTTGGAAGAGATAGAACCAGCATTAAGGAAATAACAGAATGGGAAGAGAGCATATGTAAAAATTTGTGCATATGGTTCAAATGGAAGCTGATGTGAATACTTTGCATGTGGGGGGGCCCAGATCCCATTGCCTGAAGTGCATGACTCCTGAGCACTGACAGTTATGTCCCCTTACAAGAGAGAAATGTATTCAAACAAATTGTCTGAAAGTTTCTTAGACTTAAGGAAAACATGAAACATGACATCAAAGAAATTGATAGAGGACCCAAATGCCTGGATAAAGTGATAGTACAGTGGGTAGGGCAATTGCTTTGCACATAGCCAAACTGTATTCAATCCAGGATTTCCATATGTTCCCTGAGCACTGCCAGGAGTAATTCCTCAGTGAAAACCAGGAGTAACCCCTGAACATAGCAGAGTGTGACCCAAAAAAGTCAGAAAATAAAAAATAAAGACTCAAACTTCTGGTTCTAAAATCACGTATATCAAGACAAACCCTATTAAATTAATACTCAATATAAAAAATAGTAGTAATAATATATCAAGGGGGGAAAGTGAAATACAAAGATGGTTTATTATGTTTTCATTGGATACGTTAGAAGAATCAGTACTGTCAGAAGATAGCAGAGTAACTTATTAAGAGGTTATGAAAGTAAACACTGTAAACCAAGAATACTTTACCCATCAAAACTATAGTTTTAATATGTGTACTTCCAGTACTCAATGGACCTGATAATCTGTCCTGTTACAAATCACTCTATCCACTGAGGAGGAGAAAATGAAGGGAGACAAGAATGCGTCTAGCCTGACAGAGTCCCTCAGTGATAAATCCAGAGCCATAGCAGGCCTGACAAATTACCCATAGTATATTTGATATGCCAAAAACAGTAATAATAATAATGGACCTCATTCCCAACGAATGGAGATGTTACTGATGCCTGCTTGAGCAAATCGATTTAATTGATGAAAAATGGGAAGACAAGTGATACAAGTGAATATAAGAGAGAAATAGAGATTTTGAGATATACATAAAATAATGTTAGACACCTCCACCATCACTGAACAATATATTTAAAGAGTTTTTTTTCTTGTGGAAAGGAGAAACAGAACAGAAAATCATGAACAAGGTGATTATGCTAGTAGAAACACAAAAATAACTGAAAATGAGACAACCTTTGCTCTGAAATGAGAGGAAGAAAATAAAAGAGTATACATAGTCAAACAATGTTAAGTTGATACTAACACTGAAATGCGATTTCAAATATTGTTTAATATAACTCTCATTGTAATAAAAGATAAATGTTTCCATACATGACTTACATGCGTAAAGACAGATGAATACATCACCTATTGGTAAGGTACTCTTGAACACTTGAACCTCTCTCCCTGATACGGAGAACAGTATAAGAATAGTTACTACAGTACATACAGTTAGAGGTTATAATGTGTATCTTTTTGCCTATATTCAATGCTCAGTTCTATCACTTTTACCAATTATTAGTACACTGTTCCCTTCTCTATCTTACCTAACCTCGATTCCCACACATTTGTGGTAGATTACACCTTTGACAAGACCTCTTGATGTATGTTTTGACTGACCTTGGATATTGGTATCATAATAATACATAGTTATGTCATGCAAGTAAATGCAGTCCTTCTATATCTGTCTTTCCTCTGGCTAATTCCTCTCAACATGATCCTCTCCATGTCCATCCATTTATAGACAAATTTCATAACTTTATTTTTCCTAACAGCTAGCTGCATAGTATTCCATTGTGTAGATGTACCAAAGCTTCTTTATCCAGTTATTAGTTCTCGGGCATTCTATTTGTTTCCAGCTTCTGGCTATTGTGAATAGTGCTGCTATGAAAATAAAGGTGCAGATGGTTTTCTGCTGTTATTGGTTTCTGGTGTAAAATATTTTTTAAAAAAGAATAGTTTACATTTACAGAAACTGAGCACACTTTAAATATTGATAATAAGATTGTGTATTTCTATGGAAAATAAAAAACTTTATTCATACATTGATGCCTTTTATCATAATAAGATTTTTTAAAAACTGTGTTTTAACTTGCACATTCACATATGGGTCCAATTTTATAAATTTTACTAATCAGAACACCCATTGGTTGAATCCACAATCACCAACTACATTAATTAAACAAAGGGCAGCCATTAATACTCAGAAATCAGAAGGTCCAACATCCCCAACCTTAGGAGAGTTTAGGGGTCAATTGTATCAAATTGTGTACAAAGAATCCTCAATACCTTTATATGCATTTAAAATTTATAGGTGGAAAAGTAGACATGTGATATTTAAACTATTCAGAGAAATGCACATTTTATTACATTTAAAATTTGTTAAATGGAAAATAAATATCACATACTGTTTTTTCTGGAAAAAGTAAGGAAAATTATTCCTTCTGACAGACCAGAATTTTTCTACTGTAATAATAATTCTTAAATGAGTAATCACTAACAAAAGGATGAAAGAAAGAGAACAAGGAGAAATGAAAAAAGAAAAAAGAGAAAGAATGAAAGAGGAGAAGTAGGAGATGGTGGAGGAGGAGAGATGGAAAAGGAGACAAGAGAAAAAGGAAATAAAATGAAAGACAGAGAAACAGAGTGAGAAAGAAACAAAAAGGTACAAGAAAGAAAGTAATAAAAGAAGAAAGAAGGGGAAGGGGGAGAAGGAAAAGAAGAGACAGGGAAAGGCAGGGAAAGAAACAGAATAGGAAAGAGGAAGGGAAGAAAGTGAAGACTAGGACCAAGAAAGGATGGAATAGAGGAATGGAGAAAGATAGGGGATATAAGAAACAAAGATTTTTAATAATCTATATTATAAAATTAAGATGCCCAGTATAGAAATATTTTAATCATCTATATTTCTGTCATAGATATACTCTTCACCAAGTTTTACATGTAAAACTAAAGGCTATAAAATTAGCCATAGATAGCATGTGTGTCTGTAAATTAGGTGTCCTTTTATATAAACAGTTCTAAGCCCATTGATAATATGCATGCATTGTTATATTTCAGTCTTCACCCTGACACTAAAAACTAAACAAATGAGGCATATGTACATCCCAATTTGGGGTTTGAGGAAATGGACATAAAATTGGTGGTGTTGATACATTTGAGGTCTCTCAGGTTTCAAATGGTGAGGAAAGGACAAGTAGCTCTGACACTGGAGCTTCTGTTACATTCTTGATAAAAATTAGATTTTACATCAGAATCCGTTACAGTCAATGTTTTTTTCATCCTTAGGTTTAGACACTATTATTTTTATTGGTCACCAATGAACATATAAATACTGTATACAATGCTATAATTCTCAACTGCAAAAATATTTATACTAACAAAATAAAATGTAATAGAGAGCTCTCTTGATTCTATAGTTTTACAATATTTTTCTATTGCAATAACTAAACATTTATAATTATAAAAACGTGTTCTTATTCAAATAAGCAGCAAATCAACAAATGATAAAAGCTAAACAGAGTAATCTAGAAATTAAAGGAAAAAAGTTTTCCTAATACCTAACTAAATCACTTTCTTTATTTTGTCTTTCTATTTCTAACAAATCTCATTTGTGTTTCGTGCGATGTAACTATAAACCAGTATTTTTTAAGATATCTACTTGGGGAGAGAGTTAATTGGAGTGACACCCAGTCCAGCTGTGAGGGCAACCTGATCAGTGCTTGAGCCCAACCATGCAGTTCTACCCTGGCCCAGACGTTCTGGGGCCTAGACGGTTCATTACATAGTGATGAGGCTCAAGTCCAGGTGCTCACACATGCAGTGTATGCATTCAGTCCTTTGAGAGAGTTCCCCATACCTATTGTTTTATTTCCAAAAGCAATCCACCTTTAATTATTCTTCGGTTACTCCCGCTTGAGTTTTCCCCTCAGTTGTTGCAGTGAATGTAGAAAGAGATGTAGAAGCAGTACCTCTTCAAATGTGTGCATATATATATTATAATATAAATATGTATATATATATTAATCTCTCAAAAAGAGCAGGCTTTTGATAAATTCTACTGAAGAAAAAATGCTTCTCATTTTTAAGGTAAGCAGTATAGTTATTTTAATTTGAAATAAATGTCAGGATATTAAATTAAAGCAAATTGTGAGGTGAGTAACTTTTAATCACTTCATAGTGTTTTTACAAACTTATGAAAAGTTTTTCCAGATTAGCTAGTGATCAGTCTCTAAAGATCACTGGATAGAAAAAACCATATTACTCTGACAATTGTCTCAGGAATATATGGATATTCTAATCAAAATAAGGATTTAGGATAATATTTTAATTTATTCATTTATTTATTTTAATTTAGTTATTTATTATATTTTATTATATCACCATGGGATGTACAATTACAAAAAAGTTCATGTTTGGATTTTGGTCTTACAGTGTTCCAGCACCCATCCCTCCACCAGTGCCCATTTCCCACCACCATGTCCCCAATTTCATGCCCTCCTCCAGACTGCCTCTATGGCAGGTTCTTTATCTCTCTCTCCCTCTTCTCTCTTCTATTCTTTTTTTTTTTAAACATTTTATTATACAACAATGAGATTACAATAAAGTATAAGCTCATATTTAGGGTTTTGGTCACATAGTGTTCCAGCACCCACCCTCCACCAGTGCTCATCTCCCACCACCAATGTCCCCAATTCCCTCCCCCTCCCATAGCCTGCCTAAATGGCAGGTTCTTTATCTCTTTTCCTCTCTCTCTCTCTCTACCTTCCTTCTCTTACAGATTATGGGTTGCACTACATACACTTAGAGGTCATCATGTGCATTTTTTGCCTGTATTTAATGTTTAGTTCTAGGTTGGTATTAGCCCTTTTGACATTTATTCACACATGTTACCATTCTGTCTTACCTACCCTAACTCCCACACGTTTGGGGTAATTTCCACTTTTGGTAAGATCACCTGATATATATTATGTCATGCAAATAAATGCAGTCATTCTGTGTCTCTCTCTTCCTTCTGACTAATTTCGCTCAACATGATCCTTTCCATGTCCATCCATTTATAGACAAATTTCATAACTTCATTTTTCCTAACAGCTACATAGTATGCATTGTGTAGATGTACCAAAGTTTCTTTATCCAGTCATCAGTTCTCGGGCATACTGGTTGTTTCCAGGTTCTGGCTATTGTGAACAGTGCTGCTATGAAAATAAAAGTGTGGATTGTGTTTCCACTGTGTGTTTTTGCTTCCCAGGGTATATTCCCAGGAGTGGTATGGCTGGGTCAAAAGGGAGTTCAATTTCTAGTCTTTGGAGGAATGTCCATATTGTTTTCCAGAAAGGTTGTACAAGTCGAAATTCCCACCAACAATGTTTGAGAGTCCCCTTTCCCGCATCCACATCAGCCCTTGTTGCTTTTTACCCTTTTGGATATGGGTCAGTCTCTGTGGTGTGAGGTGATATCTCATTGTTGTTTTGATTTGCATCTCTCTGATGATTAGTGATGATGAGCATTTTTTTTCATATGCCTTAACACTGTTTATATAATACACATATTTAGAGGTTATCATGTGTATCTTTTTACCTGTATTCAATGCGCAGTTCTAGGCTGGTATTATCACTTTCGACAATTATTAGCACACTGTTTCCATCTCTGTCTTACCGAATCTCTGACTCCTGCACATCGTGGTAGACTTCAGCTTTGACAGACCTCTTGATCCATGTGTTGACAAGTGAGGTGGGGGAACCTCTTGGCTTGCAGTCCCCATTCCTGGGCAAAACCAGCTGGGCTTCAGATCCGGCCCGCAAACAAGATTACAGACACCTTGTGGTCATTTTCTTTACCATCTTTACTGCCGCCATGTTTGCTGCGCTCTTCAAGGACCTCCAGTGGGACTACCGGGGTACAAGCCTTGTGTCCTCCAGCTACATGGAGCAGCTGAAGGGTATGACCTGCTTGTCAGGGTGAAGAGCAACATCACACTCAGTGATGCTCAGGGGGTTACTCCTGGCTCTGCTCTCAGGAATTGCTCCTTGCAGTGCTTAGCCCATCAAGCTACTAAGAGTATACTGCCCACACGGCAGCCCCTGGCATGCTTTCTGATGCGTATTCAATATGCCAAAACCAGTAATAAAAAATGTTCATCATCCTGACCCTGAAAGAGCCATTAATACGGCAGCACTAAGAAGGACGAATAAGGAGGGCCTGATAAAATTTCAGGGCCATGCTAAGCTGCCAAAATGAAGGACTAAAATGAAGTCTGTACTTTCAATGCAAATAAACTGGGAACAGAAGCATATATCAAGAACCTGATGGTGCAATCACAAAAGATCAAGTATGACATCATTGGTCTGACTGAGACAAGGAGGCATCAATGGCATCACGCTGTTTTGACACCAGAGAAGAACTGTTCCTCAGAACGTGCGACAAAAGAGGCGTCGGTGACTTCAGTGTCCTTGTCAACACAAACATGGCGCTGGCACATTGATTCATTTGAATGCCTAACAAACTGTATCGGATGATTACACTTGAAGAGATGTGGCCAACTGCAAGCAGTTTCTATCTTCATTTTCTACGCACCAACATCCACATACAAGGAAGAAGAAAGTGAGAAATTCTACATGGAACTGGAGGAGTTCTATAAAAAAGACCAGACCTTCTACAAGATCATAGTCAGTAATTTTATGCCAATATAGGACCGAGAAGATCGGCCGAAGAATTCCACATTGGGACCCATGGCCTACAATGGAATGAACACAGTGAGAGACTATCTGAGTTAATGTCCACCAAGATCATTCTTGGGAACTCACAGTTCCAGAAGGCTAAATCGAAACATTGGACATGGGAATCTTCTGGTGGACAGTTCCACAATGAAATTGACAACATCAATTTCAATCAGAGGTTTTGCCTGACCGATGTTGCTGTCGTCCCAGAATACCAAACAGCATCAGCCCAGTGTCTGCTTTGTACAAAATTCTACTTCACGCAACTGGGAGAAAAGACTGCAAAGTTTAAGAAGAGAACACCCAGAATGACCACCAACTGGAACTCTTTGGCACCACTGCGGTCAACATGGGAAGATACCATCATTGATGACATCACGAAGAATACAACCGACTGGTTCAGCACCTCCATGATTGTGCGAAGAATGCCAAGAGAGAAAAACAACAAAAGGACACCTGTCTTCAAACTCTCGAGCTCATTCGCAAAGCGTGGCAAGGTGCGAGCCTCAGGAGACCAAATGCTAACATCCAAACTTGCAAAGCAGTGTAGATAAGCTATAAAGGAAGACCTCAAAGAGAGAATAGCAGAAATACTGGAAGATGAAGCAGAAGCCAGGAAATGCATTCACAATGCCCGCCTGTCCTTCGCCAACTATAAGACCAAGATGACTGCCCTCCAATGTCCTGATGGATCAAAAATATCTTCCAGAAAGGCAATGGAGAAGATTATCCATGACTTCTACTCAGATCTCTTTGATAGCCACATTACCGCATACCAAATTCCGCAGGATGGATATGTCATTCCCAACATTCACCCTTCTTAAGTCCAACATGCCATTTTGTCAGTAAAGAAAGGAACAGCACCAGGCCCAGAAAAAGTCAGACCTGAACACCTGAAGAATCTGCTTTCAGTACTCATCAATACTCTGGCTGGGCTCTTCACAAGCTACCTGACTATATGCAAGGTGCCCTCCCAATGGAAAACCAGCAGGACAGTTCTACTGTTCAAGAAGGGAGACATTCACTATATTGGCAACTCTCACCCCCATCTGCCTGTTGTCCGTCATCTACAAGCTGTTCACTCAAGTCATCCTGAACAGGATTGTCAGAACAATAGATGAAGGGCAACCAAGTGAGCAAGCTGGTTTCAGAAAAGTATTCAGTACTATCGATCGTATCCACACAGTAACCAAGCTCATTGAAGTTTGTAGGAAGTTCAAGATGCCACTCTGTCTCACATTCATTGATTTAAAGAAAGCCTTTGATTCTGTGGAGACTGAAGCAGTCATCGAAGTCCTAGCCAAACAGAGTGTTCAAACCCAATACATCAAGATCCTTTGTGAGCTGTATTATGGATTCACCACCAGTATCTCACCATTCTACAAAGAAGTGATCATCAATGTCAAAAGAGGGGTTCGGCAGGGTGAAACCCTTTCACCAAAACTCTTCAGCGCCACCTTGAGAACACCATGCGACAATTAGAATAGGAAGGAATGGGAGTAAAGATAGATGATCGGCAACTAAACCACCTCCACTTCACTGATGACATCGTTCTAATAACACCAAACATTAGCCAATAGGCACAAATGCTGGTTGACTTCGACCAAGGAATGTGGAAAGATAGGTCTACAGCTGAATCTCAGCAAAACTATGTTTATGAAAAATGAACTAGTTCCAGAGGACCCATTCACTCTCAATGGAACAAACATCTCTGAATGCAGCAGTTATGTGTACTTAGGTCGAGAAGTCAAAATGATGAATGAACTAATACCTGAGTTTTGCAGGAGGAAGAGAGCAGCATGGTATGCCTTCAAAATCATCAAAGAAATAGCTAAAAAGACAAAGAATCTCGGGTTCCGGGCACATCTCTTCAACTCCACCATTCTTTCTGCATTAACATATGCTCAGAGACCTGGACCCTACTAAAACAGGATGAGAATGCTATTCTGGTCTCCCAAGAGGAATTGAAAGAGCTATGTTGGAATATCACGCCTCACTCAAGTGAAGGAAGGAACCGGAGCTCCTTCACTGTTCCAGAGTCAGGGATGCTGTCTCGTTTGCCAAGGCATCGAAAACCAGATGGGTTGGACATGTAATGCGATTTGGAGACAACCACTGGACTAGAGCCATCACCGACTGGATTCCATGGGATGTCAAATAATCACGTGGCCGCCCACCTACAAGATGGTCAGACTTCTTCGTCAAGACCCTGAACAAATGGTTTGAGTCTCTTTGTATGCCTGAATCAACAAGATGCCATTGGGCTATACAGGCATGTGATATTTTCAAATGGTAATGTTACTGGCAACCGCTCGAGCAAATCAATTAAGAACTGGATGTCAAGTGATCAAGTGATTTTATTACCTAATTTAGGTCCCATTGGCAGTGTCTGTGCTTCTCAAATGCAGGACATATCTCCTCTTGTCCAGCTGCTTATCTGGGCAAGTGCAACCCAGAAGGGGTCTTTCCATTCACTATCATTACCAAAGGCATACTGATCAAAATTGAATGATACTGGAATAAATATAGATCCTCTATCAATGTGTCAGAATCTAATACCCTATGATAGATCCCCACAGATATGGGCAGTTAATTTTAGATAAAGGATTTGGGAATATGAAATAAAGTAAAGATAACCTCTCAACAAATGGTGCTTGTAAAATTAGATAAATATAAGTCCAGAACTAGAGCTGGATCCACATTTCTCTCAAAGGTCATGTCAAAGTGTATCAAAGTTCTTGAGATCCATATCAAAGTACAAAGTATGTTGAGGAAAATATAGGCACAACATCTCAATATTTGGCCTCAAAAGTGCCTATAATTATCTGATGTCACTGGCAAAGACAACAAAATAAAAAATAACAAATGGGACTACATAAAGTTAAAGAGCTTCTGATTCACCAAAAAAGAAGAAAAAAAAAAAAAAAGACAATTCACAAGCTAAACGTATGACAGCTAAAAAGTATAAGACAGCTAACTGAATGAGAAAAAAATTGCGGTCAGCACCTCAGATAAAGGGTTTAATATCAAGGATGTATAAAATACAAAGATTGGCCAAAAGATATTCTTAAATCCTGATAACAAATTGTGAGGAAATGTATAGACACTTCTCAGAGGAAGACACAGATGGCCAGTAGTCATTTGGAAAAATGATCAGCATTACTTATGATCAGAGAAATACAGATCAAGATGACAATGAGATACCATCTAACACTATTGAGAATGGCACATATAAAAAATAGTAAGAGGTTCTCCCCACTAGGTGCGTTCCCACAGCGGGCAGCCTCTTGAGGCACCCCCTTCCAGCATAAAGGTCTGGGGCTTTGCAAAAGGGACCAAGCCACACCCAATTTCAGACAGCCCTCCTGACCCCCCCGCCCCGACGCCCAGCAGCTCCCTGTTCTCCCCACCAGGTGCGTTCCCACGGCAGGCAGCCTCCAGAGGCACCCACTTCCAGCATAAGCTCCGGGGCTTTGCGAAGGGGACCAAGCCACACCCAGCTTTTTTTGGATCTTCCACTGGATTACCTCCACCCTTAATCCCTGACTCCAGAACCACCCAGCGACACTCCAAAATTCAAAACCGCCAGCATACTGGCTAGCTGCCGCTCGTCAAGTAATATCTATATACCGGAGATACTAGTGAGCATTTGCCCCTACATTATTTTCTATACATCCCTAACTTCAAAGTAATTCAGGCACATACTAACTCTATTTTACTAGACACGCCAAACACACATTTTCAACCTACGACAGTCATTATGGTAAAGCAACGCAGAATTCCTTCAAGCTCTATGATTGAAGTCACTAATACAGATGAGTCAAGCAATAACGATGAGCTATATAACCTCTCTGAAAAGGAATTTAGGAAGGAACCATTAAAGATGCACAAGGAACTCAAAGAAACAATGGAATACAAAGTCAATAAAATACAAGAGGACATGAAGAGCAGAATTGAGTAAATTTCAGACCAAAATACAAGCAGAAATGAGAGATATTAAAAATGAGGTAAGTGAACTGAAAAACACAGGGAAGGCCTCCAAAGCAGAGTAACAGCTACTGAAGAAAGAATTAGTGATCTCGAAGACGAGGTTCAGAGATTCTGTAGACAACACCAGAAGATGGAGAAAAGACTCACAATCAACGAACAGACAACAGAGAAAATCAGGATGAAGCCAAAAAGGAACAACATACGCATCATTGGGGTCCCAGAAGGTCAAGAAGAAAACCCTGATGAAGAAGAAACTGTCAAAGCCATCATCGCTGAGAAGTTCCCTGAACTGAAAAAAGCATGCTCCCAGATATAGGAGGCCCGTAGGATACCAGCTAAAAGAAACCCCAATAAGAATACTCCAAGACACATCCTTATTAAAATGACAAAAATGATAGACAGAGATATAATACTGAAAGCAGCAAGATCAAAGAAGGAAATCACATACAAAGGAGCATCCCTGAGATTTACAGCTGACTTCTCAGATGAAACACTCCAAGCCCGAAAACAATGGTGGGATATTGTGAAAAGACTCAATGAACTGCAGGCTTCACCAAGAATTCTTTACCCAGCTAGACTTACTTTCAGATGTGAAGGAAAGATACACAACTACACGGATTAACAACAACTCAGGAAATTCATAGACTCAAAACCAACATTAAAAGAAGGATTGAAGGGTCTTTTGTAAAATAAGACAACCCAAAGCCACAACAAATTTAAACAGGAAGATGGCACAAAATCCAATGACAATAATATCTCTCAACTTCAATGGTCTAAATGCACCAATTAAGAGACATAGGGTGGCAAAATGGATTAAAAAACTGAAGCAACATTCTGCTGCCTACAAGAAACACATCTGAATAATCAGAGCAAACACAGACTCAAAGTCAAAGGCTGGAAGACCATTCTCCACGCAAACAACTCCTCCAAAAGGCGAGTGTGGCCATACTTGTGTCTGACAATATAGACTTCCAGGCTGAAAAAGGTTAAAAGGGACAATGAAGGGCATTTCTTAATAATTAAGAGGTATGCATACCAGGGCCGGTGGTGCGCCCGGCGGCCTGGAGAGGCCTCGGGATCCCACTGGGCCTGGCGGCCCTTGGGCTCTACTAGCATGAGACAGGACATATGGAGATATTACTGGTGCCCGCTCTAGTAAATAGATGATCAACGGGAGGATAGTGATAGTGATAAGTGATGCATACCAGGAAGAAATCACATTACTAAACATATATGCACCAAATGAGGGGCCAGCAAAGTACTTAAAACGACTACTAACAGACCTCAAAGAAGACATTAACAATAGCACAATAATAGTCGGAGACTTCAACACTGCCTTATCGACTATGGATAGATCGACAAGACTGAAACTCACCAGGGAAATACTGGACCTCAAGGAAGAAATAGAAGAAAGAGAGCTGGTTGATATATACAGGGCTTTTCATCCCAAAAAACGCTGAATACACATTTTTTCCAGTGCACATGGAACATTCTCCAAGATAGACCACATACTGAGCCACAAAGCATACCTCAACAAAATAAAAAAGATAGAAATTGTGCCGACTATCTTTTAAGATCATGATGCACTGAAAATAGTAAGTAACCATACACAGAAGCAGGGAGTCAAACCAAACACCCGGAAACTGAACAGCTCACTGCTGAACAACAAATGGGTCATAGAAGAAATCAAACAGGAAATCCAAAGATTCCTAGAAACAAATGACAACGAAGACACCAACTATCAGAACTTGTGGGACACAGCAAAAGCTGTGTTAAGAGGAAAGTTCATAGCTCTGCAAGCATTCACCAGGAAACAAGAAAGGGCCCACATAAATAACCTGACCTCACAGCTGAAAATATTAGAAAAAGACCAACAAAAAAAGAAGCCCAACCCGGGCAGAAGGAAGGAAATAATAAAACTTAGGGAGGAAATCAATGAGCTGGAAACCAAAAAAAACAATCCGAAAGATTAATGAAACCAAGAGCTGGTTCTTTGAAAAAATTAAACAAGATCGACAAGCCACTGGCAAGACTTGTAAGGACAGGGAAAGAGAGAACCCAAATAAACAGAATCAGAAATGAAAATGGTGACATCACAACAGAAAGGACAGAAATCCAAAAGATCATCAAAGATTACTTCGAGAACCTGTATGCCACGAAACATGAGAACCTAGGGGAAATGGATAAATTCCTGAAGTCCTATAACCTCCCACAATTGAAACAAGAAGACCTCCAATACCTGAATAAGCCTATCGCCATCGAGGAAATTGAAACAGTAATTAAAAGTCTGCCCAAACATAAAAGCCCAGGTCCAGATGGGTTCACTAGCGAATTCTACCAAACCTTTAAGGAGGACCTACTGCCTGTCCTGTTCAAGCTCTTCCAGGAAATAGAAGAAACAGAAACACTCCCAAACAGCTTCTACGAGGCACATATCACCCTGATACCCAAAGCAGGGAGAGACAACACAAAGAAGGAAAATTACAGACCAATCTCCTTGATGAACACAGATGCTAAGATCTTCAACAAAATACTAGCAAACAGAATCCAAAGACTCATCAAAAAGATCATACATCATGACCAAGTAGGATTCATCCCGGGAATGCAAGGATGGTTCAACATTCGCAAATCAATCAACATAATACATCATATCAATAAGAGAAAAAAAAAAACCATATGATCCGTATCAATAGATGCAGAAAAAGCATTTGACAAGATCCAGCACCCATTCATGATTAAAACCCTCCAGAAAATGGGAATTGAAGGAAGCTTCTTCAAGATGGTCAAAGCCACCTACCAAAAGCCCACAGCGAGTATCATTCTCAATGGGGAAAAATTGAAAGCCTTCCCCTTAAGATCAGGAACATGACAAGGTTGCCCTCTCTCACCTCTTTTATTCAATATAGTACTGGAAGTACTCCGCCATAGCAATCAGAGAAGAAAAGGACATTAAGGGCATCCAGATAGGCAAGGGAAGAAATCAAGCTATCATTATTTGCAGATGACATGATATTATACTTAGAGAACCCTAAATTCTCGGCCCAAAAACTCTTAGAAACAATAGATATGTATAGTAGAGTGGCAGGGTACAAAATCAATACCCAAAAGTCGGTGGCTTTCCTATACACAAATAATGAAAGAGAAGAAAGGGATATTAAGAAATCAATTCCATTCACAATTGTACCACAGAAAATCAAATACCTAGGAATCAGCTTAACCAAGTGTGTAAAGGACCTATACAAAGAGAACTACAAGACACTGCTTCAAGAAATAAAAGAGGACACGAGGAAATGGAAACACATTCCCTGCTCATGGATGGGGAGAATTAACATTGTCAAGATGGTAATACTCCCTAGAGCTTTGTACAGATTCAATGCGGTTCCTATAAGGATACCCATGACATTCTTTAAAGAAATTGACCAAACACTCCTGAAATTGCATGGAATAATAAACCCCCATGGATAGCTAAAGCAATCCTTGGGGAAAAAGAAGATGGGAGGCATCACCTTTCCTAACCTCAAACTGTACTACAAAGCAGCAGTAATAAAAACAGCGTGGTACTGGAATAAAAACAGACCTGTGGATCTATGGAATAGAGTTGAGTATCCTGACACCCACCCTCAAAGACATGATCAGTTAATCTTTGATAAAGGTGCAAAGAGTCCAAACTGGAGTAAGGGAAAGCCTCTTCAACAAGTGGTGCTGGGAAAACTGGACAGCTACATGTAAAAAAATGAATTTGGACCTGTGTCTAACACCTTGCACAAAAAATCAGATCAAAATGGATTAAAGATCTCAATATCAGACCTGAATCCATAAAGTACATTGAAGAAAATATAGGAAAAACCCTCCACGACATTGAAGCTAAAGACATCTTCAAAGGTGAAACACCATTAACAAAGCAACTAGAAGAAAACATAAACATATGGGACTACATGAAACTAAAGAGCTTCTGCACCTCAAAAGAAACAGTGACTAAGATACAAAGGCAGTCCACAGAATGGGAAAAGAATATTCACCCAATACCCATCTGATAAGGGGTTAATATCCAGGATATATCAGGCACTGGTACAGCTATATAAGAAGAAAACAGCCAACCCCATAAAAAATGGGGAGAAGAGATGAACAGAAACTTTGACAAGGAAGAAATTCGAATGGCCAAAAGGCACATGAAAAAAATGCTCATCATCACTAATCATCAGAGAGATGCAAATCAAAACAACAATGAGATATCACCTCACACCACAGAGACTGGCCCATATTCAAAAGGGTAAAAGCAACAAGTGCTGGCGATGGATGTGGGGAAAAGGGGACTCTCATACATTGTTGGTGGGAATGTCGACTTGAACAACCTTTCTGGAAAACAATATGGTCATTCCTCCAAAGACTAGAAATTGAGCTCCCTTTTGACCCAGCCATACCACTCCTGGGAATATACCCTGGGAAGCCAAAAACACACAGCGGAAACACAATCCGCACTTTTATTTTCATAGCAGCACTATTCACAATAGCCAGAACCTGGAAACAACCAGTATGCCCGAGAACTGATGACTGGATAAAGAAACTGTGGTACATCTACACAATGGAATACTATGCAGCTGTCAGGAAAAAATGAAGTTATGAAATTTGCCTATAAATGGATGGACATGGAAAGGATCATGTTGAGTGAAATTAGTCAGAAGGAAAGAGAGAGACATAGAATGACTGCATTTATTTGCATGACATAAATATATCAGGTGATCTTACCAAAAGTGGAAATTACCGCAAACGTGAGGGAGTCAGAGGTTAGGTAAGACAGAGAAGGGAACATGTGTGAATAAATGTCGAAAGGGCTGATACCAACATAGAACTGGAGCATTAAATACAGGCAAAAAAATGCGCATGATGGCTTCCAAGTGTATGTAGTGCAACCCACAATGTGTAGGAGAAGGAAGGGAGAGAGAGGGAGAAAGAAAAGAGATAAAGAACCTGCCATTTAGGCAGGCTATGGGAGGGAGGAGGGAATTGGGGACATTGGTGGTGGGATATGGGCACTGGTGGAGGGCGGGTGCTGGAACACTATGTGACCGAAACCTCCAAACATGAACAACGTTGTAATTGTATATCTCACGGTGGTATAATAAATTTTTAATTAAAAA